>JAWPHD010000446.1:0-469260 GCA_037043455.1 Cyrtodaria siliqua | reverse complement strand
TACCTTTCATGATTTCATAATGTTGAATTTCTGTCGTACTGTTAGCGGAAGTCGAGGATCAAACTTGACATCATTTTCTTCTGCAGTATGCAGTCCTGCCTCAAAACTTAGATTTATATTATCATTGGTTACTGGAATGTCGAAGATTAACAGTTTGCGTTTATTAAACGGATTTACCGAGTCATTTATAGAACTGACACTGCATCCCATAATTGAGCAATGTTTGTGTGTGTTTCTTAATTTCCCTAATAACTTACAACGTGTTTCTTGAGTTCATTCTCTTGCTTTTTGTCTATATATATGTTTATATCTTGTTTCGTAAATTCGTTAAACGTGTCTTCTTTCTCTTGTGCTATGTTCAAATCAGTGTTGTAGTTTGTCGCTTGTGTTGTTAATTCATGCGTCAAAAGTAATTGGATATTTTCTATTTATTATTATCTCTGTTAAACTTGTAACTTGTTTACGTTGATCATCTCACTATACGCTAATACACATTTAATCCATCATCCTTTATGGAATATCGCTGCGATTAGCACATTTTACGATATCTTTAAAACTAAACAAAGATCAGTTTAAGTAATAACTATTTTTCCTTTCATCCAATCATTTATAAATATCAAATTTAATATTTCGTCTGATGAATGCTTTTACAGTTCTCTAATTGCCAACTGTACTTATTCTTTCTTTGTATTCGTGCTTTATACCGATTGCCTGTCCACGCAATAGGTTACCATGGTGATATTTTAAAGCTTACTTATTTAAGACTAAATAAACAAAGACGTACGGAACACACACTGGAGTAATCGAGCTGTGTTCCACTGCAGGTACATCAGTTATATCAGTTGAAGGGACTAATGGCAATCGTGAAGTCTTTATAAGCATTACATTCAGTCTCTGTCATTTTGACTTTGAATCTGCTTGCATATATTTAAATACAATTTAGAGATTTCAAATTTTCTTCGTTATTCTGTCTAAGGTTTGAAGATATTATTGATGAAATGTAATCGACATATCATGTATATAGTGATATGCAAAAACAACTTACTTTATACAATTATTATAATTAATATTACTGATTGAACAAATGCAATTTAGGTAGAAAAACTAACGGGACACCGCGAGTTTTTATTTTTTTTTAGATTACCGTGTGTCCCTTGAATGGCCTCTACGTACGTTGTACTAAGTAACTAAACATACGCATATCATTACTCTAAACCACGGGGCAGTGATAAGTAGGATTCAACTGGAATAAACTGCGTACAAATCAAACTTAACAATAAAGTATGTCCGAGGTAGCACGCGAACTTTACAGACGCTTATTAGTAGGGGGTTCCATTATTATTGCATTAGACAAACGAGTTTTGACTAGAACGATGTTTTTGTATATGTGCATTACCTCATTTCTGTTAAAACATTATTTGTATTGAACTATGAAGATAAACTAGATTTCCATTTTGAAAATTAGTATATCAGTCTTATAGCCATTGTATTTCGGTATAATGGAAAATTATAACATGAACAAAATGTATAAAAAAAAAAAGCTAATGCTAACGTTACTATGTACTAGGAGCTGTAAATAGTAGGGTAATGAATTAGATCGGGATGGACTTGTGGTAAATCATATAAGAATCGTTCATGAGTATGTGGTGGAGATCGGGAATTCCAACATTCCAACATGAAGTATAATTGTTTTCATCTTTGCTCATATGGTCACTAATATGTATCCACCAGAGCTCGCGTTGAATAAAGCCAACAGTTCGGGATTCCATAGCAGCATTCCGATCGTCATCTCTCGATTTAAAATGATTACATACATACTAAAATCTATGATAAGAGAGATGACTTTAACGTTGACATTGTTGACTATCCCACATTTAGATGCTAAGATAGGGACTTACCTCGTGCTACATCATATGGTGTTTATATCTCCCAGCTAATTCGTTTTGCTAGGGTAACGATGTAACGATGTTAAGAATTTCAATTATCGAAATCAAAGTTATTACAAGTAAACTTCTTCCAGCAAGGTTTTTGTTATCACAAACTACGTCGTTCTTTCTCAAAGTTCTATAGTCGCAAAAAAAAAACTGCTGAAAAAGTACAACACACGTACGACGTTTAAGGAACCAAAACACACAACATTTCTGCGAGTAGGAATATCACAACAGTTATTCTATGGAGATGTGATCTATAAACTTCGGAAATTAAAGGGGTCTGACGGATTTACTGACCACCTTTACAAAATTAATCAGGAAATTCGTCAGAAAAAGATACGACCCTTTAGTATTACAGCACACTTCATGTTTGTAATTGACTCCTCTACAATCAGTCACTACGATCCACTTTTCTCTTGTGTGATGATTGGACAACCTCGTGGGACTCCATGAAACCCTGAAAGGAGAGGTGGGTGCATGAACCTTCGTCCATCGGGTTTTCTGGTCGTACCCTAGATTGGTTTTCTCTTAGGCAAGTTTTGATACATCTTGAGGTGTTTCTAATTATGTTTATATATATATCTTTACAATAACAAACACGTGTATCGTTTCCTAAGTTCTCTGGATGTGGACTTTCTTTTTAGAGGTTTTCTTTTGATGGGATGTACATTTATCCACTCTGTCTTGACAATTTGAGCGCTGAAGACAGGATAATAAGGAGGATGTGTACACTTAAAATCGATTTAAGCTAACTGCCTACTGGCCGTTCCAAGTCGGTAACCCTGTATTCACCACTCTTTCTGTTGTGTATTGTCTTTTTCATTGTATAGTTAATTTGCTCTTTGTTTGTGATACATTTCGGATCTACGGTGCCATTGCGTTTGGGTGCTACGATTTCTATAGGACAATTTTCCTCATTTTTTACTGAAGCCAGAGCAACAAGAGAATACAATTGTTAGGGAACGACAAGACAATATTGCAGACAAACGGTAATGCTATTTACGAACATGTCAATTCAATCTCTCTTGAGCTTTCAAACCCGACTGACATTGTGAGAACCTGCTGCGTTTGTTGCTTTCATCGCAGTAATTAAACACTGTGCACATGCATTTGCATTGCTAAATTACATGCCCATTGAACAATGCTAATAGCTAAAGCAGCATGGGTTTGCTTAACAATTATAACACACGTACGACGTTTAAGGAAACACCTTACATGGTTTAATTCTACAGACACGAACATGAGGAGAAAGAGAAAGGAAATGAAAACAACACACTTTACATTGCATATAAGTATTAAATTTAACTAAGACGAATTTATTTGGTCGTGGCTTGGCGGAAAACATGCAAACACAGAGAGAGAGAGAGAGAGAGAGAGAGAGTGCGTGTGTCTTTTTTCCTGTTTTACTTCCGATTCATTTGATTACGTACTTTTGTGCCAACCTTTCGAATAAAAAAGCGATACGTATCACTTTGTTAGTCGTCTGGCGTCGTCCGTTCGCCCGCCCACCCGCCCGCCCGCCCGACCGTTCGTTCGTCCGTCCGTCCGTTCGTCGTCCGTCCGCCCGGTGTCCCACCAAAACGTTACGTTGGCTATAATGACAATATAATTTACACTGTCCCGTTTTATTGGGATGAAACTAGGGTAAGAGTCAGTATTGGTGCACCCTAGAACCTGGTTTATACCCCATTCTCCTCCCAGCTGCCTTTATTTTGCCAATGGCTGTTCTAATGCGGTAGCCCTATTGTCAACTCTTTCATGTTTGTGATGTCATATCTTGCCTTCTATCCATCTTTGTAATTGTTGTATGTTTCTATGCATGTTTTTAGGGGTGTCCGTGGCCGAGTGGTTAACGTCTCTGACTTGAAATCACTTGCCCCTCACCGCTGTGGGTTCGATCCCTCAGGGGCCTAGGAATCTTTATGTGAGGAAGCTATCCAGCTGGCTTGCGGAACGTCGGTGGATCTACACCGGTGCCCGCCCGTGCCAAAAGAAATGTTGATGGAGATTTTGAGTAAAGCATACAATTTACAGATGACAATCACGACTGGAGTGGACGCCAGCTTGGCTTTTATTCCGTGGGGTATACTATTAGGTCAAAGTTCAAATGAGTTTCAATCGTAAATTGGGTATACTATCCATTTATATTCCGTTACTTACGTATATAACAGTTCTAAAATATATTTATACTGCTTATTTAAGAACTAAAAAGCTTTAGATAATTTCAAATTATGGAAAAGGGGTCAAAGGTCAAATAAGTGCAAGAATATTAATTCCATGCATAATGAATGAAAAGTATGATTTTGAGAGATTGCGATAACATTCATTATAATTAAAATTGATTGTATTGTAGAATGATTATATATGTGGTTTCCAGGAACTGTATCTATAAAAAACTGAAAAACCTTTCCAAAAATTTTAATCCATTTTAATGTTTGCGTTTTGACAGAAAGAAACGTTCTTTTATGTTCTGTTGTATTGTCAAATCTGCCTGCTAACTATTATTATGTTTGCTTTAATAGTTCAGTGTGTCAGCCTTTGTGTTGTCGTTCGTAGGGAAGGCGGCTACAATGAAGCCATTATAGTCAATCGCAACATGCCTGAAAAGTATTTGGTAAACGACGAGAAACCCAACATTTATTTCATATCAATACGTTGTGTAATGACATTATTTCATTATGATCTCAACATAGCTGACAGCCTCGTCCATACCTTTTATCCCACATAAATCATTAAAAGCCTTCGCATGCCTGTTATTTGTCGTTCCCGTTTCTGAAAACACCAGTTTGCTTCTGGCAATAACTTGACCTGGCAATTGATTGCGAACCAACTTGTCAAGTCTAGCCGTTTTCAAATCCATTGTCCACTGCAAACCAGTTTCATCAAGCCTGATATTGCACATTTTGATAACTGCCATAGTTTTGTTTCTGGATTTAACATAACACTAGTCATTTCAGGCCATCAGCCAATGACAGCCGTACAAATTTAAGTTGCCAGAGCAAGGAACAAATTCTTACTCTTACCACGTTATTGAGTACCTTATAGAGAAACAAAATATATATTCTTCTGAACTTATAAGAACTAGAGGTTTAATATTTTTCCTGTATACGCTTAGGGCCCTGTAACAAGCATTTTGAAAAGTTTTTTTTTGTGAAATATGACCCAACGCCGGGGTAACAGTTTAACAGAGATCTTAGAAGAAATAGCGGTCTAATAGAGTGCCTGTAGCAAAAGCATATGGTTCCGCTACCTAGCGGAAGCTTATGGTTTTGTACTAATTTTGTTAAAATGGTGACCCTGGGTTCAAATTTGGCCCGGCTCGTGGGTCACAGTATTCATGAAAGTCTATAAATATCTTCTTCTATGAAGCTACACGAGCTAGAGGTCTAAGACGTTGTATGCAGCACAAGAATAACTATTTCATTGAGTTACGTAGGAAAACCGTAGGAAAACCTTTAAGCATATTCTCTTAAAATAGAAAAGCAGAATGTCTAATATATTGCCTGTATCATAAGCTTATTGGTGGTGGACCCATTTACAGTTCGCCACTATGCTTTCCTCTTTAATTGTGCGATGACTTGATAGGCTGTGGACCCTATGATGACTTCTACCTAAAGCCCAAAAGGACGGTGATCTTGTCTTGTCGTGCCATCAATGGTTTGTTCATCAATGGTTTGTTCTCTTGTTGCTCTGGCTTCTACCAAGTCATTGAGTACCTTCTTTGTGGCTTTCTAGGCTATTGTTTGTTTGTATTATATATACACGAGTATCTTTTTGTTTTACTTATATTGCCTATTAATGCTGCCTTGTTGGTTAGAGAATAGTAATTTTCTCCCCCCACACATGTACATTATTTCCAAACGAGTCCTGTACAGTGACATAGTTACCCAAGTTGTAGGCAACATGTTAAGTTAAGGTTATCCAAAACATGATTACGAGTACATTATACATTGATATCAACTTCATAGCAGGTTTTATTATAAAAATAAGTTAGGAAGAAATTTAATGGGATTTTGTTGAAATTTTTGAACAGGAAGCGTGCATTGACATCACGAGGAGTTTGTCAAGTACCATAATTATATTCAATCAATATTTCATTTTACCTTCAACGTTTTCTATCATATGCATGAAATTCAGCAATAGTCATCGAAATAGTCGACATCGAAAACAAAGTTTAGAAGTATGTTTAAGTATTTTTCACACAGCATATGTTAAATCCGCCATGCTTTGCTCAAAAAACCGGTTTCAATATGTTTTGCCCCGAGGAAGGGAACTGATCTTTTATTTCAGTGAATTAGAAGATAGTTTTCATAATTCTACTAATTGAATGTGCGTTTAACTTACAAATCATGCACATGATGCATACGAATTAAACATGTATGCACATGCCAGTGCAGTGTTAATCAAACGTATTTAATTATTCTAGATTTAGTATCAAGTAAAGAAAAGCACATTTTACTACTGTAACAGCTACATAATTCATTCAGAAAGGTTCCGATATATTCCGAGTTCGATCAAGACAAGAAACAGTTTGTCAATTAATGTGACATGAAGTGCTTACCGATCACGGAAATTGACGTGGCATTTCGTTTGTAACTCGATTTGTATGCGAAAAAATGTCGATCCTTACGGATGGCGTACGTGACGTGTATACAATACTGGTTCTGCACAGGAAAAAAGTGGGTAGTCAGCCTTCACCACAAAAATATTCGCAGGTCACAAATAGCCTACTAAAACGTGCTTAAAAGTACGTAACTCAATAATCTGTTTACCACAGGCTTTAATATTAGGTTACTGTAAATACGTGACACAAATTAACAAATAGATTAAAATACTTGAATGTAGCCACTTGCTAGATTAGCTGTTTCTATTATTTTAGTTATAATTACAATACATACGGAGATAGTTTGGCAATGAACCAGTGCAATAAACAATATTTTGATTGTCAAAAATGACAATAATATTAAGTTATGACCGTGATTAAAACATTAAACATTCACTCATGTCAATTCTCGTGTCACTTTAGTACCTCGGCGTGGCCTTATTGGTTGCTGGAGGTTGTGGGTTCAAGCTTGACCTGATTATGCTAACCACATAGAAAATATTATATCAGTGCCTTTTACTATCAAGTTTATTAGGCGATGCTTAGAACACGAAGAATGGCGATGCTCTGCCTAGCCATTCTTCGTTTTCGTGCCGAGCCATATAAACTTGATAGTAAAAGGCACAGACATAATATTCTATTTATCATGTAGATTATCCACATTTTTTGTATGAATTACTATTATTACCTATTTTTTTAGAATGTTACGCTTATCGAGCACGCCGCCATGTTGTTGTTTTTTGTTTGTTTTATGACGTCAAACAACGTTACGTCGTGCATGACGACAGATAACGTTACATACAATAAACGCAGAGGGATTCCGCATTGAGTTGCTCTATTGGTCAGTGCCTAAAAAGCAAAATGTAATAGGTCACCCCTTTATTAGGCAGAAAAGTGCATATCTGCATGATAAAACAATTTAATAGTACGTACTAGTAGCTCCCTTACTTTACATTCAGCATATTAGATCTGGTCGGCCTGATGTCAGTATAATGTGGCTGGGTTGGGTATCATGTCAGGTGTCTACAGTATTTCAGTATCATTATGGAAGCATTACACAATTGAGCATAGAGTTCACTGCTACAAGTAAACGCCATCGTGATTTACCCTGTCGCTAACGCCGCTAAAAGTACAGGTAGTTGATAACACTATGTAAGGTCAACATCTCGCTCAGTAGCGATTTATCTTATCACCAGGGTTGACTTCCATCTCAGTCCATGCGAATATGTATTTAGATTTGTTTCGGCCTTCAGAGATAACTGTATTTGCCGTTTGTTTACCTTTAAACTAAGATACTACATATGCAGTTTAAACCCAGCGTGTTTACCTTTATACTAAGATACTACATTTGCAGGTTAAACCCACCGTGTGCTTGATACACAGTACTACTGATACAGCTAGTACATACATACACAGAAATGGCAAGTTCTTCGCGGAATATAACACACACGATATTTGGCAAAACTTCAGATGGGCGAGATGTGTATATGTAAGTGTTTCGGCTTTATTATAAACCTAGGTGTTTTGGTATAAAGACAGAATGTCATATACATATTACTCTTTTATGAATATGTATACAAAAGGCATGCATAAATATCTCGTCAAAATGTATGTTCATTATTAAGCATGCATATATACCTCTTCATGAATATGAACATATTACAGCTGCATATGTACATATTACAACTGCTTGTTCTTGTTCGTGAATATGTATACACTAAACATGCATATATATACTCATCAATATTATTTACATACCTTACATGCATGTCTTCGGGTTCAATGATATTTATTTATTAAACATGCATATTTACTTGTTTATGAATATGGATACATTAAACAGGCATATGTGCTTCTTCTTAAATATATATTTTCTGTATTCATCCATGACTAATGCCCTTAATCATATGCGTGAATATTCATAATTATTTGTGGCCTGTCGTATTCGTTTTTTATATTATTGATATGTACGCTACAGTTATGATTGATAACGTCCATTCGTGTTTTTACATGCTAATTTTGATAGCGACATTTACTGACTGTCAAACGCTCATACTCTTACTGATTTAATTAAAATAACGTAAAACGTATTCCCAGCCTATTGTACGTGTTGTGGGTAGTGGAGAATGTATATAGATGACTGTAATTTATCTGCTGTAAGGTATACACTACACAGCTGTAAGATATACACTACACAGCTGAATGAGAATATGATGTTATTCAACTGTGTGTCTAATGATGAGATCTCGTAAAGTTTGTTTATGAAGTAAACATATTAAAACATACAAATTTTTACTCCCTATCTGAACCGGATATCCATGATTGGTCCTTTTTCTTGCATTGATGTTTTGGGCGTTGACGTCGCCGATAACAAACGTTTTACATGTTTTTTTATCCAATGACGTCATACAACTTTTGACTTTATTGACGTCATTGTTGATGTCTTTTATCTTCCCCCATGTGAAATTTCGTTTTTTTGATCACCCATGTTAAACGTGGTTAACATTATCCATCTTCTCCCATGTGAAATATCAGTTTATCCATCACCCATGTTAAACGCGGATAACCTTATCCGGTATGCAAGCATAAACAACAGTCAACACAGCTTTATTGTCCGCGTCTTATCATCCGACACAAAGTCGTATAACGCCATTGTTTCATGCATTGTTTTATGCCTAACGGTGAACTACAACTATCTACAAAATGTCCTCTCCCCGTTACCCCCAAATACAATAAGCTGGAAATTGGTCTTTATACACACGTCTTTATTAAACATATCCTGTATAATTAACAGTTTTGTATAGTTATTTGTTATGAGGTACATGTAAGGAATATCTACCCTTTGGGATATAGGTGTGTTAATTATTGTATACATGCATTTAAACAAATGTTGAATGGCACAAACCGTGTTTTACTATTGATTTTCTGTTTCACTAAGGCTAATAATTAGTTTGCTATAGTAGAAGAGTTAATACACAATGTATCCCGTATCTGAACATGAATAAGTATACCAACACTTCGCAGCATTACACCTTGACTGATATAGAACTGCAAATGCGTAGTATAGAAGTAGATATACAAATTGAACAGGAAAAGTGGCATTCAAAGACGACAGTCAACCACAACCAAACACAGAAACAAAGAACAACTTTAAAGATGAATAAAAAGCAAGATAAGACATCACAAACACAAAAGGGTTGACAATAGGGCTACCACATTGGAACGGTCAGTGGCAAAAAATGCCTCTGGGGTTTTAAACCAAGTTATAGGGTGCACCAAACCTCACTCTTACCCTAGTGTAAATAAAATATCCTCTCCAGGTAATATTCTCTAATAAACAAGGCAGCATTAATAGGTAATTTATATAAAACACATAAATGATCATGTAAATTCAATATAAAAAAAATAAAAGTCTAGAAAGTCACAAAGTAGGTATTAATGACTTGGCAGAAGCCAGAACAACACGAGAGAGAACAGACTGTTAAGGGTACGACAAGACACGATTAAAGACATACATCAAACACTACCGTCCTATAAGGATTTAGGTAGACGTCATCATAGGGTCCACAATCTGTCATCGCACAATCAAAGTGGGTAAACCATTAAAGATGCAGTACGTTGCAAAATGATAGGGTCGTGACCTCTTTTGGTAAACTGTTTTAACAAATTTAATAAAGATTGGATGAAAGTGATTATGATCAAGAATCTTACAAAGTTTTTAAATCAAATCACCATTGAAGTCAGGTTGTGATAGTCCTTGTCGCAGAAGAGTTCTTAAATTACTTTTAAAAGTAGACCAGGGTTACGATAATACAATTTTGCAAAGGTTTTTCGAAGTTTATGGTACCGGTCGCCCTGCTGGAATTTCAAAATAGTATATAGATTAGCGATTGCCATAGTTACACGCGATTTACGTTTGATGTTATCATTACGTATACGATCATGAGACCCAGAGTTACGCTTTCGAATAGAAAATATAGAAAAATGTCAATATTATGATATTTTGAAATATTTCCTTGTTGATAACTATTGTTATTAAGGCCGAGTGGATATGGTGTCTGCAGGTTTTCCATCCATTTAAGTTCTGCAGTATGTCTAGCTTTTATTTTAAGGCTTTTAGTAGCGTCATTATCATAATTTATATATTCAACCGGTTGAACAGGACCGTTATTAAACACTTCGTAGCATTACTCTTCAACCAAGATAGGTCTATCAAACTGCAAGTGCGCAGAATAGAGCATCATTTAAGCATATTTAGTAATTGGCCTTTTTGTGTGATTTATGTTTTGTTTTAGATTCACCTTAAGTGCCGGAAATATCACCGTTCGCATCATCAACTTTGGATGCGTGGTAAAAGACATTCTGGTGCCTGACAAAGATGGTAACGAGGTAGATGTTAATCTTGGTTATGATAATTTTGAAGGTAATACTTATAGCGACCTTTTAATCTTACCAAACTTCTTAAACCAGGATATAAAAGCATGTTCAACTTTTCGGACAACATACAAACAGAATTCACCGGTTCTATAACAAAATAATAAGGATGGTTTTGAACCTGAAATGCGCGGTGCAACTTATTTAAATGTGTGTGTTCGACGTTTGTAGTACAACCCAGGACATTCATTTTAACAGCACATACTAATAGGCATTATTATGACAGTCATACTACTGTGTATATAATAATCAAAATGACTGATCCAAGGCTAACGATAGTCAAGTCAAGTTGAAGTATAACGATATCACCAATTACGACTTTATGGGAGTAACACGTTGATATTATTTATTTTATTTCAGGATACGAAACCAATCCTGCATATATGGGAGCAATATGCGGTCGCGTAGCAAATCGTATAGCTGGCGCAACCTTTAAAATGGATGGCCTCAAATATGACGTGTCCAAAAACGATCCGCTTGGTAATAACCTGTGTCACGGAGGATTTCTTGGTCTAACACAGGTAAAGAATACAGATATATATTTACATTCATGGTGATACTGCAAAACAATAAATGTTTATTTGTGTTTGTCCAGCCTAAAACACGCCAATGCTCTTCGAAGGTAGTATGGGAAAAAATGTATAATAACACCGACATGAATTGAATACGGGCATTTATTTAATGCCAACATTGATTAGCTGGCTAAAGGTAGAATCATTAATCAACATACATATCCGTCTTGTACAACCTTGTCTATGAAGAAGAAAAAAATGAGCCAAGCAATTATGAAAGCATAGATAGCAATATAGATAGATATCCAGTTCTGTAGTAAAGTGTTTTTTCGTGGTTCGAATTATTCTGAATGTACATTACTCGATGTCCCATATATACAGCCAGATCAGATTGCATTGACTTGTGTTTTCATACTTGTGTTTTCATACTGTGAAAACTAATTAAGTCGACTAGCAGATGCAGTGTGAACTTTTGAAATCTCTGATAAACAAAGTGTATCTGAAAGACAATGGTAACCAGACAATATGTAATATCCATATTTATAATGAAAACACAATGGAGACAGTTCAACTAATATATAAATATGTTTTTTCTCTTTCTTCTCTTTTCATCTTTCTCTCTATATATGTATATGTAAATAGCGGTAAATGCACACTATATGAATCAAATGTGCATATCTACTATATGAATCAAATATACACTCAAGTGATATGAAAACGCAACACGGGAATTTCCGCTATATATTGTATGTACAATATGCTGCTTTTAATCGAATGGTACATGGCTACGTAAGACGTTTCCTTTTGGAAAAAATACTAAAACAACAAATAATACAGCAAATAGTATTCCTTCAATGTTTCATTATTCACAGAGTACGCGTTTGGCTCAATCATGTGAGCAACATTTTGCAAACTATTTACGTTAAATACAGTACTGAACTAGCTCAATTTTTCAAAGAGCTACTTCAACATTTATGAAGTTCTTGTTACAAAGTGTAGTGTGATTAAAACGTCTACAACATCACATTTGTGTCCTTTCTCTAGTTAACTGCAACTTTCTTTTTAATAAACATCTTGGGATTTCTTTGGAATATTATGTGCAATTAAGTGTGCAGTATATACAATATATAGCGGAAATTCCCGTGTTGCGTTTTCATATCACTTGAGTGTACATAGCTTATCTAGTTGTTGGCTAACGTGGCTTTATAGACCAAGGTGACAGTTTGCGAACAGCTTTCGGTTCCCTATGGGTGATACATGAATACCCTCGGCGCTCAAACGTAACATTGATGGTATGACGTTAAGCGTAATCCCTTCCGCCAATGGCAGTATGCCTTCTTTCAAGCAAGTTGGTCTGATAATAGACACAACTAGCTACCTCTGCTTTCGAAGAAACAATTTGTATATGTAGATAGTGTACACGGATGAAGTCCATGTTCAGTTTTTGTCAAAGTCACCGGACGTATAAATCCCTTTGCATATATTGTCCACAAATGCACATATTCCCTCCGAAATCTCGAATGGTGACGTATCAACATAATACAGGAACGCTTGCTCGATAATATAATAATGTCTGGTCTAAAATGTTCATCACTTCCATTCTACTTTGCAGCCTGGAAATGTTTGCCCCAGGGAAACCCGAGTCGGTACTATATTGCAGTAAAACTGCGCAGGATTGAAACTGCACATGTATAAGTCAGAATGTGTCCTTCATCTACAGATAAAAGAAAACATGGCGGATTCCCGCCCTTGAATCCGGCCTTTCCCTTCCCGCTATACTGTATGAACTCCAATAATCTGTAGTCAGAGAGATAAACAGTCCAACAGAACATACTTTACAAATGTCTGCACTA
Source organism: Cyrtodaria siliqua (assembly GCA_037043455.1). NCBI lineage: Eukaryota > Metazoa > Mollusca > Bivalvia > Adapedonta > Hiatellidae > Cyrtodaria > Cyrtodaria siliqua. Next base: position 455,927 of record JAWPHD010000446.1, on the reverse strand, counting down.
GAGCATGTCCTTTATGAAAAAGCTTTTCCAAAATAAAATAGTTTTAAACCAATAGCTTAATCGAACAAACAAAGGCTGTACCTTTTTAAATGTGCGACATATTGTCGACGAAGAAAGAAGGTGAAGGTTTCCATGTCGACCCCAAATTCGTAATAATTCGTAATGTGTTATAAATAGAAGTCGGATAAAGTCGGTTCTCCTGATATAAATGTGTAGCCTGGCACATGAATTATTTTATGATATATAAAATCCATTTATCTATGAACAATACTGCACGGCAATACACATTAAAAGCTTTACATATTTTAAATATTGTTTCTAAATTTACAAAATTCGGTTGAAGAGTTGTGCAAGATAAGCACATGTGTTATAAATTGATTACCCAGGATTTGGCAAAATAAATCAAATTGAGTGTGCTTAAGTAATTTCGCATATAATTGTTTGCGTATCACACGTTTTAATGAAAAAAACTCCTGTCAATGTCAAATGACTACTGTTATCCGCGGTAACAATACCAGTTCCAGACACAAGCACATTTTTTATTTTTTGGGGATTCAACACGCAATTTGGAAAAAAAGTGTTGGGATGAGTGAGAGGGGGCCAACATATACCCCACTCCACGCCCTGTTCTAACGCCTGTGTGACATGATTGATACATATTTAAGAAATCTTATAAAGCCGCCTATGTTAAAGTTGTAGCATGCGTAAAATTACGTTTAACACTGATCTTCTTCTGAAATATAAAAGTAATTTAAGAACTGCGACAAAGACTATCACAATCTTACTTATGTGGGGATGTAATTTACAAACTTCGAAAGTCATTGGTCATAATCACTTTTATACGATCTTTATTATACTTGTTAAACAGTTGATCAAAAGAGGTAATGACCCTACCACTATGCTTTCCTCTTTGATTGTGCGATGACCCTATGATGACGTCTATTACGATATTTTCCCAATATTTCCCAATCCTTTCAGGACGGTAGCGTTTGATGCTTGTCTTTAATAGTGTCTTGTCGTACCTTTAACGGTTTGTTCTCTTGTTGCTCAGGCGTGCCAAGTCATTTAGTACTTACTTTGTGGCTTTCTGGGCTTTTGTATTTTTATATTATATATTCATGATTATTTATGTGTTTTACTTATATTGCCTATTAATGCTACCTTGTATGTTAGATATTATAAACTGGCGGGATACCTTTATTTACACTGTCCCGTTTATTGGGATAACAATAGGGTAAGAGTGATATTTGGTGCACCCTAGAACCTGGTTTAAACCCCAGCGCTTTTTTGCCAATGACCGTTCCACGGCGGTAGTCCTATAGTCAACCGTTTTATGTTTGTGATATCATATCTTCTCTTTTATTAATCTTGATGTTTGTCCATGATCTTTCTTGTCGTGCCCTTAATGGTGTATTCTCTTACTGCTCTGGCTTCTGCCAAGTCATTGAGTACCTTTATTGTGGCTATCTAGGCTATTGTTTGTTTGTATTATATTTACACGAGAATATTTGTGTTTTACTTATATTGCCTATTGATGCTGCCTTGTTGGTTAGAGACTAGATCATGGCGGGGATTTATTTATTTACACTGTCCTGTTTTAATGGGATGACAGTAGGGTAAGTGTGAGGTTTGGTGCACCCTAGAACCGGTTTAAACCCCCAGTGGCCTACTTTGCCACTGACCGTTCCAAGGCGGTAGCCCTATTGTCAACCCTTTTGTGTTTGTGATGTCGTTTACTTTTATTATTACTTTTGCCTTCTTGTTTGCCTGTTTCCATGTTTGTTTCTGTGTTTTGTGGTTGACTGTCCTCCTTGAATGCTACTTTCCCTGTCCGATCTTTTTATATTTCCTTTATAGTATTTGTTTGTTTCTCTGTGTGATTTTGGTTGACTGTCGTCCTTGAATATATACTCATGCGGCTTTTTTGGCCGCTGACCGTTCCAAGGTCTTATTTGGCCTTTTATTCACCTTTAAATATATTCTTTGTTTCTGCGTGTGTTTGTGATTGACTGTCGTCTTTGAATGCTGGTTTTCCTGTTCGATTTTTATATCTATATTTCTACTTATATTATACAATCTTGTTTTTTCGTTTTCAAATTGAAATTTATTTGAAAGTATATGCTCTTAAATTATACAGTATTCGACTATCTGGCACTGTGATCGTGAAAGAACAGGTGTACTGTATGGTTCCAGGATCAATTTCTTGTTTTATTTAACTTATATTTGTTGATGTTCTTTGCGAGTGATGTGACCAAAATATGTAACCCATTAAAAAAATCGTCTTTTAATATTTTTCTCCATGAAAAAAAACATATTTTAGAAACCTTTAGAAACATTGCAACAACACTCAAAAAATGTCGCTAGATAATGGACATATTTATGTGTGTGTTTATCAAATATGTTTCCTGGATAAATACGGATTATAATTTTCAATATAAAGTACTAGTTTTACATGTTTGTTTGTTTGATTGTTTGTGTGTATGTCGCATGAATTACAATACAATGTTGACTTTTTGTTCAAGCCTTTGAATGTTGCGTATATGAAGGTTATGCTTACGTGTATTTGATGTTTTCGTCCAAGCGATTATACTGTGACTGACCATTTACCTATACAAAGTGTTTGCGTTATATACTCGCATTCCAGGCGAGGCGACATCGAATAATGTTCGTAATAAACAAAACGATAGTAATCTGCTACTTCAAAAACGCGCGTTCAAAACAGGTATATAAACAAAAAAGGAAACATATAATCCCAGCCTAGCAACATTAGTATATGATACACACTTTTTCGTTAAAAGGACATGTATTTATAGGGACTGTTTAGCTTTAAAGCCATACAGTCTAAAGAATAATTGAATTCAATTGGATTTTATAATCGCTCCAACATTAAAGGTCATATGGCGACTTAGCAGCTTCCATTGGTGGAGATATAAAGTAGAGAGGAGTCAAGTTGTCATATTTGGCCTTAGTGTTATTATTTACTGGTCGTTGGAATCATCAACCCCATTATGTGTTGTTTTAAAGTAGAATATCGCTTAAGCTGGTACTAGGAGGCGTGAGAGGTGTTGCATCTTATAATTACCTCTCTTCAACAGACTCAATAAAACCGAGTCTGCTACTTTTATCTATTGTTTGTGGTTGTTGCATCCAAGGGATCACCTTTTCAGCTTTTATTATAGATATTTATTTTTGTATTATCAATTTTCAGAGATATTTTGACTGGCAGATTGATGGCACGAAACTCCTACTTACGTACACTGACGTCGATGGATCTGAAGGTTTCCCCGGTGACGTTCACATAACAGTTACTTATGAGCTAACTGAAGCGTCGGGACTGATGATCGACTATAAAGCAACAACAAACAAACCAACGCCAATTGACCTGTCGAACCACTTTATGGTCAATTTAGCTGGTCACGTAAGTGACGATGTTTTGTATTTTTTATTTTTGTTGTGTTATGAATAAGCTGCGTCTTCTATTTTCTTGTAACTCTTAATGTAGAGAATATTCTCTCTACGCCCCTCCCCACCCACGCCAGCGGTCCTTTTTCACGGACAATTCCAAGGCGCCCCATTATGTTTGTGGTGTCGCATACTTAGCTTATATTTGTCCATATAATTTAGGTTTATTTAGGTTAGGCTAACCAGTAGGCCTTATTGCCTACTGACCGTTCCAAGTCGGTAGCCCTGTCTTCACCGCCCTTTCTGTTGTTTTTTGTCTCTTTCGTTGTATTGTCGAGTCCTTGTTTGCGGTACAGTGCGGACCTACGATGCCATTGCGTTCGGACGCTGTGGTTTCTATAGGACCCTATATATCATGTTTGTTTTGAGTGCGTGTTTTTGAAAGGCTGAGTATTGTACGTGCTACGTTACTAGTTCGAATTTTATATCTACATTATACGAGTTTCTGTCAAATTAAACGCTAGTACAAACAGCTTCCGATCATTGCTCTGGTCTAAAAGAACACAACAGTTAATTGTTTACAAGTTCAATCTAAGCTAAATAATGACAAGGCCAGCTCAATAGTCTTCACGATAATTGCTTTGTTTTTCAGTCTGCCGGATACGTAGGCGATCACGTGGTCAATATAAATGCGTCTGAGCTGTTGGATTTGAATGACAAATTTGTACCAACAGGTAATCATTGTAATTGTTTGTAGGTATAAATCTTTCTCTGATATGGAGTATTTACAGATACCAAATGGCAGTATTTAACCTATGCAGTCATGAAAAATATTTTAATCAATACGGAAGATAGAGTTCTTTTGGAAGCAAAAAAAAGCACAACAAAGAAAATAATGCAGCAGACTAGGTTTTATTTAGGCTTTTATGAGAGGTAATATGCGAAGAAACACATAGCACGCTCTCTAGCACCGGCTTCAGTGCTGTTCTACGTCAAAGCTACCTATATTGGACCCGGTAATGTCAAAGGACCAGTACGGTTTGCTATTCATTAGGTTATTAATTGCGCTTTTACAGTCTTTACTTACAGTTTGTCAGGAAGATTTATTTAGAATTTTAACTGCTTTCATTACCATATCAATTGATCCATATACATCAATCATAATATATTATTATATGGAGAATTTTATATCTGACACCATATCCGCACGAGACCCTTATATCTGTCCGAGAGCGTTAGCATATTCACATATAATCACGTATGTTTTAAAGATTTTAAGGAATTCATTTGTTCCGTAAAATTTAGCAAAACGCTGCATCATACAAAAAACAACAACATACATACGTACATAGTATACACACAATTCTTCTATTGCATATACAATATATATATATATATATATATCTGTCTGTCCTTGGTAGTTCACAAATATTTCTCCCTATATATAATTCTGCCTTGTCAACGTGAATCTCTTACGAGATCCCAATTTCGAAAGTTGCCGTAGTGAGTTCAAATTCTCTCCCTTTATTATATTTACTGAATTCACAGTATCCCCAAGATCCGGCACCTTTCATTGTCATTGTCCTCAATATAGCTGTGTTTAATTGAATGCTTAAATGTGGCCCACTCATATGAGCTATAATTGTATGTTTGTATGCGTCTATATGTTAATTGTGCCTCCTGACGAGTGTGTTATGATGTAGAGATACAGTTCATCAACGTGTGTTGCAGCTACCTTTTTTAAGGAGTGAATTCATACGTTTGATTTCTGTGTATCTCGTCATAGCTAGGCGCCCTGCCGTAGTTCGTCCGAAGGTTGTCTGTCCTTGGTAGTTCACAAATATTTCTCCCTATATATATGCCTTGTGAACGTAAATCTCTTACGAGATCCCAATTTCGAAAGTTGCCGTAGTGAATTCAAATTCTCTCCCTTTATTATATTTACTGAATTCACAGTATCCCCAAGATCCGGCATCTTCAAGTTGTCACTGTCTCAATATAGCCGTGTGTGGTTGAATGCTTAAATGTGGCCCACTCATATGAGCTATAATTGTATGTGTGTATGCGTATATATGTTAATTGTGCCTCCAGACGAGTGTGTTATGATGTAGAGATACAGTTCATCAACGTGTGTTGCAGCTATCTTTTTTAAGGAGTGAATCCATACGTTTGATTTCTGTGTATCTCGTCATAGCTAGGCGCCCTGCCGTAGTTCGTTCGAAGGTTGGCTGTCCTTGGTAGTTCACAAATATGTCTCCCTATATATATATATATATATAAGGGTGAGAAAATACATACATCTACAAAATACCTTTCAAAAAGCAATGGATCCCCGAGGGGATACGAAAATGTTGGAATAAATTAATAGATGGGGAAAAAAACATTTATACAGTGCTATAGTTTACAAAAACTCAAGCGCTTTCGGCTAACGCCTTCATCAGGAGTACACAAACACGAAAATAACAAATACAAAACAAAAAACACTAAAATACACGGCAGTTTAAACAAAACTCTTTGAGAAACAACTTATCGTTTGGCAGTGTTGCAGGAACTGTTTTCTTTGAATAGACACTCTGGAGCCAAATGTGATACTAATAAAAGAACATATCTGGTTGGATGAGGGAAGGACTGTACCCTGACATTTAGTTATGAAGAGAGAGTAAAAATGTGAAAAAGATAACACAAGCCCTACCTCAAAAGCTTAAACCTAAAATCGATACTGCAGGATAAAGTATAAAGCAACTCCAAAGCTAGTGAAAACAATGACTAAGGCTAAACAAATTAAATTAAATAAATGGAGATATTTTGATCAAGGGAAGTAACAAAAGTACTAATAATAGAACATTGCTGGTTGGATTAAAGTGAAATTGTACGCTGACATTTATTATTAGTTATGAAGAGAGAGTATGTGAGTGAATAACCCTACTTCTATACATAAGACAAAGAATCGATACTGCAGGATATAGCAAAAACAACTCCAAAGTTAATTGAATAAGGCTAAAATAATATATAAATGGAGAAAATTGGATCAAGGGAAGTAATAAAATACTGTGACTAAGATTTAAGATAGATATGTCTTAATATTCTTTGCCAAAACAGCCATAGTTTTTGTCTCAATACGCTCAGCCATATTACCATCAATACCTTAGTTTGGGAATGTCTAAATACCAGTTTCTCGTAAGTTTCTCGTAAGTGTCATTTGCATACTATTGTTTTAAACCTGTCTTTAATGCGTATTACTTTATTTGCGCCAAACGATAATCATATATTATGTGTGCGTTTACTGCAGAATCAGATATACTTGTATCATTAATCGTTGTATAGGTAGAATTTCAAGCGTCGAAGGAACCGTATTGGATCTTCAGGAACCTGAAGTGCTGGATACCGTCTTGAACAAAATACCAGGTGGACATGGATTAGTACTGGGTCTAAAAATAAACGGGAACCCGGGAGAGAAGAAACTAGTAGCAAGGTTGTCTGTTTAAACAATTTTTCATTTGCCGTTCTCTCCTGAAAAAGCAGAGATGCGGGTTCGATGTATTTATGCTTACACGTCAGCTAATGAAAAGATTATGGAGGTTGAAATTTAGAAATCGCCGAACACGATAAATACAAAATATATTGCAGTCTCGGTTTGATTGAGACTATGCATGAACATTAGTGAATGCTAGCTACCGTTCACGCCTTCTAGCCCCGGGTTGAGCAGAACTCAACATTTAAAATGTCAATAGTACGGAAATTTAGCCACCCGAAGATGTTTTGCATATGACGGTGAACATGGAACCGTTAGTGTGTAATTTACATACCATTCCATTGTCAAGTTTCTTACAATCTGCTTTGCCGTAAACGAGAAAACAATGGAGAAATGAACAAAGTGGAATTTAGTTTGAAACGGAGGTTATGAAGCCTGCGTATAACAGGTAACAGTCACGGTAGTGAAACATGCTAGCTCATAGCGTCCCATTAATGTTTTACTTATTTCTGGAAATCATTATTGATAATCAAATTGCTTTTGTAAAATTATATAATTGCTGATTATATTGCACCAACATCTAAACATATGGTAGTATAAAAAAGAAAAAAGACAACAACACTAAAACTTGTCCTGGATTAATAAATAGAGGTGCTTAAAAATGCTTGATACATACTTCAAGATTGCCATGTGTCTCTCTTACATTCGTCAGTTTATAAATTAACACAATTCTGAAAACTTTTTCCAAAATTACAATAATATCTTCAGAATATAAACAAACAATAGTAGCTAAAAGTCAATTAATAAATACTGAAAAGGTGATCTACCAGAGGCAACGAATTCAAACAAGAGAGAAAAGTAGCAGACTCGGATTTATTAAGTCTGTTCAAGAGAGGTAATAAAATGTGCAACAACGCTCACGCCCCGCACATAGCACCGTCGTAAACGGCACGTAACACACTTTTAAATAAAAAAGCTCTTGTTGTATTGACGTCTAGAGTTTTCCATCCAAATGAAAAAATAAACAAACAAAAAAAAAAGAGAGGAAATAACACACGTCTTAACAAAATAGTACATTACTCTTGCTTATGTATAATTGAGGGCCTCTCATTGAAAACAAGATAAAAAAGCATAGTAAATTAACAAACATTTTAAAAAACATTACAACATTCTTGTGTTTTTTTGTATTCTAGGGCCGTCCATCCAGCATCTCAACGATACCTAGAAGTATACACGACAGAGCCTATTGTTGTTGCATATAGCTGCTCCTATCTGGACTTCCTCTTGAAAGACGCCAAGTGTAAAGACGATACGATGTATGTTAAAAGTGGAGGGATATTATTCATGCCACAAGGATACCCAGATGCCGTTAATCATGTAAGATTAATTAATACATAGCACATGTATATCCTTGTTTACACTTACCTGCTTAATTGGGAGCAACAAACACAATAGCAGACTCGGTTTTATGGAGTCTGTTCATGAGAGATTATGGACAGTGCAACACCTCACACGCCTCCTAGCATCTGCTTAAGTGATATTCTACTTTAAAGCCACAAGGAGAGTGTGAGGTTTTGGTGCACCCTAGAACCTGGTTTAAACCCACGGGGCCTTTTTATTACTGTCCGTTCCAAGGCGATACTCACATTGCCAACCCTGTTATGTTTGTGATGTCGTATACTTTGCTTCTATTTGTCTATGTTATTGTTGTTCCTGTTGAATGTTTGTTATTTTGGATGTTTGGTGATGTGAATGATACTGGTCCTGCTCGACATTTGTATCTGCGTCTTTTATGTAACCATTAACCCGCTACATATATATAATGGACTGTTCTTTCTTTGAAATAAGACCATTCCATTTATGTGACAAAGGAGTGTTTTGGAGGAAGTTACTCGCAGGGTTTACAATGGACGCAAAGGCTATTATAGTCATGTTTGGCGGGTTAAGGTTAACATTTTCCCGTATTTAACTATGGAAATACAGTTTCACCAGTGTTGGATATGTGTCGAAACTCATGTATGCATGTTATATAACTAACCATATCGCACAACTGAGTTAATTGTGTTTATAACAATTCCACAAAGTATACGTTTTGTTCAAATATCATTTTTTAATATTAAGGTATGGGATAATCGTTCTTTTGTAATTAATATGTGTGAAATTATCATTCGATGTAACAGTATAAAGAGAAATATCGACGAATCATTTACTGAAGAAGATTGTCTCCTATGTTTATTTCTTTGTCTCTTTCCTCTACCACCAACTGTTACTTTTAATGACTTTAGCAATGCATTGATTTAGAAAACACGCTATTAAATTATCTCATAGCTTTATGCACTTTGTCATTTTATAGTTGGTTCAATTTAGCGATTGCGTGATACTTTATTTGTTGATGACAATTCCATACAGTCATTGACATCACATTACTTGACTGGTATAACGGTATTTACTATTGGGATTTAATTCGCTGCTCGCTCACGTTGTCTACATCTTTAATGCCGCTTTACATTATTCTGATGTTACATCTACAGTAGAACAATCGCACAAAGACGTCGTTGAGTTATTAAAGTAGCTAACAACAGCCAAATTTTACATGTGTACACCGTTTCTTTGCCTACCGACGACGAGGTATACATATAATTTACCTATTTTGAAAATCCAACCTCTATAGACACAATACAAACCGCTTTAATCAGCCAGGCCAAACCCCACAACTGCAGCGTCGAATCGAAGAGTTACCCAACTCATAATTCAGTTTACGCAAATTCAAATATGGTTATTTTATAAAACGTTGATTAAACCTATACTTTTAATCGGCACATATACATTATTATATGACCTGAACACATGGTTAGAGTTGTACAAACGGGTTTGTAGTGCAATTTTGTTGGTATTTTGAGGGGTTGTTTCTTTAAAAGTAAAGAGATAAAAATTACCTATAGGTCAGGTTCTGACTCCTAGATAACATTTAAGATCGCCAACGTGTGTGACGCTGTGATTTTTCTGACGTTCTACTGCTAAGGTATCACTTGTAGCAGGGTCTTAAAGGGACACATGGCATTCTTGAAGTATTTATCAAGTATTAGCATAAGCCTCTGGATTTATTAATCTACGATCATGGTGGCCTTAAATGTGCTTGCATATATGTAAATACAATTTTCAGCTACAACTTTTCTTCGTTATTCTACAATAGTTTTCTACAATAGTTTTGAATATAATATTGGTGAAATGTTATCATTTGTTATCCATGTTTCTTTGATTCCGCTTGCTCGAGGCTCTTAGGTTTACAATTTGTTTTATTTACTAATTACATATCGTTTATCGTGAGGTCTTGGCTTCGGTTATACGGATTACTTGATTTTCTCTCGTGATATTATAACCGTAGATACAAAGTCGAATAGGAAATGAAGCATTACCCATAACACGCATTCTAAACAAATAGACAAATATATGGATAAATAACCTTCTAAAGCAAATTACGTGTCGCGACACACATAACAGAATTGAAGCAGTAGTACCGTATTGGAACGGCGAGTGGCAAAATGCCGCTGGAGTAGGATTAAACCAGATTTTAATACCAAACACTTTAACTCCATACATGGAATCACATACGATGCATTCAGACAAACACTAGTCATCATGTCTTATTTGGCATATATATGTTAATTCAAGCTCTTTCACCGATGTTTAATTTATTTTACTAATTGATTTCATTTAGACATCAATTGCGTAAAACCGGCAAAGACTGGTTCCCTATGACATCTATACGCCTATACCTCGCTTACACCTAATATTACCCGAACAGTAGGATGTATGCTCCTGTGACACTGAGTTGAATATAATTGATTATTTTTTAAGAATTTAAATTACACTTTGGCCATATTGTAACAATTCTAGATCATCAAAAGGTTTATTTTTTTTCAAAAGACCGCGTTAGTGACTTTGACTTGCCTTTACCTAATCCGTAAATCTAGACTGCAAGTTAAGGAGCAAAGCAATGTGGTCATAAAATAGCATATAGAATAGGCTACTCATATACTGATGTCTTAATTGTAACGGTTTATAAATTAACTACATTTAGTTAACAAGACGCAATTAAAATGAATAATGATAACTTATGCAAATAAATACATGAATTTAAAGTTTTAACCATCGCTTATGAGAATCATGAGATGCATGCTGATATAGCATTAACTGAACTTTTGTATAATTACAGGACAATTTCCCGAGCTCCATTTTACGACCAGGAGAAAAATATCACACAACATCTTGGTATAAATTTGGAGTTTCCAGCTAGACAATGGCACCATTGATTTTATGAAGACAAAGAGTTCTCTTAAATAGTCATTCACATTATGATTAATGCATCGAAACGAACAATACATTATGTATGAGGTGAACACTTTATAATAGAGTGCAAGATGTCAAAAGTGTATAATAGCATTATTCATATACAGTGTTGAATATGTGGTATGGTTCTCTACATAATGTGTTCATCTTAAAATGTCTACAGGTACATGTAGGCTTATAATAACAATCATCCGAGTCAATCAACATGGTATCTGTGATAGGACAGCTTCTATAAGAAATCAAACTAACTTTATTGGTGTTAGATTTGTTGTTTGCTTCCTATAATCGATATATCTATAAACTAGACGTTCGTGTTGCAAATTAACAATATTTAGCACTATTTAGACCTTAGTTCTCATAATTTGTATTTAAAGGAAAACAAGTCATTTTCACCATTCAAAATTAGTAACACATGGTGAACAAATTTAGGCCTGGTAATGAGATTTCTTTTTGATTTTAAGCCTTTTATAAACCTTAACAGTTATAAAACACGCATTCGACATAATTTACAATGCGATTTCAAGAAATATAAAGGTTCCTATAAAGCAAAGATATAAGTATACAACACAATATAATGTTCAACACAAAGAAATAAAAGTTTTAATAGCAATAATTGTTACTTTTATTTGGACATAGATAAATAACTACCAGCATCACCTTCCCGTGAAGCCATTATATATGAACTAAAATGTTATTTAACGGATTGTCATGATCTACGCATTATTTAGGATATTTTTAACCTCCTTAAGAGGGGAAGGACATATAGGAATTATGGTACCGTGCCCTGCTAATACTGTCTATTTGATGCTTGTGGTTATTACACGTTCACAGAGGATATAAATAGATACACGGGACCTCTCCGACGGATGGGCTAGGGGACGAGACTTGCCTAAGGACGCACCAAAGTAACCCAGTGGAGCTAGTGAGCAAGGGAGGGTGGAGCACAAAAGCACCTGTAATTTTCCAAAAGTTGCGATTTTGTATATATAAATATCAAAATACACCGTTATCTTCAATATTTACTTAAAGGAACCTCGATTAGTCGTAGTATGTGTTTATTTCATTCATTCATTCAAATAAACTTTGATGTTTTAGAATTGTTATTTGTGACAAAAACGGATTTCCAAAACCTGAAAAATGACGGTAGAAATTTTCAAAATAATTGGGATAGAATATAATAGAAGTTTTGATTATAATGATTGCTTCGAATCGGGTTGTCAGAAGTCAAGATAAATGGTGGTAAAATGTATTTCAATTTGTCAATGGATGATTTACCTTTAACTAGAGCATTTTTTTCAGTCATAATGAATTATCAAAAGCGGAGGATTTATCCGGATTATATAGCGGATTTTCATCTATTTGTTTACCATTGCAAAAGCCATTGTTTAGTTGGAAAAAGGCCGAGTCGTCGAATTCCCTCAACTGGCCATTTGTTTTTGAAAAGATCTCCAAGTGCCCAAAACAGGAGACACCAACATATGTGAAAGAGCACCTGAATACCACTAGCCGGATATGGTGTCAGATTGACAAGAGCGTACTTTCGAGTCGTAGGATGCTAAAATAGTTCCACGGAAAATTGTAACTTAATATTAAAATGTGAAATCTGTTGTTATGAATAGTAAGTATTTAATTGAGTTCATCGGGACTATGTCTTCAGAGTGTATGATCGCAATGTTTAGGTAGAGAGGACTGATTCCAAAATAGCATTTTTTGACATTGTGGTCAATTGGTTTTACTCCTAAATATGTACAGCTAGTTTGGACCTCTGACACGCTATGCTCGTTCCGACTCCGCATCATCTTTGAATTCTGATGATACTGTTTTCTGAACGTTTGACCCCGCTTGGTACCAGTCCAAGATAATGATCATTATTTAGTTAGTCTTTTGGCTGGAAACTTCACCGAGGAAATTGTATCTTTCAATAAATGAGCTAGTTCTTTAATACAATTCTTAATATTGATCTCAAAGTATCACTCAACCCACTCCCAACCCCACCACACACCCTTTTCCGACTGCAAAATTTCGTGATATATGGCTGTGAGCACATAATACTAATAAACAAGTATTATGCTAACACTATAGATGTTATGGATACATTTGCAAGATTAAAGTCACACGGCAGTGTTAAATAGTTATACATGTATATCAAGCATCAAATACATCATCTCGATTTAGTTATCCAGTGTCATTTTGACTTAAATATGATTGCATATAAGTAAATAAAATCTGGAGATCAACAATTAGTAATATGCAAAAAAATATTTCGTTTTTAACTATTCAATTAATTATTAATCACGGTATGTTAATATACAAGTTATGTATAAGGGACGCCAAGAGTTTTAAAAATAATAAAGATTGCCATGTGTCTCTTTAAAGAAGGTACATTTGGAGAATTGTAAATTGATAACGAAAACAACTTAATACATCCTATTAGACATCATAATTACGTGTGTATACTTAGTAAAACATAATAAACCATGGCATTGCACAGTGAGTGCAATTTAAGGTGTCATTAATAATTTAAAAATTAAATGTTTAACAGAACGACAAAAATACACCAACTACCACCTGATGTGATAACAACCAAATAATATAGACGTAATAAAAATAAACAATGGAAAACACGTTAAAATAAGTCAACGATAGAGTACGCAGTCTATAAATGGTAAATAATCCAACGGCAACATATTTAAATGCGTGTTTCCGTTTTTGGTATTAATTCTACGTAGTAGATCTTTAGTATATTTTGACGCTAAGACGCCATGTATTTGGAATGACGTAGTTATCAATAGATTAACTGTGTGTAATTGTATATATATATCGTTTTCATAAACATCATAATTGTGTGGTGGTATAAAATGATGGCTTTTATTTCAATTAAAAATTAATCACGCTGAAGGTGTTTAACCTTTAGTTTAAACTTATTTAGTGAACATCGATTGTAACGAAAGCTCGCATATATGCTATATACTTATTTTAATCACTCTCGATGTCTTCCTGGGTAGAACCAGTACTTGCTCAGGGACACAACACATATGGTAATTGCGGGGATCGAACCCACTAGACCACAGCGCTACAGCTTTATCAGAGCTTCAAATAGCACCGACAATATAACTTGGATAAATCGATACATTTAGTCAAGAATATTAACATGTTTAAAACAATATTGTTTAAGCGAGTCATTATTTTGTTATAAGATCAATATTTAACAGTTTAAGGTTGTTAACAAAATGTCTTTATCTCTTGTAGTTTCAGAGAAGAAACCTATTGAAGTTCTTCTCTATAACTAGAGCCCAACAAGGGTCCCTAAGCTCCCAATTAAAAAAATAAGAAACATGGTTTCTTATGAGAAAATATAGATAAATATAATAAAAAAATAAATTAAAAAAATTGAACCCATGAACCAAGGTTTCTTGTTGTGGTATATTTAGTGGTTTGAAATATTTTCATTGCTATAATAGTATTTTTCTTGCAAAATTGGTAATACGAATGATATATCGTTTCCCTAAGACGCATATCATGTGTGTTGATTACTAGTTCAAAACAATCGATTTATATAAACACCACCCATCTTTTAATGAAGGATCGATTTGCACGTACACCAAGTAAAACCGTTCATCCGAAAATTAGGCGAACACAATGGTTGTGCAGTAATGTTGGAATACGGTTAAAATGTATCCATATGCAATTTCATTACAAGAGAATGAAAAATAAAGCAATATATTTAAAAAATAAACGATATATTTAAAATATAATATCGGGGCGTTGAGTGCTCCGGTATTATACTTCACGGCTTAACATTCATGTAACATAGGGCTTAAGAATAAAAACTTTGATAAACACGAGATAATATTAACTTCAACTTAGAATACACTGCAAGTAAAAGTAAAAATCGGTTCGAACTTTACGTGTGTACATGTATATTTTAATTATCTTATACAGTTGATCAATAAGTGTTTAAATATAAAGAGTAGACATGAATTCGAGGAGTCGAAACAGTTATCTTTATGTCCTCAGTTTTCGACACCATTTACATTACATAACTTGAAATAAACGGAACTCGCAACAAGAACTACATGTATCACAACATGACCTCTGTGGTGACGTGATTTACAAACGTTGTAAGATCCTTGGTAATAATCACTTTTATACAATCTGTACTGAGCTTGTCAATGTATCAACAGAGGTTATGACCCTATCATTTTGCAACGCACTGCATGTTTAGTAGTTGACCCATTTACAATTCCCACACTATGCTTTCCTCTGTGATTGTGCGATTACTGGACACATCGTGGACGCTATCGTGACGTCTAACTAAATCCTGAAAGGACGGTTTACGTTTGCTGTTAAGTTACCAATTTTGTCTTGTCGTGCTATATGGTTCATTCTCGTGTTGCTCTAGCTTCTGCCAAGTCACTGAGTACTTTCTAGGTTTTCGCTTGATATACTCATATATTACATAATTGTCTCTGATTTATATAGGAAATACTGGGAATAGAAAAGCTATATCTACTCGTTTGCTCTACTGGGAAATATCTCCCAGTGGGATATTTCCCAGTGCGGAACATTGCTCGGCCTTTTCCGTCAGTGGCGGAAATGCCAAATGACGTTCCGATTGTTTTACGGACGTCTTCGTGAGATTCCGTCACTAGGAAATAACGATTACGGAAATTAACGAAGAGTTCCGGTTCCACTTGTTTTGTTTGTATGACGTAACGTCGTCTTGCATGATACAATGTCGTCTTGGCGTTCTCGTGTAAACTGGTGTAAAAAGGCGCGAATCATTAGAAATATTAATAAAATATCATTTTAAATTATGTAATATATAGTTTAATAACCAGTGTTTTTGAGATACTGAAAATATCTCCCTCGCTAGAGAAATGGCCCAGATATAAGAACACTGGTTATTAACTCTATATATGCATTATGATCTTTGTGTTCTACTTAAATTGCCTATTACAGCTACCTAGTTTGTTAGAGGAGTTATCTTGGCAGGGATTTGTTTACACTGTCCCCTTTTATTGAATCGAAAATAGGTAAAAGTGATGTCTCCTACATTGTCTCATATTGATCCGCATACTTCTTGTTTGTTTCGATGCATGTTTTTAGTTGGCTAGGATCCTTGAATGCTACATATCCTGTTCGACTTTTAGTAATTGCTTTTTACAATATTGAAACCTGGCTTTAAAGTACAATTCACAGGTTAAAAACCTTTCGATGTGGAGTGATAATTTGATAAATGTCTTTCAATTTTAAAGAAGTACTGATCTAATATATGGAATCACATGTCACCTACATATATATTTTTTCATATTTTTTCATATAGTAACATGATCGATCCTTCAGTAATTCTCATATTATATGGATTGCATATTCCTTCATCTCAAATTATAAGCTTTATTTCAGGCTTCTGAAAAACATCATTTCAGAAAACACGTACATGTTACAACTGTTTATATTTGCTGGCTCCAGGATGATTCATTCATTCATTTAAAATTGTGACACCTAGGGAGGACGGTAAAACATAAAACTGTGCTAGTATTACAGCTTACATTTTGTATGCATGCTTTGCTTTATTACAAAACATGGTTGTTTTGTTAACAAAATTAAACATAACGTAAGCCAACACAAACCGGGAAATGTTTCCGTGAAATAAAAGTTCAGTTATGAAAAATATGATCGTGCGTTACAAAAACATCTAATGTGTGCAACCACAAAGTTTCCTTGCTATTTAACAACATGTCCAACCTATAGCTACAGTTATTAACACAAACTGGATGCTCGATAACAGTAACACACCAGCATTAATCTCGTTTAACACTGGGCACATGTTCGATGACGGAAAATCCAAACAGAACAGCGTAGCTAGGTCCCTGTAACAATAAAACAATATCAACGTTAAGGTACTTAACATCGCAAGATGCAAGAAATGTTTAATGATAAATAGTCTAGCAACATGATTTAAAGACCTATTCTCAGCCTACTGTATTTGGCGAGTGGGGTGGGGTGGGGAAGAATGTGTATAGATAGCTCAATGAAAGAAGAACTATAAATCCAACGGGTTCTTAAGAGCAAGATGAGAAACATATTACACAGTCTGGTGTCAACAAAGCAGGTTTAAGTTAATGCAATTGAAATACAATACAATTAAGAACAGTTCAATGTACCTTCTGTTTTCGATGCAGTCATATGTGATGCTCTTTTCTTTCATCGTTTTCGCCAAGAGTTGCAGTGAGGAGTCATCACACTTACTTCTGTAAGCATATTATAATATTTCCAGTGCGAGCCTGCTCTTATTTTGCTAAGCCGTCATAGTACACAAAAGTAGACATGTACACATTATGTTATCACCATATATATAAGGCTATATAAGTTTACATGTTTATTGATTAAGCTATCAAGCTGTTTCTATTAATAGCACATATATAAATATCTGGATTGTGTACTATTGATATTTAGCCAGACTGTTTTGATTGACAATCAGAGATTATATAATATTCTAATTATTTCTAAATTATTGTTTACATCATGTGCTTGACGATTTTATTTTATTTTGGGACTATAGCATACCTAAGATTATGCCAGAGGTTGTCTTTTATTGTCTGAATGTGTACATGATTTTATGTGTTCATGCTAAATTTTCTCTGATAATTGCCAATGTGCAAACATAAAAGGGAACCAACCCTTGCGAATGTATAACACGGTGTTGATATTAAACATTTCACAAAAAACGTTTACAGACATAGAGGAAAAATAAGAGTAGAACAGTACAACATGCTCTACTGCCGCTATTGTCATTACTCAAAACTAATATCGCAGGACAGCAGCTTGTGAGAATAGCCTAAATATGCTTCATTTAACGTTAACTTCTTTATCATAGTTATACATTACATACTGAAAAGGGGATCCCTTGCAAGCAACAAACATCCACAAGAGAGACAAGAAGCAAACTCGGTTTTATTGTGTTCGTGAGAAGTAATATAAGATGCAATGCCTCTAACGCCCCTTAACACGGGTTTAAGCGGTATTCTACCCCAAAAACATCTATATTGAGCGTGATGATCCCAAATAACCAGTAATAGCATTACTGATTTGTAGTCGGTCGTGTAGTCGGGTGACTTTTTACAGCCGCCATACAACACTAAACTCCTTTAATTTAGTATTTTGACTGTTACCTGTGATACGCAGGCTTCATAACCTCTCCTCCTAGCTAAATTCCATTTTGTTTATTTCTCCCATTGTTTTCTCGTTTAGGGAAAGCGTTTTGTTAGTAACTGGGACCATACCCATGGCCAAGGAATGGTGTGAAAACACATCATTGAAGGTTCTATGTTCACTGTCATATGCATACCATCTTCGGGATGGCTCAAATTTCTGTACTATTTGCATTTTAAATATTGAGTTCCGCCCAACCCGGGGCTAGAGGACGTGAACGGTAGCAAGCATTTTTCACTACCGTTCATTAACAATCAGTCTCAATCAGACCGAGACTGCAATATTTTTTGTAATTATCGTGTTCGACGATTTCCAGATTTCTCCTTTCGTACTTTTTTCTATTATAGGTCAGTAGGTTGTAAGAATTACCGTAATATGCACCAATAAACCTGGGCTATAGTTGTACATATGTACATAAATACTGTCACAATACCGAAGCAACAAACAAAAACAGGTTTACAAATTCGTTAGAAATATGGTACCATTTGACAGTAAAATATGAACATTGATAAAGTAAAACTTTTTAGCATAATATTTGCATAACTTCTTTAGATAGACAGATCTCTTTATAACGACACTGTGTCTTGCATCGTTTAAAAACGAAAAGTGCAGCTTAGTATTTCTTTTACAATGATTGTGAAACAAGTTCTTGCAACTTAGTTTAATCACTCTCGATATCTTCCTGTACTAACCAATGTGGATTAATTATCTGCTCCAGGATCTGATCAATGCGAGGAAATAACCCACGATCGTTCGATCTGGAGAAAACCGCTCTTTCACTGAACTACGCACTTCACAAAAAGTGCAGCTTTAAGATCATAATGTAGTTATGAAAATCAATACACAACAAAGTAACATGTTCATACTTACGACCCTCTCACTGGATTTTCATTTAGGAGTAAAACAGTTGCCTTGTTTACAATGTTTGCTTTCAAAAATGGAAATTCGTAAACAGCCAGGTATCTAAAAATATGGACATGATTATATTGGCAATAATTTGGCGCCATTCTTTTCTCTCTAAAATATTAATTATAATATTTATTAAAAAGAAGTGATTTGTTCTTAATGTGTACTAGGATGTGACCTTAAAGCATCAATATCGGAGAATGTAATTTACCTTTATCACACAACTTGCGGTGTGGGAGAGTAATAACGCTTTTTTACATGTGTATCATAGTACACAGTGAACTAAATATGCAAATGAATGCCGAATCATAGTTCGGTCTATTTCGCTCAGCTCAAAATACATCGGAATTTTCTCGTGAATTCCGTAGCCGTTTAAATACCGGATTACGGAAATCGACAAGAGAGATCCGCTGTTCTGCGCCGTACAGACAATCCGAGTCAAAATACAACGTCAACATACAAACATAGGACGTTATCTTACGACAACGTTATATCTTGGCAGCTATATTTATAAATGCTGCTAATGAGTCTGTTTTTTAGGAGTTATGTGAAAAATGAAATCTCATATTCGTGGCAATTTATTATTAAATTTATTAAATTCGTTGAATAAAATTGATATGATGCTTGTCACAGTTACACTCGTTTAAGAATTCAAGATTAAATAAATAGGCACTCATGTAAGATCCTGTTCTACTGTGTTACTTTTCAGCAATGTCATTGATGTTTAATTTGGTTTAAGCATGGATATACTCAAAAATTATTTAGTATTTTTTCATATTTTTTTTCTCTTTCTTGAGATAACTGTTCCTTTACACTCACGTGTCAGTTGCGTAGATTGGAACAACAGAGGCGTTCAGCATAATGAAGATTTCGCCATTCGCATTTAATCCATAGTTTTTGGACGCCGCTATCCAGAAGGCTCTATTTGCACTCTGATAGCAATCTGGCGTTGGCACCCAGCCTGGACATACTGCCCCGGGTGCTGCCATGCCATTTTCATTGCTACACCAGATCGCAGCGGCACCTACATAGCCTGAAATAATACCCAGTACCAACGGTGTATGAATACTTAATATCACAGTTACTTTTCAGAATTCGTAATGTAATATAAATATGTTCCAGCTCAATTAATGTTGAAGATGTTTTAATATCATCATCCTTATCTGGTATCGTAGAACCCAACACATATTGTTGAATTGGCGCTGAACATAGATATTGATGGATTTATGAAATAAACAAGACATATTGCTATGCAATGCAATGTCCCCTAACGGTCATTGTGTGATTTCTATATTTTTATTTTATTTTTTTTGGAGGATAATTAATTTTCTCCTTGTTTAGAGTGACAAATGAACATGTAAATGCATAATGTAACGTAACAGCAATGTAATGCGTAAGTTGAGTAAAATTGGGTCGCGTACATTCCAAATATTTTGCGGTACATATTCTTAACGAACATAACAACTGTTTCATTTCATTTTTAGTCGATTCCTTTCCATGAAACACACCTTTTGGTAACAATATGATAAAATTCATGAAGGAATACTAAAGTTATTGATCGGAAACTGTTTTATATTGTTAGACACAGTGAAAGGAAATGTAAAATATTGATTGGAAAAGGGTGTTCTATATTTAATAACAGTGACCTTGACTCCAGTGACCCCAAATGCAATCCCAAATGTGATTTTCATATAAGCTACCTACTCATACAGTTTCATTCCAAGTGACCTTGACCTTGAGTCCATGACCCCAAGTACAATCCCAATCTTTCTTTTCATATAAGCTACCACCTACCTATATAGCTTCATTACACTATTTCATTCCTAACTGAAGTTATTGAGCGGAATCCGTTGTTCTATGTTTAGCTGCAGTGACCTTGACCTTGACCCTACTGACCCCAATTGCTATCCCAACCTGCCCTTTTATATACTAGTAACAAGGTGGGGGTTTACGTGGTTTCAAAATGGCGGAATATACGGGGAAAAAACCGCTTCGAAGTAAGATTTCTCATGTAATATAGCGCAAAGTATGCGGAATTGTATGCACTTTATTTCATAAAAAAAGAGTAGGACAATGGACCTTTGGAAACTTTGATTGTAGGTGAATGTCCTATAGATTTTTGTTTAATCCTACCCCATTTCCGAAATGTAGTTTTTTGAGTCGGTCTCATACTCTGGAATGAAGATATTTTTATGATATTCGTCATACAATGTACTCACTTGCATCAGTTCTAGTCCCGCAACTTTGCTTTATAAAGAACAAGAGCTGTCGGAGAACAGCGCAGCTCGACTATTCGATTTTTCAGAGAATAATACATTATATAGCTAGTATATGCCGTCAGAAAACAAGGCCAAAACAATGTGGGGTGAGGGACGTTGCTTGTATAGAAACACGGGCCGATTTAAAATTATGTGCGATTTTTTTATATCTGTTTTAATCCAAAATTGCTGTCATTTTAAAGAAATGTGTGGTCGAAAGGCAACTCGGGGCAAGACGGTAGAGTATCATTGATAAAACAAAACAACACAGACATATGTAAAAAAAGTGATGATGGGATGGTTAGTTGGTGGGTAGGTTGGGGAGGCGGGGGAACGAGGCAGACATAGCTATATTTGTAAGAATTTACCAAAACAACACATAAATATGTAGTAAAAAAATTGAGTTTTGAGTGTAGGGGGGGGGGGGGGGGGGGGTAGTGCAACATAGCGATATGTGTAAGAATTGACCAAAACAACAGAGAAATATGTAAAAAATAAAATAAAAAATGCGTTTCGAGTGGGGTGGATGGGGTGATAAGGCGTGGGGTGGGGGGGGGGGGGAGAAGGTGCAACATAGCTATGTGTAAGAATGGACCAAAACAACACAGAAATATGAAAAAATATAAAAAAATCTAGTTTCGAGTGTTAGGGTGGGGTGAGGGGAGGGGGCAGAGGCGGGATCAGGAAGAGGGAGGGGGCGGTAAGGGGGCAACATATATGTGTAAGAAGCTATGTGTAAGAATTGACCAAAACAACACAGAAATATGTGGAAAAAAATATATATATATATATACCAGAGGGGAGGGGGGCTGGGAGTGGCGCAGCATAGGCTGGGAGTGGCGCAGCATAGCTATGTGTAAAAATTAACCAAAACAACACAGAAATATGTATAACTCCAACAAAAAAACGAGTTTCGAGTGGAGTGGGGGTGGGGGTGGAGAGGCGTGGGTGTGGGGAGGGGGCAACATATATGTATAAGAAGCTAAGTGTAAGAACTGACCAAAACAACACAGAAATATGTGTAATTTTTTTTTATATATATTGAGTTTTGAGTGGGGGGAGAAGTGGGGAGTGACGGTGTGGTGGGGAGGGGGCAACATATATGTGTAAGAAGCTATGTGTAAGAATTGACTAAAACAACACAGAAATATGTATAAAACAAATCAAAAAAATTGAGTTTCGAGTGAGGGGAGGGAGCGTGGAGGTGGGTGGGGTAAGGGTTGGGGGACATATATTTGGAAAAAAAACACATACATTCCGATCATACGCATCGTTAGTAGTATCAGAACTCATGGACATTTAATACATATTGGAATATTTATTTATGACATGTTGCAGGGTTGACTACTTCAAAATGTCCACCTTCTAACAAAGTCTTGTTGAAAACAATTTACTTTCATAACGTCTTTATCATTTATAAACTAGAACACCGCATTAATACTACTAATAGTCTAATAGTCTATTATTTTATTTCAGATTGCATCCGGATCCTTTCTCTAGTATCCAATGGATGGTTAATTATTCATGATATCGCTGCCATCATACATTGTATGTCTTTGACGTGTTGTTTATCTACACAATATTCGTTTTATTTCCTGGAAATCACCTCCACTATCCTACCCGAATTATCATGTTGTTACTCTATATGAACTACTACTGTCACCTAAAATGATCAGTAATGCATAAGTACATCGCATAAACAATATACACCTTAAAACAAATGCACAAGTGTAAGAGATCTGTTTTCACGTAGCCAGTGTTCGAGATCATTTTCGAAATTGCATAATTATTTTCACTGTAGCGCATGTAACTTGTTAATCGTAAATTGTGGTAGATATTTCTTTTTTCTTTTTAAAGCAAAAGTTGCGTGACTAGAACTGATGCAAGTGAGTACATTTGATGACGAATATCATAAAAATCTCTTCATTCCAGTGATAAAGAAACTATAAAGAAAATCTTACTTCGAGGCGGGTTGTTTTCCGTATGTTTCGCCATATTGAAACCACTTATTCCCCCACTTTGAGTAACCCATAACGTTTCATTCCAATATCGCATTCCTTACTGAAGTTATTGAGCAGGAAACCGTTTTTTCATTTTTAGTAGCAGTGACCTTGACCTTGACCCCTTTTCATATAAGCTACCACCTACCTATATAGTTTCATTACATTATTTCATTCCTAACGGAAGTTATTGAGCAGAAACGAAGTGTGACAGACTGACAGACTAACAGACGGAGTGCAATCCTATATCATGAAGTCCCTGAGGATCTACACAATGATGAAAAACGCATGGCCTCTCAAATGCTGACTGAAGATGCTTTCTTACGTAAATCTATGTAAAAACATGCAAAATCTCTATATACAAACTCTAGACCCCGGTTGACCAAAGGAACTTCAAATGAACTGAAAGTCCAGGGGTTAGCGATAATTAATTATAATCAAGAACAAGAGGTAAAACTGTGACCCCCTGGGTGGAGCGAAATATGACCCCAAGGTCACCATTTGAAGGAACATGGTAGAGGACCATACTCTTATCGTACGGTTTCAGAGAAGAGGTGTTTTTCAAGGGTTTTCCCTGTATAAGTCTATGTAAAACATGTGATCCCTGGGGTGGAGCAAATGTGACCCCAGGGTCATCATGTGGACAATCTTAGTAGTGGACCATAAGCATATAGTAAATGAAAAATATTAAACCTCTGGTTCTTGTAGTTTCAGAGAAGAAGATTTCTTATGTTTTTCCCTATATAAGTCTAGATAAAACTGTGACCCCGGGGTGGGACCAAATATGACTCAAGGGTTACCATTTAAACAAACTTGGTAGAGGACCATAAGCTTATAATAACGGCAAACTATTAAACCTCCGGCTCTCGTAGTTTCAGAGAAGACGATCTTTTAGGGTTTTCCCTATAAAAGCCTGTGTAAAACATGTGACCCCTGGGGCGATGCCAAATGTGACCCATGGGTCAGCATTTGAACGAACTTGGTGGAGAACCATAATCTTATAGTAAATGCAAAATATTAAACCCCCTCTGGCTCTTGTAGTTTCAGAGAAGAAGATTTTTTTCAAGTTTTTCCCTATATAAGTCTATGTAAAACATGTGAACTCTAGGGCGGCGCAAAATTTGACCTCAGTGTCACTATTGAACAAACTTGGTAGAGGACCATAAGCTGATACTACATGTAATATACGACAGCTATGTGTCTTGTGGTTTCAGAGAAGACGGATTTTAAAGTTTTTCCTATACAAGTCTATACAAAACATGCAAAATACAAAATTGCGACCCCTAGGCCTTGGCAATTATTTTAAAAGAAAAACTGTTGAAATATGTCCGGCGGTTCTTGAGAAGAATATTGTTTTAAGGTTTCGACCTTTTATGGTAACGGCGGCCATCTTTGATGTCAAGCGGCCCAAAATTGAAAGACATTTATCTAAGGACCATCCATGTGAAGTTTGGTCAAAATTGTCCAAACTTCAGAGACGACGGGCGGACAACGGACAATAATGATCCCAATAGATCACCTTGAGACTTCTGCTCAGGTGATATATAAATACTGATAATGGAAGGAACAAAATCACAAACAAGAGATAAAGTAGCAGACTCGGATTTTGTGGAGTGTTCATGAGAGGTAATATAGCGCGCAACATCTTTCACTAGCACCAGCTTAAGCAGTTTTCTACTTTGAAGCCGCACATATTGGGTTAGATGATCCCAATGGACCAGTAAGTAATTTCACCACTAATATGTAGACGGGGCGACATTTTACAACAGTCACAAAGCACTAAACCAACGTGAATGTGAATGTTAATATATACTGAAAAGGGAATCACTTGGAAGCAACAAACACGAACACAAGAGAAGAATAATACCTGTCATGGTATCTGCCACGGTTGTATATTTAAATCCACTATTGCTGTATCGCTGAACAAATGGATACACATTCTCCCAGAACAGTGACTGAAAAGCAATATATAGCCTACATGAAATATTAATTATATGCATTCAGATCTGATTACTTGTATATTACAAACAATGTTTTTTTATAATTAGGCCAAGAAAACGCTGTTGCTGCAATAAGCCGATCGGGATTTGTAGTCTTCAACTCTATTTTGTGCAGTTTAGCAGGGTATTCTGGAAATTTAATTGTTTCATAGTTTGAAAAATATAAATTTATCACAAAAAATAAGTTTGTGCATAAGGGCCCATAATTCTGTCAAAAAGCATTCAACGGGAACATGGCACTGACATGCGCAATACGGCGGTTTGATACTGATCAACCCTGCCACGTTTCACTGAAATCTGGCCAGAGGTTCATGAGAACTAGTCCGTACAGTTAGTGTATTAAAACCTTTAAAGGGTCCCAACTCTGCCAAAATTCATTCAACTGGAACACGGCGATGATATGCGCAATTAGGCTTGGTACCGATTATACCTGAAAAGTTTTTTTGAAATCCGGCCAGTGGTTCAGGATAACTAGTCTAGAAAATATGTGTGTATTTTAACATTAAAAGAGGCATACCTCCACCAAAAATCATTCAACCAGAACACAGCAACCATAGGCAAACTTAGACATGGTACTGATCATCCCTAATACGTCTCGTTGAAATTCGGCCAAGAGTTCAGGAGAACTAGTCCTGACACATTATGTGTATTAAAACCTTTAAAGGGCCATAACGCCGCCAAAAATCTTTCAACTGCAACATGTTGATAATATGCACAATAAGGCTTGGGGTATCGATCATCCCTGAAAAGTTTCGTTGAAATCAGGCCTAGGGTTCAGAAGAACTAGTCCAGACAAAATGTGTGTATTTAAATCTTTAAAGGGCCATAACTCCACCAAATCATTCAACCGCAACACAGTGACGATATGTATAACTAGGCTTGGTACTGATCAGCCATGCAACGTTTCGCTGAAATCCGATCAAATGAATGTTCTATCGTCTTCACGACGCAAATTAAAGCATCTTTGAACTAAATCAAGAGCCATACCTCCGGTATTACTAATCCGATTTGGCTGGTTTTCGAACTTTCATTGATAGTAACAATCGGGTAAAATGTGGTAAAGATCGGATGACAAATGCAGACCCTATCGTCTTAATGAGGCAAAATATATCATGTTTAACTAAATCAAGGGCCGTCACTCCAGTTTTACTGCTCCGACCTTGCCGGTTTTCGTAATCGTTTGAGCTTTTATTGATATCAACTATCTTGTAAAGTTTGAAAAAGATCGGATGAAAAATCAAGGCCATGTCGTGCTAACGTTGTTAAAAATACCAATTTTAACTAAATCAAGGGTCATAATTGATTTTCGAATTCATCCGAGCTTTCATTGATATCAACAAGCAGGTAAAGATTGAAAAAGATGGTATGAACAGTGAAGGTGATATCGTGTTAACGAGGCTAAAGTTAACGGACGGACGGACGACGGACGGACGACGGACAACTCGCCATCCAAAGAGCTCCGCTGTTCTTCGACTAGTACAGCTAAATTCAAGGGTCATAACTCTTGTGATACTTGTTTGATCTAGCTGGTTTTCGAATTAGTCCGTGCTTTCAATGATATAAACTATCTGGTAAAATTTAATAAAGATCGGATGAAAGATGAAGGCCCTATCGTGTAAACAGGCACAATATAGCATTTTTAACTAAATCAAGGGCCATAACTCCAGTGTTACTAGTCAGAACTGGCAGGTTTTCGAACTCATCCGAGCTTTCATTGATATCAACAATCTGTAAAAGTTTGAAAAACATCAGAATATAAATGAAGGCTCTATCGTGTTAACGAGCCAAAGGTTATCCGACGACGGACGGAAGGACGACGAACAACTCGCCATCCTATAAGCCTTCGGCCAGTAGAGCTAAAATAAATAAAGAAAGAAGTGGTAAAACAAACTGTTTCACAACCTAATGAATATTAATTTAAAATTTAACTCCGAACAGAGGGACATATGTGAACCAAAAGAATGAACGAAAGTTTAGAACACAAAATAATTTAAAACAAACAAAACGAAACGATACATAGAATGGCAGTGAAACCAGATTCCAAAGCCTGGACAATTTATTGGCGAACACACACATTAAAAAAAATCGTGAGAACAGTACTTTAAAAGATTTGAATATTACATTGAGCCTGCTGGAATAATAACGGATGCTCGTAACCGGAACTTGTTATTAATCGTACAAGTATCAGGAATTGAAAAGCAGGATATCGTTGAGACATTTGATAGGTTTAACAATTAATAAGCTAATTTGCAATAAAAACAAATTGTCTCCTATGACAGATATGTTTTCAAATTGTAAATGCAAGCAGACTAGCGAAGAAATAACTGATAATTAAATCGTCGGATTGTCAAAGTTGCCAATATTGTGTGAAAGTATCACAATCGATCAGGAAATATAGCATATAAGGACCCCAGTTAACCACAAGCACACATAGAAACAAACAACAACTACACATATGCATAAACGGCAAGATATGACATCAAAAGCATAAACATTCTGACAATAAGGCTACCACCTTGGAACGGTCAGTGACAAAAAAGGCCGATGGTGGCTGAATACAAACAGATGATAAAATACCAAGTCATTAACAGATGTCGCTCTTCAAATCTAAAAGGTAAGTTAATGGAACAAACGGATTTGATGCTAGACAAAATGAATCAGTTGCCCGAACAGTAAAACTGTCGGAAACACATTACAAAATATGTCAGAACCAGATTACACTCAACAAAATCTGATATCGGAAGAAATCAACAAAGATCAATGCATTTCAACCGTGTTATAATCAATGAACCAGAATAAAAAAATTCAATGTACCATTCAAGAGGGCATCCAGAAAGAAAATCTGCAGGAGCGAAACGAAAACAAAAGCGATTTGCTATAGACGTGGAGAAAGTGGACATTATAGAAAGGAGTGCCTAAAATCTAAAGAACTTAAAATACACACTCATATCATAATTTGATGCATTCAAAATGCAAAAGAATTTTAAGAACTTGAACATTTTGAAAACGGTTTCATTAGATACCTATCAAGTATCTACAATTATAGTAAATCGGAGAAGGAGAAATGCATTACACACGCCCTTGAAAATTCTCTTACACCTCTCAAGTAGTGTGTAATACATATTGAAACGAGAAATAGGCAACAAGTCAGATCGAGAGGTGCTTCCAACAAAGGAGTTGACTCATAACGTGAATAATTTAACAGACAGGTGCGCAACTTCTGTGAGGTTGTAATAATGAATTGCATGTTTTGGCATGCAATATTAATATAAAAGTTATACAGGGAGTTTGCGGGTTAAGCATTTAAAGAAACACGAAACGACACTTATATTTAACACAGTAGCAAGATAATTATATTGAAACATTATTGTAAAAAAATGAGAAAAATGGTACTATAGAAATTACAGCAAACAAACGTAATTGCAATGGCCCGACCTGCAAACTTGCAGACATTATTTCCACTGGACCTTAATGATAGTATTTATCAACAAGAACATATTTCAAAAGAGAGGTATATTGATATTGTTGCTATATTTTCAATTCAAGAGCATGAATCTAAGTCTCATGGGTGTAGACGTAATGGTAACATCAAACGGAAAATAAGTATTACTATGTTAGTCGTTGATTTACACACTATTCTTACAGTCTGAAAAGCACTTGATGCTTTCTTGTCTCACCTCTCTATCCATTTTTTCTCTTAAGCTGATTGACGATGAAGCAGGCAAAATTTTCATTCGAACATATCCTTTGTAAAACTCTGCTTCCATAACTGACAAAGAATCTGATCACATCAGACATTTTCTAAAAATTCTTTATCTTAATAAGGGCATTGATTGTATTGATATACAAGGTATCTTTATAGATAATCGTGTTGTTGTGTCCATTCCGAAATATTTAAAAGATTCCGAAAATACTATAGTTTGTTACAAGTACAAAAGATATCGTCAGCCGACGTCGGTCGAACATCATTCCTATTAGCAGCCGAGATTATGACCGAAATCGGTTTGATATCAGCCCGAAATAAAATGCTGGCTGGGAGGTTTTCATTTCGTAATTTAAAATCGGGAATCCAAGAATTTCATAAAAAAGAAGAGTATGATAAAGCAGGTCACACTATGATTAATGTTTGACGCCTCCTGTACGTCAATGTTTTATCTCAAGAACTCGGGAGAACTAATTCGTATACTCCAGTGCAATCTACTGAAGATACAGTTGTTTCTCATATATCACGCAGTGCAAGATTTTCAAGGTTGGAATAGACGAAAAGCAAAGCAGACCTTCAACGATGTACTGGGATCCCAAATTACACAAACAACCTTATACAGTCCGTTTGATTTACAATTCTAATTTTTGCACCACTACACATATGTCTAAACATTTAACATCTTGTCTTATTATCGTTAAAGATAAAATTAAACAATATTGTGCTAAAGATTATGAAAACTCTAGGATTGATTTATTTTGGTCTATTAAAAATGCACACGACGTTCTTAATCAAATTTGTAATAAACGTCAAGCTTTATAAATAAGTACTTATGCTTTTCTACATTATATACAACTTTACCACACAACCGTATCAAAGACAAGCTTATTTCTCTCATTCAAACAACTAGGGAAAACCTGTAACAATTTTAAAACGTTTTTTACTAACAGCAATTTGGACAATTACACTATGTGGACTTGGTATGAAAAAGGAGTATGATAATTGATCTTTGGAAACGGCCGAGCAAGACACGTACGAAATATTGCAGTCTCGGTTTTATTGAGACTGTTCATGAGCGGTAGTGCGAGAGATTTCATGTTGAGTCTTTCACCAGATACATAGGCAGATGTTATTGCAGCCTTTAAGACCCTTCTAGGTATCTGGATGACATATTGAACATTGACAACCCTTTCTTTTCTACTGTGGTTAATAATATATATATTAAAGAACTTCAACTTAACAAAGGTAATATATATGATACTAACTCTTTTTTTCTCGATTTACAGCTCTCTATTGGAAATGGTGTCATAATTAGCAAAATCTAAAACAAGAGAGATGATTTTAATTTTGATATTGTTAATTATCACCCATTTAGATGGGGATAATGCCAGAGCAACTTCTTATGGGGTTTATGTGTCTCAGCTTATTCGTTTTTCAAGAGCTTCTACTCCAGTTGAGGATTACTATTCGTATTTTGTGTAAAAGTAAAAAGCTACTCCATCAGAGCTACCGTTACCATAAACTTCGTAAACATTTGCAAAATTTATCTTAGCCCTGATATTCTTTCCAAATATAAAAGTAATTTATGAACTCTTTTGCAACAAGGACTATCACAACTTGACTTCTATGGTGATGTAATTTACAAAATTCATAAGATGGTCATGATCACTATCTTCGTTAAACTTGATAAAAGTTTATCAAAAGTGGTTATGACCATATCATTTTGCAACGCACTGCATGCTTAGTGGTGGACTCATCTACAGTGGCTACTATGCATTTTATCTTTAATTGTGAGATGACCGGACAGGCTGTGGACCCTATGATGACGTCTACGTAAAACCTAAAAGGACGGTGACGTTTGATGTTTGTCTGCAATTTGGTGTTGTCGTGCAATCAATGATGTATTCTCTTTTTGATCTTGCTTTGTCAAGTCCTTCTTTGTGGCTCTCTATGCTATTGTTTTTTGTATTTGTATATACACGAGCATCTTTGTGTTTTACTAATACTCGTATTGCCTATTAATGCTGCCTTGTTGGTTAGAGAATAGTTCATGGCGGGGAGTTTTTTATTTACACTGTCGCATATTATTGGGATGACGGTAGGGTAAGTGTGGGGTTTGTGTATCCTATAACCTGGTATAAACCCCCAGCGGCCTTTTTTGCAACTGCTCGTTCCAAGGCGGTAGTCCTATTCATTTACAGGCCTTTATTCCTTATTAACACAATGCCATTCATTTTTGTCGTTTTGCGTGTTTTGGGGTTTACTGTGTTCTGTGAAATCTGCATTTCCTGTACGACTTTTATACTTATTTTTAAATACAGAACTACATATACTGACCAATATTTAAATCGTGTGAATCGAATTCATATAGGCTAAATACGACGAAGATTATTGCGATAGATAATGATAATTTTTCGAAAAAAAAGTGCTTTTTTAATTTGTAAAAGCGTCTATTTCACTAAATTGTATACAAACTGTACTTACCAGCATCAGCTGGTATACTATGATTTGTGGCAGCTATGAAATCCATGTAACGCTCCTCTGACACATTACATCTAGGTTGAAACTTGAACGCAGATGAGAACTTCTCCCAAACGTCACTGCAGTTCCTGGAACTATTTAAGTTATACATCAAGTAAACTATGTAATACATGTTTAAACAATGCTTAAATATACTGTGTTCAGGAAGAAGAATCAATGTACATCCATAAAATAAAATGTGAATAATTTAACAGATTATAATAATTTGTATTCTGTAATTTTTTAAATTTAAAATTCAGAGGTTTTAATGTAATTTATACTTATTCTGCCGCTGGGTTCAGACGTCATTTATTTCCTTTAAGTAAACCAATTTAGTTTCAAAATTATTAGCTACATGTTCACATATTACAAGCATATCGTCATGGTTGTGAAATGCCAACCTTGCCAAGCACAGTTAATATACATGCAAAGAAAACAACAGCGTACTACTAAAACCCACATATATGACATAATATATATACTGGGAAAAAAAATAAAGGTACGTATTAAATACATTTCTAGTCTTTATTATGTAAGAATATATATATACACTTCATTACAGAACACATGTTATTTTGTCATGTGTTGGTATGCACTCATTTATTACGCATCAAATCTTAGTTGATATTTCATAACAGAGTTTATATCCAGTTGCCTTCATTTCAGATCACATTACTACTGGTTTATATTTTTAGTAGAGTTTATATCCATTTACCTTCACTGCAGAAAACGTGGCTGAAATATGTTATAAAGTTGTAAATCCATTTTCATTACAGAACAGATCTTGGTTGATACTTTGTTCTAGAGTTCATATCCACATAAGCCTCAGTTCATAATCCTGATTGCATGATATATTGTATATATTGATATAGATCTTATTTCAACTGACCATTCATTGTAAAACATAAGCGGTTTGGTATGTACCCTAGAACCTGGGTTAAACCCTCAGCGGCCTTTTTTTGCCACTGACTGTTCCAAGGCGGTTTCCCTATTGTCAACCATTTTGTATTTGTGATATTTTATATTCATCTTTAAAGTTGTTCTTTGTTTTTGTGTGTGTTTGTGGTTGACTGTTGTCCTTGAATACTACTTTTTCTGTTCGATGTTTATATCTACTGGTATAGCACTCTCCCTCTTACCTTTTAGAATAGAATACATGTTGGTCGGGATTTTGACATTATAATGTACATTCACGTATCGTTCATAATGTAGTACATTATTCAGGCAAGCTTTCCTTTGCTGATGGGGCTTACAAAACACCTGACCCCAGTTGTTCAAAGTTCGGTTAGCTTAATCCTTGGTTAGTGTAAACTTCCAAAGTATATTTTCTCATAAACATATGTTTTGTACTAATAAAATATTTTAATTTGCAATTAAGCTTATACATGCTCACTTTCTGGTAGAAATATTTATCGGAAATTTAGAGAGAACAACTGGGCCCAGTTAGTTAAAAGTATATTTTAACTTACTCTTTATAACATTCTTGTGATATTTTGTTTCCACTTATACTTCATTGCAAAACACAGGTTGGTTGGCATTTGCTGATTGAGTGAACACTAACTTACCCTTCATTATAGATCACAGGTTGGTTGATATCTGTTGATAGAGCTGACATTCACGTACTTTTCATAACAAAACAGAGGTGGGTTGATATTTTGTTGATAAAGTGAAAATCCACTTACCCTTCATTACAGAACACTGATGGGTTGATATTTTGCTGATAAAGCGTACATCCACTAATTATAACCTCCTTTAGATTGTCTGTGGCTAACAGCTCAGCTGGCGGACATGGCTGCTGTGCGTATATGCGGTAAACCAATGTGAAGACGCAGAAGCATACACGCGTAATGACTGAAAAATGCATGACTGATAGTTTGAAACTGGAATGTTGCTGCGTACGTATGAAATTAGAGATTGCAGTAATAGGGACTTGCAAATAAACTCAACAACACCAATCCATGATTTAGGGTTCTTTATATACGGGTAAATTAAAGCTTGCAATAAATACAAACATCTACACATACACATCTAACAAACAATTACAACATGAATGACATTGTAGCCATTACAGAAATACATTATCTACAAACGTGGCAACTTCACTATTATACTAAACAATCTGGAACTCACCAGACATATACTCAGAAAAAATAAAAAGTATCCACTTAGTTTTCCTGCAAAATCTGAGACTTTAAGAAAGAATTAACAATTGTAGCATGATTTTCTTTTAATAACATCTTTGTTTGATGTTCACACAAAATTTCAACGAAATACATGAAATATACAGAATACTTAAAAAATAAATCAAACTTTAAAAACATAGGTGTGAAAACGAAATTAACATAACTTAAAACATGTAAAGATTAGCGACTATAGCAAGATTTAGCAGTCTAAGCCTATTCAAATACACAGAAAAATGTTCAAAACCTCGCTAATATCTTATGTGTACACCGTTACACCGAATACATTCAAAAATGCGACATCGCATGCTTCTGATGTAACGACTGACGAAACATCGAGCATATTTGGGACGTCGTGTACGTCAGGAGGACCTTATCCAAAGTGTTCAGGACCTTGCAGCAGCACTTGTCCGCAAATGGAACACATTAGCTGTAGAATTTGATTCTTGGTTGCAGAGCCTACATATACTCAGCAAAAATAAAAAGTACTCACTCACTCACTCACTCACTCACTCACTAACTCACTCACTCACTCACTCACTCACTCACTCACTCACTCACTCACTCACTCACTCACTCACTCACTCACTCACTCACTCACTCACTCACTCACTCACTCACTCACTCACTCACTCACTCACTCACTCACTCACTCACTCCTGTTAACTAAGCTACATTAGTACAACAACCAGTTTGTCAAGACATACATGACAAACGTATGCAATATAATAACAATACATTGACCTCATGATAAATGGTCTCATTACCTTTTACAATTATTACTCAGTACCGTGAACATAACCAGTTATATACCTGTGGATTAAGGGACATACTTATGAGTAAACATAATATAGTGAACTACAGTTGTTGTCTCCCTTGAACCACTTGTTAAAGGTCCGGTTACCCACTTCCCGTCTGAGTGATATGATTCCTGGCATTTATTTAACAGATGCCAGCGATGCAAATAAGACAGTTATAAAATAGAGGTACACAAATAAGCATACCTGAAAATATTCAACATAATTGAATCAACCAGGTACATTTATTATCTTTGCAGATAATATTAATTCAGCAAAAATGGACCAACTCCACAATCTGAAATAAAACCGATTTGCATTCACATACTAGGCTGAAATAAATTTTAAAATTGTTAAACAATATCATCTGAAATGTATTCATCTCAATACGTATCTGCAAAATGAAAAATAGAACGATTAATGGGGTTTTACATCCCGTCAACACGTCATAATGGTTTAACTTGAGAAAGGAAACGAGATTGACCTCGCTAAAATACACATGTCAAGTACATAATATCTACTCGAAATCATATGTAGCGACAAATACTGACACCATTCACTGAAAATGGTAAAAATTAACATTATACATACTAACTATCTTGCTTTGGTGTTGTGACTGTCTGCTGCACAACCCACTGTCTCAGTCGGTCTGGTGGTCGCCTGTCTGTGGTTGATCGTCTCGGTGGCTCCGTTTGCTGCACCAGTGAACCATCTGGATGATCTTCCATTCGACGTTTCAGTTGATGTGCTGGTGGACCCTCCGGTTGACGTTCGGGTTGTCTAGCTGATCGACCTACTTAATCTGGATCTAGATCTCACACAATATCACGACTCGCATTAAAGTTGCTTCCATCCAATTGAAAGTTTGCATCTTCAAGTGTGATACTTCCATGGCGTTCGCTTAGAAAAATCGTGTCTGGTCCAATTCGTACTGGAGTTTTCTTTTGTCTAGTACCGTTCCGAAGAATGACAAGTTGCTCGGGTTCAGAATCTGAGCTCGAACTTTCTGTTCCGGTACTCTGAGGATTGGTTCTGGTGTTTTTTCTTCTAGACAAAACTTTACGGTTTGGTATCTGGCATGGGACCTCGGAGGGAATGGAGGTAAACGGTAGCAGCATATTCCTGTGTAGTACCCGTACTGGACCCTGTCCACCCTCGCGTTTCACTCTGTATACAGGGATTTGCCTATTTGACATCGACAGTACCAAATATGGATCCCTGTCCCATTTGTCTGCCAACTTCTGCTTCCCTTGCAGACCAACTTTCTAAAGGTCCGAAGTATAGATTGCCTTCTGTGATTGATTCTAATGCATGTCGTAGTCAGATCGCCCACTCCATTGAAGAATTTTGTATTAAATGGTGTTGGAGAACATGCTGACCATAACCCTCTTTCTACTTGGAAAAATACTATTTTTAACATCGTAGATACCTGCATTAACTTCTATACGGCTAACCCCTACCTACTTGCCCCTACACCTAGGTTTTCATTTCGTAATTTAAAATCGGAAATCCTTGAATTTCATAATAAAGAGTATGATAATGGACCTTTGGAAACGGCCGAAAACGACACATACGAAATATTGCAGCCTCGATTTGATTGAGACTGTTCATGAGCGGTAGTG
The DNA here is from genome assembly GCA_037043455.1 of Cyrtodaria siliqua. Lineage (NCBI taxonomy): Eukaryota > Metazoa > Mollusca > Bivalvia > Adapedonta > Hiatellidae > Cyrtodaria > Cyrtodaria siliqua. The sequence goes on along the minus strand of JAWPHD010000446.1, from coordinate 419,502 downwards.
AAATATGCTAGCTACCGCTCATGCCCTCTAGCCCCGGGTTGAGCAGACCTGAATATTAATAAAATCAATGGTACAAAATTTTAACCATCCCGAAGATGGCATGCAGTTGGCGGTGGACATGGAGTATCTTTCTTCCCCATGTCATACGGCGTATGGTCCAAGTATCTAATAAAATTAAATGACACGAAGAGCGCAATAAACATAATGGAATTTAGCTGGGAGCAGCGATTATGAAGCCTGCATATCACAAGTAACAGTCAAAAGACTAAATTAAAAAGCAGACAACATATCATATAAGTGGTTAAACAATACCCAGAGACTTTAATCGGCCGGAGTAGTGGAACCACTGAATCGAAACTTAATTAAGAAAACAAAAAGAAATGAAAAAGTACCACCGATAATTAAATATAAGTATCGGGCTCAGCGATCTCCAAAGATCGAATGAATACGTTTGCTTTAGTTCCTGCTGATAAAGCAACTAAATAATATATAATATAATATAATTATTGTTTGGCGCCTCCATTACGTCCATGTTTTATCCCAGGAACTCGGGAGTACTAATTCGTATACTCCAGTGCAATATATTGAAGATAATGTTGTTTCGACGCATATCACTCAGTGCAAGATTTTCAAGGCTGGAATAGACGGAAAGCAAAACTGACTTCCAACGATGTACTGGATTCTCAAATTACACAAACAACCATATACAGCCCCTTTTCTTTAAAATTCTAGTTCTTGCACCACTACAAATATCTCCAAACTTTAAATATCTTGTCTTACTGCCTTTAAAGATCACGCTAAACAATATTGTGCTAAAGCTTATGAAAACTCTGGGATTAGTTAATTTTGGTCTATTAAAAATTCAGGCGACGTTCTTGATGTAATAAACGTCAAGCTTCATCTATAAGTATTTATGATTTTTCTATATTATATACAACTTTACCACACAACCTTATCAAAGACCAGCTTATTACTCCTTTTCAAAAAACTTTTGCTATGGAAAATACTATATTTTTGGCCTGTAACAATATTAAAGCATTTTTTTACTAACATCAGTTTGGACAATTACACTATGTGGACTTGCCATGAAGTTTGTGAAACTTTTGCTATGGGAAATACTACATTCTTGGCCTGTAATAAAGCATTTTTCACTAACAGCAGTTTGGACAATTACACTATGTGGACTTGCAATGACATTTGTGAATCACTTATTTTTTCTATTAGATAATCTTTTCGTCAGATATGGAACTATCGTTTATAGACAAAGTGTTGGTATCCCTATGGGTACGAACTGTGCACCTCTTGTCGCAGATTAGTTTTTCGATTTCTATGAAAGAGATTTCATGTTGAATCTTTCATCAGATACCTAGGCAGATGTTATTGTAGCCTTTAATGACCCTTTTAGGTATCTGGATGACATATTGAACATTGACAACCCTTTCTTTTCTACTATGGTTAATAATATCTATCCTAAAGAACTTCAATTTAACATTCTGAGATGTTTATTATTGTTTATTTAGTTAGTTTCTCTGGATGTGGACTTTATTGTTAGAGCATTCCTTTTGATGGGATGTAGTTTTGTTTACACTGTCTTATTGCCTACTGACCGTTCCATGTCGGTAACCCTGTCTTCACCACCCTTTCTAAAAAAAAATCTCTTTCATTGTTTTATCAAGTCCTTGTTTGCAATACAGTGCGGAGCTACGATGCCATTGCGTTCGGACGCTGTGGTTTCTATAGGACCCTATAACTCATTTTAACAAAGCTAATATTTCTGATATTAACGCTTCTTTTCTCGATTTACAGCTCTCTATTGAAAATGGTGAAATAATTAGCAAAATCTATAACAAGAGAGATGATTTTAATTTTGATATTGTTAGGTATTCCCATTTAGATGGGGATGTTCCCCGAGCAACTTCTTATGGGGTCTATGTGTCTCAACTTATTCGTTTTTTTAGAGCGTCTACTCGAGTTGAGGAATAATATTCCTAATATTTGTATAACTAAAAAGCTACTCCATCAGGGCTAACGTTACCATAAACTTCGTAAAACCTTTATAATTTTATTTTCGTAACCCTGTTCTTCTTTTCAAATATGAAAGTAATTTAAGAACACTTCTGCGACAAGTACTATTACAACCTGACTGCTATGGTGATGTCATTTACAAGCTTCGGAAGATCCTTGGTCATGATCACTTTCATACTATCTTTGTTAAACTTGCTTGATGGTGGCCCCACAGTTCGCCACTATCCATTTTTTCCTCTTTAATTGTGCGATGACCGGACAGTCTGTGGACCCTATGATGACTCCTACCTAAAGCCCAAAAGGACGGTGACGTTTGATGTTTGTCTGCACTTTTGTCTTGTCGTGCTCTCAGTGGTTCTCTTGTTGCTCTGGCTTCTGCCAAATCATTGAGTACCTTTTTGGTGGCTTTATAGTCTGTGGCTTTTGTATTTTATATATACACGAGCATCTTTGTGTTTTACTTATATTGCCTATTAATGCTGCGTTGTCGGTTAGGGAATAGTTCATGGCGTTTAAGTGGGATTACAGTACGATGAATGTGAGTTTTAGTGCACTCTAGAACCTGGTTTAAACTCCCATCGGCATTTTTTGCTACTGACCGTTCCAAGGCGGTAGCCCTATTGTCAACATTTTCTGTGATTGTGACGTCATATGCCTTGATTTCTTATGTCATTTTGCGTGTTTTGGGGTTTACTGTGTTCTGTAAAATCTGCATTTCCTGCTCGACTTTACACTTATTTTTCCTCACCATCCTCAAGCTTGCTGTCCCTCACATCGCTGGCTTCCTTGGGAGCAACACCATATGCAACCTGCAATCTGTCTCGCAGCTTCATGCCAAACGCCTGTGGTTCTGATGCAGCTTCTGCAGCATCTACAGATGTACCTAAATAGGAATCCACTGAGAGACGGGGTTGCCACCCAAACATGAAATAGTGGGGTGAATAACAGGTTGCATTTCTCTTCGTTGCATTATATACCTGAACCATTGGAGCTACGTAGGATTTCCAATTTTGGTCCTTTTCCAAGGTACCTAGCATTTTCAACAAGTTCTAGCTGAACCGTTCTGCTTATCCCATTACACAAAGGGTGGTATGGTGTTGTTTAGGTTTTCTTAATCTGGGCGATCTTTCACAGCTTCTTGATGACGTTCCCGACAAAATTCCGTCCCTGGTCACTGTGTAGCGTCTCCAAAAAACTGTAGTATCGGACGAAATTGTCGTACAAGGTTCTTGCAGTCGTCTGGGCCGTCTATTTGCGAAAAGGAATATATTGAGCATACCGAGTGAACTGATCCGTAGTGACCAGAATACGCTCAAAACCTCATTTTGACCTCTCCAGATTAAGACTAATTCCATTGGTATTGTAGTCATAATAGGGTGTCGTTCTGCTACCATCCTAACTGGTATCTTCCGGCGAATACATCTGCCACAAGTTTCCACTTTCCTGTTAACATCGCCTTCCAAGCCAGGCCAATAAAAGCGTTGTCTGGCCAACCACAGAGACTTCTCCTTTCCTTGATGTCCAACATAATCATGGATACCCTTCAGGGCAATGTTAAGCTTGTCTGTTGATCAAATGAGACGGTTTTGTACAGAATGTCATCCTCTATGTTAAGGCGATTCCATTCCCGAAGGAACTTCTGTACAACGGGTGTTTCTCTCCTGATGTCTTCCTCCCTAGGCCGAGAACCGCATGCTCCTTTCGAAAATATATGGTCCCAGGTTCCTAAGATCTGGCAGACACGTGCATTTGCTCCTCCTTGAGATTGCCCTATCAATTTTGGCACCAGGTTCTTCCAGGGATGAAACATTACCCTTCTTGGTGACTATAGTACTGTCCAGATGTGAGGCTAAGTTATCCACCCCCTTGACTTCAATGATCTGTCAAATATCAGACTTGGGTCGAAATTTGAAAAGGTTCAGCAGACATGTTGCACATTTTAACTGAAATCTTGGCACAGTTACCTCATTGTTCCAGATTAACCGCTCTCGGACTGACTGTATATCCGGATAGTGAGTCTGCCTGTAAGTTCTCTGTAACAACAGTACTGACATTATGGCTAACATGTCTAGCTTTACCATTAATTGTAATGGTTTCGTAAGGTGCAACCTTTATCACTTTCTTGTAGCTGGACTTCAATGTAAATGTATTGCAACTTATGCTGTCCATAGCAACTTTTCACTCCTCCAGAACATCAGATGAAGAAATATCTGTATCCTGTGCAAGAACATTTTTTTACACAAACGAATAACTTTCGTTCCTATAATCACTGGACAATTACTATTCAAATGCGAATCTGGTAAGACTAAAACAGGTACATCAAATAAAATATCAGATATATATGGAACTAAAATAGTACATTTAATAAAACCAATATACTTCAACAGTGATCGATCAGCAATGGAAACCTTTACACCCAGTGTATCCATACTGTGTAAAACTGGTGGATCTGGTAAACAACGATAAAATGATTTGGATACTTTAGAAATCATCGACTCCGTATCCAACAAGGCTCTGAACCGTGATATCTGCAAGAAATATCTACCATCGACCTCTGGCAGTGTTCTGGGAAAAGTTGGTATTCCTGTCATCCCTCTGATCCAGCCTATTGAGGATCATGTCCATCTTTTCGTCTATCTTCCGATCCAGCCTCTTTTCCAGCAAGTCTATTCTTCTCTCCATCTTCCTCTCCACATCTGCAATCCCCGGAGACCCAGGTGATTCCGCTGTCACGGGCTGGTGACCCTCCTTCTTGAGTGTTGTTTTTTTGCGCTGGTCTTAGCATCAGAAGGAGTGATACCAATATCATTGTCCACCATTCACATCTCCCGTAGCAGCTTATCATAGTTTGACATGGTGTCATACTTATGACGGGTTTGTCTCTTAAGTTGCTCAGATCGGAGTGACGTCCAACACTTAAGACGCATTAGGTCATTATTGGCCTCCTTGGCAACATTTTTTAAAAGTCTTGCATAATCATGCCGTTGGTAGAAATATCATCAAAAAAGGGCATCCAACTTCGTTAACATATCTGTAATGGTGGTCTGTTCCTTCACCTAAAGGTATGAGCATTTTCCTTGCTGTTCGATACAGGTACCTCCTTATGGCTTGTGTAAGGATGCTCTGAGTTATATCCGGGTCTTCTGTCAAACAACTTATCTCAAATAGCCCCTCGTTGTAAGTCACGTCCCCCTCCTGGTAGTCATCTAAGAAAAGGGTAATCTTACGAATGGATGATTGCGCGACAAGACGAGTTACATCCTCTGTCTTGGAAACACTCAAAATCTCCACTGGCCTTAGACTTTATACTGGGGGTCTCATACACCTCATACAACCTAGACGTAGGAGTACTACAACTCGGCTTCCGTGGTGTTACATCATAATCAAGAAGTCAATCATCTCCTGCTCTGACGGAGCTTCCTTGGGACTTCCATCTACTTTCGCCGCCATAATTTTTTCTACCTTAATCACTTTATCGCAGTAACACACAACTTATCACTATATCACAAACACTACATTTGTGTAATTACAATCTAAACGGCTAAACTATCATTGAAAATAAACAAAATTTCAATTCAATACAAATTTCCTGAAATAAAATTCCCGTTATTCAATCAATAACATCTGTATATGCATTATTACTAACCGCTGAAAAATAATAATATCAGTGATTAAATTCCTTAAATTATCAGCAAGTGTTAAGTGAAAATCTCTGACAAATAACTCAAAGACTAATCTATGTCAGAGAAAATAGTAATCAAAAGATAAATCACCTATACTCTATCCTGAAAATAAATAGATCTAAAATAATAATTCCTGAAAAAAAAATTGAAACAGAAAATTAATTCCCGAAAATAAATTTATTGAAACAAAAAATTATTTCCTGAAATAATAAACACTGAATATACAAATTCCTGAAATAATTTAAGAAAAGCCCAAACATATCCTGAAAACAGTCTCAACATATCATATCTCAGTTTTAAACGCAAGCTGGCACATATACATACACATATAACATATAATAAGTATGCACAAATATAAATACATTTTTCTTCCATCGCTTTCTCTGCCATATGGATTTTAAAGAAATGAGTGCATTTGTAAAAGGATGATTAAACAGACCAGAAGAAAAGTCTGAGAAAACACCAACTAGTGTACCAACTTCTACGTGGTAACCAGATAATTATTCTACACTCAAAATCTCAAAATATATATATTTCAAACCCAAAACACTAATAACACTTAATGTGTATACTACCCAAAATATCTCTAAACATTCTATGATATCATACTAAAGATATCAAAACCCACACGTATTTTATCAATTCGTCTGAAAAGAATACCAAATAAATATCTCGATCTGCTATAAAACGAGTTCACTGATACGAATATTCCAAATCACACACTATAATAGTGTTGAAAATCTATCACGGTATAATGCTAAGTGCATAACAAATTACACACGCAAAAAGACACACGCAAAAAGCACAGTAATAAATAACACACTAGTGTTCATTAAGAATGACACTTGATTGGTCAAGAAAAGACACTTTCACTAAGTCTGTATGTATAATAAGAGAAATCTAGGTGCCTAAATAATGTTTATTAACGATTATTGTCACTGATGAAGTATATCATACTATCTCATATTTTAGTTTACACCAGAATATCACCAAATACCTCTCTAAACATGACCCAAATATCTTACAACTGACAGTTGTAAATCTGTATGAAGCATATCATACTATCTCATAATTTAGTTTACACCAGAATATCACCAAATACCCCTCTAAACATGACCCAAATATTACAGTTGTAAATCTGACCTAGTCTAAAAATAGACTCACTTTGTTAAACAGTCTAAAAATAAACCGAATTCTACACATGTCAAGTTATCTGGGGAAAACTATAATATTTAGATATTATATTACTTCATTAATGTAAAAGAACATAAAATGCATTGAATAAAGTAAAAGTTTGACTTACTGCAATCCATAATAATCCTTTATAATAATCCTATTTCCTCAGAAAAACACACAGTTAAATAGTTACACACGCGCTTAATATGTCCTGGTTCTCCAACGTCGATCACGTATTTATATACAGCCGGGTAACATATTTAAAGAGTTCACGTAGTTAAAACGGAAACACGTTTAGAAATCAATAAATACTGAAAAGGTGATCCTTTGTAAGCAACAAACAAAACAAGAGAGAAAAGTAGCAGACTCGGTTTTATTACCAAAACACTTTACACACAGGAATTCTTCGCGATCACGCAAAATAAAAGATCTAGATTTTAAATTAATTTCCAAAGTAGGCCTCCCGATCAGATATGCTGCAGCGCTATGAATGAAAGACTACATTTAGAACGAATCATTCCTTGCACTCCCGCCATCCTGATCTTTGGAGTCGGACATTTCTAGTCGTCGTCGGAGTCGGCATTTGGCTGGTTTAAATTTCCCTCCAAAATGTTAGGTGAAAACTGTAACCATGGTCTTAGACCATGATTTAGGGTTACTTATATAAGGGTAATATAAAGCCTGCAATATATACAAACATCGCATTAAACAAACGCTTACAACATGAATTACATTGCAACCCTTACAGAAATACATTATCTACAAACGCGGCACTTTCACTATTATACCAAACAATCTGGAACTCACCCGCCAAGTCCATATTTAGATTCTGCAACCAAATATATACCAAGAATCATATAGCTGTAAAATATGTGGTAGTCAGTTTTCACTAAAGATGTGATTGTTTTATATTATTTTAAATAGTTAAGTTCATTATGATAAGTACCCTTAACTATAGTATAGGAAGTGTACCTTTAACTATATTGTAGAAAGTGTACCTTTAACCTTATGGAAGGAAGTATACCTTTAACTGTATTATGGAAGTATACCTTTAACAGTGACCAATATATTGATATGTGTATTGAAGTGTAACATTATTTTGATTGGACAATTACAATGGCCAGTTCATAATACTTTATTTTATTGGTTGTATATTTTACCGCCAAAATCATGAAACTACCTTCTGGGCAGTTGGAAGAAATATTTAAAGGGAAAATATTTAGAATGGTAAAATGGAGTTTTCTTAAATGTATAATTCAAGTTGGACACTTGTAACGTTAATACAATCAGTAATATATTAGAGTATAGAGTGTAAATTAAGGAAGGAGGAATTTGGGTAAGTTTATTTTATGAGATATGCTTTTGTTTTGAATGGTGTTGATGTATGCAAAACAAAGGTTTACAAGTGTGTAAATTGTGTGAAAACAAAGTGTTTCAAAATCTGTATCACTTTGCGTGTTTTAATATCTGTATATATTTTTTATAAGAATACTTTAAAGAAGGTATTTCATTGCACCTAATGGAATGACATGTGGAGAGCTTGATTTGTATTTTTTGTGTTTAAATCTAATGGAAATATATGTCTTTGTATTCATATGTAAGCAATATGAGACGCGTAACTATGCTAATTGTATATGTTAAATAAGGAGACGCAAACAACCTATAATTATATGTACCTAAAATCTTAGCATAGCCTAAATCTGTTCAGGGAAGATTTACGTGTGTATTGATTATTCCATCATTTAATACACAGGTATGAGAAGTTGTGGGCTATACGTGATTGTATAAAATGATCAGGAACACCATAGCACCATATGCTTGTAAGTTATTTGAAGAAGACTAATTAATGTATTGCTATTGAGTCCTTCATATGTATCTTTAAATGTAATTAATGATGAGCATTGTATTTTAACTTTTTAATTACACGATGATCATTGGCTATTTATTAAATGTTATGGTAAATGGAATTGCAATATATTGTACGACACTGTATTGTAATTCATTGCATTGTATTGTAAATTGTGTTGTGGGAGAACGTATTATTTCTTTTAGTTGTTAAGTGAGAAAGTAATATGATGTATTGTTGAATGCATATATTTATTGTAATTTTAATATATTTCAGTGGTTATCGATTGATTTAATCAATTGATTGATTAAATTAAATATGGAAACATGAAGAAGTGTGTTTGTCTAACTACGGGTCCCTACAAAGCCCCTATTACAAATATATATAACTACATTGTCTATAAGACCTTTACAAGTCTAAAGATTACTATTAACCTCATTCTAATATTCCTGTACTGAAATCTTGTGTTTCTCTTAGAAAATGTAGGTTAAAGACTGAGCGAGTTAGTTTTATCATACCATTAGGTGTTATTAGGGTTCTCACTCACTCACTCACTCACTCACTCACTCACTCACTCACTCACTCACTCACTCACTCACTCACTCACTCACTCACTCACTCACTCACTCACTCACTCACTCACTCACTCACTCACTCACTCACTCACTCACTCACTCACTCACTCACTCACTCACTCACTCACTCACTCACTCACTCACTCACTCACTCACTCACTCACTCACTCACTCACTCACTCACTCACTCACTCACTCACTCACTCACTCACTCACTCACTCACTCACTCACTCACTCACTCACTCACTCACTCACTCACTCACTCACTCACTCACTCACTCACTCACTCACTCACTCACTCACTCACTCACTCACTCACTCACTCACTCACTCACTCACTCACTCACTCACTCACTCACTCACTCACTCACTCACTCACTCACTCACTCACTCACTCACTCACTCACTCACTCACTCACTCACTCACTCACTCACTCACTCACTCACTCACTCACTCACTCACTCACTCACTCACTCACTCACTCACTCACTCACTCCTGTCTGCCAATCTGTATTAGTACAACATCCAGTTTGTTAAGGCATACATGTCAAACGTATACAATATAATAACAATATATTGACCTCATGATAAATGGTCTCATTAACTTTTACAGTTATTACTCAGTACCGTAAACATAGCCAGTTATATACCTGTGGAATAATGGACATAATTATGCGTACACATAATACAGTGAACTATAGTAGTTAACTCCCTTTAATCACTTAAATGCCCGGTTACATAAACAATTATTTAAATGTAACATATAGTTTAGAAAACTAAAAAAATATAGATTGTGTATGTGGTGGTCTATTTAATTATATTTGATATTTAATGTCTGTAGAAAGAACATACATTTAAATGTTATGTAAATGTTTAAGTGAAAATAAATCTTTAAAGTTACCCGTTACTTTTATTTGTACTAATTCATGAATATATATGAGTCACGGTTAAAGTAGTTTCAATTCTACGAACATCTAAAAGGGTCGGTATATAAAAATGGGACGTATTGATACTATAGAATATATAAGCCAGAAAGCGGCACGTAATATATCACATTTTATCTAGCCTCCGTACTGGTAACATCTGAAAATAGGCGGCTTCTGATTATATTTCGTAAAACAAATAGTTGCAGGGAACGGGATTCAAGAACTGGAACCTAGAGCTATGTTTTATCTGTAGGTTTAAATACATCGCCACTGCGTTGGTACGTTGTATCATGTCTAACACTAAATAGGCATTACAATTGCTAGTGCACATACGCGCACATACGCGCTCAAACGTATCAACGAAATCCTAGTTTCAATTAGGTAAAACATAGTATACGCTTATTGTATGTTTTGCATGAGGGACTATATATTGATAAAGCGTGTGCCGCTTTCAAATATGTGAAGTTTTATTGCGTCATAATAAATGAAGTAAATGAAGTAAATATACATTCTTCGCAAGACATCTCTTTAGTTTAGTGGTTAGAACGCCTGACTGTAAGTTAGAAGAGAAGCATTTAATGGTACATGAGTACAGGTACTATGTGCACCATTAGATGTCTATAAAATAAGCGACGTCCTACGTGTGCATGTGTTTTTCCTCGTTGTATTACACTGGACATTTTTAGCGAGCAGACCATTGTTTATAGTCTCATCCGAAGAACTGGTCAGGGGCGAAATTCTTTTAAGTATTTCGAGAATTCATCCTTGTTTGGTCCTGGCTGAGATAGAACGCAAAGTCCCTAGATTATTAAAACTATGTGTGCGCGCGCGAGCGTACGTACTACATACACAAGATGCCGTTTATGGTAAGGAAGCTTTGTTAATGATATTCAAATCATTTGGTCAAGGGTCAAGGTCACTAAATATAAAATATGTTTCTGACCAAAAATTGACTTTCCGTGAGTCGTTTTATACAGTTGTGCAGGGAGTAAGGGTGGGGGTTAAGTAGTGAGGGATTTTATGATTGTGCTTCGGGTCAATTGATCGAAAGTGAATGTCACTGGTACTATAAATAGAAAATAAATTTGATGTTCCACTCAGTAACTACTGTTCCTTGAGAGAATTTAATGACACTTCACCACAAGGTGTGGCTGATGGAAACCAAATCTAGGGATTGTTATTCGGACCATTTGGTCCGCTCTATAACCTTACTTTCCCTTGACAGAGTTTGTACGAAATGTTGGCAGGGTTTAAAGCTACACAATCCCTATTTAATAATGTAAAGACACCAATACAACACATACGTATTTAATCTTTGATTTTCATTAGAGTGTCCACTTGTGGTTTAATTTTAACGGTCCATGCCTGACTTGATTGACACGATTTGGGAGTGGCTAATTCGGTTATCACTCTGTTTAATTTGATGTCAAGAACGGACTGCAGGGTGGTATATAAACACCTGGCTACTATGTGTATCAATACACGCGCCTCACTCGGATCGATTACTTTGTCTAATGCAACACTATACAATCGTGCACAGTACCTGAAACTATGTCTCAGGCATGATGTAAATGTACTAACCGTAAGATAAATCCTTATATAAATCACCTTTATTTCCCAGTACATATCACACGTTGTGACTATTGAATTAATACAAACGAGTTTCACGGACTAAAAAACATATTTTTGATATTTCAATAATCCGTCAAAAACGGACACCATTTACTTTCATAAATCATTTGTTATTGATGTAAGCGGTTATTCAGAGTGCAGTGTCACCATATTGACTGGGTAAAGTACGGAAGAAAGGTTTTCTTGAGGCATAGACAATGTGGCGGAATTTAAATTATAGATTTGTGTTTGACATGTGTTAGTCTAGTCCGACTATTATATTAGCGTATAGTACGCTCGACTCTAAATAATCCGGATATCATACGGAGCCTCACTGACGCCATTGTGTTACTTTGGCATGTTCTTGCCTTTCATTTGTTTCTTCAAAGGTTACGCTACCAAAACTTAGATTCTAGATCGGCACCTGATGATAGTAAGAATCATTCATAGCTTGATGTCAGTTTCTGCTTTTTACGTTAATGTTATAGAGATATCAGTATATAAGACTATAACCCACCATATACTTACAGTTGATCTTCCAAAGTAAGCTAAGCCATGTACAACGTACTCAACACTTTTATAAATAATGTTCAAACATACATGTACTCTCCAGACAAACGTATTTAATATGTTTTTCCTAACAGGTACCTTGTTTAGCAAGCCCGTACCTACCCTGAGGCACACTGAGGCATCTGCCTCGGAGTTGCCTCGGACGAAGTAGCCTCGATTTTATTTTGGTTAGCAAATAAGCAGAAGTATTGATAGAAATGATATAATATGACATAAGATAGCTGTAAAGCTTTCTTTGAAACATGAAGGCTGAATTAAACTTATAAGCTAAACTATATTAACTTAGAGGGATGTTGGGTACAAGTGCATAGATTTGTTTGCGTATCACACATTTTAAAGAACAAAATACAGCTATGTTGCTATCTTTCAATGTCAAATGGCTTATGTTATCCGTGGTGACAATATAATTTCCAGACACAAGCACATTTTTGAGGATTCAATATGTAATTTGGGGGGAAAAAATGTTTGGATGAGTGGGAGGGGCCGACATATACACTGCCGCCCTTCCATCTTGTTAGAGTATAATGACCACACTCCCCACCTGTTCCTACACCTATGTGACATGATGCATTACAGTATATATTTTGAAATGTATGAAAAAAACCTTTGAGATATATTATAGAGCCCGTTAATGTTCCAGTTGTTGCATGCGTAAAATTACATTTTCTTTGTATTATAAAATCTTGTTTGTTCGATTTTAAATTGAAATTTAATTGAACATATATGTTCTTAAATTATGCAGTTGTCGACTGTTTTCTGGTATAGGGTGGACGTAAGAGTAAAGGCGTCTTTACTTTAATTGTACTTTATGGTTCCAGGTTCGATTTTTTATTGATTTAACTTAATTTTTTTTTAATTCTTTGTGAATGATGTGACAAAAATAATTAACCCACTAAACAAAAACTTTGAATATTTTTCTTCAATAAAAGTAAATATTTTAGAAACCTAGAGAAACATTGCAACAGTACTCAGAAAAAAAGATACTCGAAAATCTCCAGGGGAGGAAGGACACCCGGACCTGCCGACTAGGTTTTCCTGGGTGTTTGTTAAACCCTGCCGCTTATGTCGTTAGATAATCAACATACTTATGTGTGTGTCTATCAAATATGTTTTTTTTTATATACATACAGATATATATACGGATTATAAATTAAAAATAAATAAGGTACTAGTTTTATATGTTCGCGTGTTTATGTATATGTCGCATGCATTACAATTACATTTTGGCTTTTTGTTCAAGTGTATGCCTTTGAATATTGCGTATTTGAAGGTTATTGATTATGTTGTATTGGATGTTTTCATCCAAGCTATTTTAGTGTAACTGACCATTTTCATGAGGGCTGGCGTGGCGCAGTCGGTAGCGCGGCATATTTGTAACCGGAGGCCCCGGGTTCAATCCTCCGTGGTGCCACTGAGTTCCGTCGGTGTGTTCTTGGGCAAGACACTTTCCCTTAGCCTCGTCCGTCGGATGGGGACGTAAACCGGCCGGTCCCTTGTATCGGTCTATCATCCGAGCAAGTTAAAGAACCATAGGAATCTATTCGATAATAAGAGTAGGGCAGATTCCCGGATTCCTATGTTTCCTTCTCCTCTCTCTGGGGCGGCTCTAAATAACCTATACTGTGTTGATGAGCCGTTAAACAACATTCAATTCAATTCAATTCAATTCTTTTATATACTCGTATTCCTCCTGAGGTGACCCCGACTAATGTCCCTAATTACTGAAGCGATAGCCACCTCCTACTTTTAAAACGCGCGTTCAAAGTCTGTATATATAAAAAAAAATACAGAAAACATATAATCCCAGATTACATTATAATACACACTATTTTCGTTAAAAGGACATGTATGTATTTGGACTATAATAGCTTTAATAGTATACTCTGATAGGTGATTATGCCGGATCATGGTACAATCACGTAGCACGCAATAGATGCAATATTTCTTTAAGTATACAGCGACCAAGTCAAATGGTATACAAACAAATTATGCTGAATAAACTGAGTATTAAAATAGTCGGGCTGTCGCACGGAAACCGTTTCTTTCAGCTGCGTATATCACGCAACTGATTATGAAAAGTTTGATCATAAAGATGCATATGTCATTTTAATATTAATTAGAATACCCACGCTTCCAAGACATGGGGACTATATAGGTATCACTTTGTCCGTCGCGTCCCGTCGCGTCGCGTCCCATTTTACTGAACAGATAATAGTTACATGGTTGCACATTTCATTTTTGGTATGATGTGAAAATACATTACGAAAACCACATAAGGTTAAATTCCACTAATTATACAGAGTTCATAAGAGTCCACTATTTTTTACATAAAATTCCTCTAAGTTTTTAATTGTTTGCCCTGTTATTTAACATGTAATGGTTGCACAGTTTCTTTTTCGTTTTTATTGACCTGGAAATACACTCCAATAATTTTACATTAGACTCCACATACTTTTTAATTATTTATAATTGAGACTCTTGTCATCACAAACTTCAGAATATTCCCACGGATCCATATTAAGGCAGTGATACATTGTGACTGGACATTAATAACCTTCAAATAATTTGCATTAAATTTGTTCTTTTGTTAATTTATACAGAATCAGTGTACCTTTTTTTTTAGGCCAAAACATATTCAAACAGGTCACCAAGCGGGGGGATTAATCACCTTCAGTGAGAGCTATAGTTATGTATATGTTACAGATAGGTCACGTGCATTTACTTTATTTCATCTCGGGCAAGAAACAAATAAAAATTATTAAGAAACGTTCAGTATTTGCTTTTCCTGAAATACTTTAAGTTCAGCTTACATGCAGCCCACTAATCATAAGGTAATTATAGTTGAATTCAAAATAGTGTACCCTATCCAAATATATTCAGCAAAATGTCTAATGCAACACTATGTCTGCATTTGTCAATAGTATTAACCTTCTGATGCAATCTCTTTGTTTTCTATATAGACTCATTGAAATAATAAAATGAAATGAATAGAAAGAAAGATAAAACAACTTACCTTTGCTATGCAATACCATAGTCGTCTTTCTTTACTTGAAATGGCAAAAAGAAAGTGTTAACCTCTTGATTTAACTAGGTTATCTATCTGTATGCATGCACTACATGACTGTCTGAACAGTATGTAAATCATCAACTGATCTTATTAGCGTTTGCAGTGTTTCACCCCAACCGCTCGCGGTAACCACTGTAGCTTAAAGCGCAAGGTCATATATACTAAAAGAAAAAAGAAACGCAACCCGGGAATAATGTATTTACTGCAACCTTAATTCTATGAATTCCATGCAATATTCCAGAGAAACAAAGATGTTTTGTAAGAAAGGGTTACATCTAGATAGATAAACTGTGCTGCTGCAGACTTTATCAAAACAGTACATTTTGTAACACGACATTCTTAAATTTTGAACGTTCGCTATGAAGTAGTGCTATATGTATTGAAAAGAGATTGGAAAATTGTATATCCTTAGTCTGCCCACCTGCTTGAGCCAATCGCGTATTCTGTCAATAATGCAGGTTTGAAGCGATAATATTTGATATGTTATTTTTTGCTTTAGTTTATTTCCGAAAGAAAAGTCTAATGTTACTATGTAACATTGGATTTTCAGCATCATATTTTAAATACAACATATAGGGAATATATCCGAGTTGCGTTTCTTTCTTCCTTTAGTATATTATGGATCTAACAAACATATATACACCTTTACTTTATTTGTCATATAAACAGTAACGCTATATACGTAATATCTAATAATGCACGTAGTCACGTAATCTGATTCAGGGTAGCAGTAGACTAAAACTGCATACCGGGTACCATTCTATTTGGTCCTCAACGCATACCTTTTTCCTGATCTGATTTATGTAAATAATATACTGTTAACTTCCAAAGAAGTTGACACCCGCTACATTTAACAGATCCAGATGTCAACACTTAAAGCTACACAGTCCATATAAATGCATGCGATTTTAAAGAAAATATTTATTGTGTGTAATGGATAATGTTACCAGGCTGGGATTATATGTTTCCATTTTTGGATATATACATCACTTTGTTCGCGCTCTTTTAATGTAGGAGGTAGCTATCACTTCAATAATTGCGAAAATTAGTTGATGTCGCTTCACCAGGAATACGAATATATAAAGCAAACATTTTTGTTTGGAAAATGGTCAGTTACAGTAAAATCGCTTAGATGAAATCATCCACTGCACATATGCAATGACCTTCAAATACGCAACATTCAAACTCATAGACTTAAACAAAAAGCCAACCTTGTATTGTAACGCATGCGACATATACACAAATAAACAACATATAAAAGCATTACCTTATATCTAAAATTATAATCCGTATATATCCAAGAAACATATTTGGTAAATATGTACATATATCATGTATATGGCATTCTATATGTCAATTATATAGCGGCATAAGTGTCAGGACCGTGGCCAGAGTTTAAAATACACCGTGGCAAATCTAGTCGCGAGGTCCGGTTGTCCTTCCCATGATTTTTTTTATAGAAATTATTTGATGAGAGTTTTGGGATTGAATATTTTGCTTGAGTACTGTTACAATCTTTTACAAGGTTTCTAAAATAAAAACTTTTTTAAGAGAGAAAAAGAATCGAAACTCTGTGTTGCTTAATGGGTATATAATGAGTTCGGTCACATCACTCACAAAGAACTTTATAAAATAAAAATAAGTCGAGAAAATAAGAACATGGAACCACAGAGTACAAATTAAAGTAATAATAAAGTATGATTTAAGAATATATACTTTCAATTAAAACTCAATTTAAAAGCAAACAAACACATTTTATAATGCAAAATAACATTAAAGGCTTTGTAAGATTTCTAAAAGTTTTTTTTATATAGTTCGAAATTCATACTTTAATGCATCATGTCACATGATTTTCGCTTAGATATAAAATCCGTTTACGTTTTAAAGGCAGCTTCGTTTCAAATAAATCGGGGATTTAACTTCCGCGCGTCACGAAGTTTGCCATAAACAGGAGGCTGGCGATAAATCCATCGACACCAACAACATATAGTGTTACGGAGTAATGATGAAAACTGAAATTTAGACATGAAACAGCCGAGTTTAGATCTATGCGCAACAGTGTTATGACCTAACACTTTAGTGGGCGTGTTAGATAGAGTGGAAGCTAAAATTACGCCTTGATAGAATTACCATTTTAATATAATTTAGAGTTCAACGAACATCAACTGTTAACATACGGAACCCGGTCCCTTCATGCAATATTTCCCGTCTATAGTGATCCGCGGCTGTTTTTAACCACTGTTTAATACAGACCGATCTGGTATAATGGTGTGTAACATATATTAAATTCTGAAAAATGGCTGATTACTTTTTAATTATCACTACATATCTTATCTGTAAGGCCTTTAGATCTTATGCATTCCAGTTGAAATGTTCTATTCCCTGTGCTCATTGTGACTCAGATCATTGTTAAGGAGTACCATGTATATATTTTTAGTCGTGTAAAAGTATGCTAGTTAATGCAATCATCCTTGTGAAATTCTGACAGCTAAAGCGCTGCGTTGTACTTATTATTGTTTAAACCGTCCTATCTTGCAAGTTTACTGTATATGTCAATGAGCTTCAAAATACACTGAGTATTCCTTCCTTAAATTCACTAACCATCAGAGGGAATATTGCCCAGACGTTGGCTTTGTATTGAGCACAATGAGACAGTACGCCCTAGTGTCAAAGGATAATGTTTCTATTTTGTATTTAGAATTACATATAGTTCACGTAGACAGCTGTTGATTATGAAGTATACGAATACGATAAAACTATTTTCCTTCTATATCGAAACTATGTTTTTCCTATTCCAGTTGATGTGATATAAGAAGTTATACTATATTCAGACTGTTTTTAAATTAACTTACAACACACTGTATGGTAGTTAGTTGTTTTATTTTAGTACAAAATAATGTTTCTTGGTAACACTGCTTTATGAGATGTAAACGTTTATGTTTCATGAGGTGTAAACATTTCGGAAAAATAAAATGAAATCTGATACTTGAATAGTATTATTATGTGTGTGTGTATATATATGTACATTTGCAATGTGTTTATGTGTGTGTGTATATATATGTACATTTGCAATGTGTTTATAGTAAAAAACAACAACATTAATATACATTTCGTTACTGTTATCGATAGATTGATCAGTTTTATACGGTTTTTTTCTTCTAAAGTGTACATCCTTTTTAACAGATATGAAATAAAATGTAACTGGGTTACTTATAAGTCTCGTCTAGGGTGTTACGTTTTAAATTTTGTATTTAGCCAATTAAGAACACATATTACCTTCTTTATTTATGTAATACTTTGTTCGATTTGTAGCTTGAGTGAGCGTATTTTAATACTTATTATTTTTATCGTATTTTTAAGTAAAGCGGACAGGGCTTGTGAAATAATTGTGTTGTATATATTTAAATAGTAATTTTCACCATTTGTTCATATGTATTTATATGTGTTATTCCAATTCCATTTTCTTTTATGCTGTTATTAATTATGCTTGCTTCTTTTCTTTTTCCATAGCTTCATTGTATTTATTCATCTTAGAGCTTGTTTCTTTTGTACACATTTAGGGTAAACGAGTGTATGTGTGTTTGCAACGTTTAGTTTGAATGCAAACATTTAATATTTAAAAACAATATTGCCTTTATTGGTTACTGCTTTATTTGATTTATTCTGACATTTGTAAATTTGTATATAATAGAGGGCCTCGTGGAAGATTAGTTTATACCTGAATGTGTTACCCTCTCTAAATAAAGACTATTATTATTATTTAAAATAGTGTTTTTAATGTTCTTTTGGTTTGGTTCTTAAAAGGAACACGCTGCAATCTTGAGGTCTGTTGTATACATGCTCACGTATCAAGACCACCAAACTTCTATTAAAGTATCTTGAGATTTTTTCCTAACCCCTAAATTAAATAGGCGAAAATAAATTAGTTATATTTTTGAAATATTTTGTTAATTAAACGAGCTGCTGTCAGCTAATTTTAAAAATGCATAGTATACTTTCACATTCTCCCGCAGTAACATATCGTAGTGATTGATATTGATATATAAGTCCTAACATTTTGCGTAAATTGAATTAAATAAAGTATATTTTGGCTACAGAACTTTCATTATAATAAAGCATAGAAAGATAATAGCTTTTAATGTTTTAGTTGAAAATAAAGCCAGATTGACTGTCAAACATTCAAACAAAATATGTTGAAAACTGTGTCAATTTATTTTTTCTTTCGAGTAATTAATTGAAATGTAATTTAGTCGGGATATATAACCTATTCGAATATCAGGGGCGTAGTTCGGCGCAACTGACAGCATTGGCCCGATGTCTACTTTTCCTAAGGGCAGTGGAGGAGGTGGTGGACATGCTCACCCGGATTATTGTTTTATGTTAGAATGCATTAGGTGCGTTCTGGCGTATATTTCAGAACGTCAAAGAGAAGTGCACAAATGAATATGAAAATACCCCCAGCCCCTCCCCAATTGTCAATACATTTTAGAACTTTTTAATTTTACGTTTCTAAAAGCTAGGCGTAGACTTGGGCCTACAGTACCTACGCAGAGCTACGCCAATTAATTTATAAAACGCAATGCATTAAATATATCATTTCATCTTCTTTGTATGAAGTAGTATGGCATCAATACAATAGTATCGACAGCAAAACACACAATGAATACCATTTCTGTCAATGGTACTGCATAAATACATTAATAAACAAATAAGGTTCATATTGCATAGTGTTCATACAGACAGTAAATAAACTCAAAATGCAAACAGTTCTTTTTTGTCTCGCCCATGATATTGGGTAGCGAGAAATAGCACTCACTTTTCCGGCGGCGGCGGCGGCGGCCACACTTTAAATCAACTATATCTCAACAACCGACTCCCTGGGCAGGCCCATTTTTCCTCAAGGGGCTTCATTTGTGAAACCTTGATTCTCTCTGTCAATATTAAACGGATTATATATATATGTATTCTACATAATCCGAATAAAGATAAAGTCTTCGTGTGTTATTGCTGTGTTATTGCACGATACATTCAAAGAAATGCACAGAATGGCATGTTTTACATCAGGCCATTCTTAAAATATTGTTGGTTTGCTCGATTTTTTCTGAAGCTTTGTCAGATTCTTTGTTGGGTCAAGGGACATCACGTAATGACAAAATTACAAAGGTCAAGTAATATTTTGCGCTATATTTCCAAAACTTAACCTTGGTTAGGCAAGTTAACTGTATTTGAATGCCTCATTTTCTTTGCTTGATACTTGGTCATATGTATTGTTGGCATTGGAAGACATCAATGAACGACAAAAATTACCAAGGTCAAGGTCATATTAGGCTTATTTTCCCTAAATTTAACCTTGGTTAGTTAACTTAACGTTGGTTAGGTAACTTAACCTCTATTAACTCTATGTGATTGCCTCACTTTATGTCTTTGATACTTGGTCATATGTATTGTTGACATTAGTGGACATCGCTGAACGACATAAAATACCAAGGTCAAGGTTCTGTTTTGCGTTATTTACCCTAAACATCAGTTTGGTTAGGTAAGTTAACCTCAATTAACTTTTTCTGATAAATTTAATTCTTTGTTTGATGTAGAGTGTCTAGCACCTTCATGGCAGTGAAATCTACGACACGTCGGATATAAATGCACATAGGACTGTGATCCAACCTTCATGTACGTTTCATAACGTTGAAACAGGGTGTATGTCTGAGAAACGGAGAATTCCGTGATAGAACGAATGGACGAGCATTTGTTTGATGTGATAAAACAAGAGACAAAAACAAGATAAACTCATCATGAGACATTGACATTGACATACTGTGGAGGACGTCGGTTTCGTGCCATTACAAAAATACATATATATGTATCTAACGTGAGAAAATGATAATTTTAAATACAGTAGAATTATACAAGTAATATATTGCATATATAATGGCTTTGGCGAATTTGGAAATATGGTTACGTTGAACTGTAGATGGGTGAAAATGACATCTTGAAATTTACAAACTCTGCCGAAGCAAAATATAAGAATCTGGAACAGGTGTGCATGAAGTCACTAGAAACAGCACCAATACCGTTATTCTAGATAGCTCTAACAATATGTTACGCATATTCGACGCTTGATTGTAAATACAAACGTCTTGACCCTTTGTAATTATTTATTTTTTATTATGGTATTTTTTAACATCCACATTTAGTTCTTAGATATAATGATGAATTTTCACTCTTTGTTTATTTATTAATTTAGTGTCTTTCTGCCGTTCTGTATATCTTCGATATAAGGTGCGTCTGTATCAGCCAATCGTAAACGATATCAGAATCTTGGTACAATGGCTGTCGCGTCAAACTATTTTTAGACGCACAGTTTTAGACGTTTTTCTTGAAAACAAGCAAGTGTCGAAGATGATCTAGACTGTCATTTATATTGACTCATATCCGTTCTGTCTAAACCGCGGGCAAACTTGACCAAGCAGCACTCTGGAAAAAACAGAAGAGAAAAAGTATTACTACAGCTCTAAGTCAATGAGTTAAATATATGCTATAAACCGATTTTATAAAGACACAAATTAAAACTTACCGGGAAAAACATATTACTCCCACTACGAGGTATAAACCAACAATAGAAACGAATCTGAAATTAAATACAAATAAATAAATACATATCTTTAAGACAAGTTTTACTTTCAATTCAAATCAATTAAATGATGTATTTGGAAAAATAAGAACAGTTAACACGTTAAATGTACAATGTTTTCGCTGACAACACATGCTGAGTTTAAACATATTTCTATTACAAAGATTGCGAGAGATTAGATCATGGCGGGGATTTCTTTATTTACACTGTCCTGTTTTAATCGGATGACAGTAGGGTAAGTGTGAGGTTTGGTGCACCCTAGAACCGGTTTAAACCCCCAGTGGCCTACTTTGACACTGACCGTTCCAAGGCGGTAGCCCTATTGTCAACCCTTTTGTGTTTGTGATGTCGTTTGCATTTATTATTACTTTTGCCTTCTTGTTTGTCTGTTTGCGTGTTTGTTTTTGTGTTTTGTGGTTGACTGTCCTCCTTGAATGCTACTTTCCCTGTCCGATCTTTTTATATTTCTTCTTACAACTTATAATAATCGCTCTAGATGGCTTCCTGGGTAGAACAAGTAATAAGTAATGCGGATTAATGATCTAAAGGATAAATACCATGGCCACGGCGAGGATCGAACCCACGAACTCTCGATCTCGATTCCGACGCTCTACCACGCAATCCACTTTTGGTATCGTTTGTAGTTGTTTGACGTTTTTACTAGTCCTTAACTATACCATTTTGTGTTGTTTTAAAGTAGAATATCGCTTAACCCGGTGCTTTAGGTGTAAGCGGTGTTGCATCTTATAATTACCTCTCATGAACAGACTCAGTACAACCGAGTTGCTACTTTTCTCTCTTGTTTATGTTTGTTGCTTCCAAGGGATCACATTTTTAGTATTTTTTACCAACTCCGGTACATTGTACTACTTTTCAATTGCATAACTATTTCATCCGGGATATATTCAGCATACACTTCGAAACACTTTTGTAAAGTTGTATTATTGTAATATCGGATACTCTTGATGGCTTATCACTCTTTTGCTTTTATATTCATATATACATGATCATCGCTTTGTTTTACTTATAGTGCCTTTATGCTGCCTAGCTAGTTAAAGGATGCAATTTGAACTGTCTCCTTTGATTGAATTAGGAAGGTGATGGTGATAGATATAAAGTTTATGCAATATAGAAACTGGTTTAAAGTTCCAGCGACCGTTTTACCACTGGCCGACCGTTCCAGCCTTTGCTTTGTCAACTCTTTTAAGTGTGTAATGTGTATAACTTTCCTTCTAAGTGAATATAAGGGCATGTACTTTGAAGCGGACACGCTTATAGGGATTTGGCAAAACAAAAATCATCTGATTAAAACATTGAAAAACATTGAATTAATCGGCTCTACATCGGCTCGACGTCGGACCTACGTCGGTATATTTTGCCTATATTCCGACCTTAATCCAATATCGGTTCGAGATAGGCATGCTGACTGAGCTAGGTCTAGTGGGGTGGGGTGGGGGGGGGGAGAAATAGGGAGGGGATAACCGTATAGAAGTTAATACGGGTATCTACGAGGGTGCTTCAAAAAGTTCTGTCACTAGGCATATATCTTTTGAACTGGATATTACACTGAGATAAAGTAATGTATTTATAGTACTACTGGGTTCGTTGTCTTAAATGCCACAACAAAAATGAAAAAAAATCCGGTTTTTTATACCCCTGAATTACCTCCCCAAACCACATCTTTTGGATACTGGCATCTCTGAAAAGTCCTTGTTACAAAACATTGTAGAAATTAATTGAATAAGTCTATGCTTTTAAATTTTCTTGTACGCCATCTGTTGTTATTCACCCATAATCCCTGAAAATGATTTTCGAGAATTCGGAAAGGTCTCGCTGCAAACCAGATATGAGTGAATGCATATCCCTTAATTTTAGCAGTAAAAAAACTGATTTTCTTAATTTTGTTTACGGAAATGTTATAATATCTTTTAAATGTCGTAATTATTCTCATAGTATTAATATGTTTTCATATTTGTTTACAAATCATAGTCCTTCAGTGTTTAAATTTCATATTCAACACATTATTGTAGAATTTTGTACAATGTTTAGAGAAAATATTGATCATCCAAAAACGCTATTTCAGAAGATTGCCCTTCCATTTAATGTCCATTTATCATTAAATTAATTTTACACGTTAGCTTAAAATGTTAAATTTCTAAGACAATGCCTTTTCATCTACTATGCTTAAATTCTGAATCTTGTAGCACACAGATATAACTGGTAATGTACGAGAAATTTCAAAGGTCTTCGACAAGTACTTAAAGAAAAACAGGCATTTAAATAAGTAACAGTTAACAAACCTGAAAAAAACTCAGGACGAAAATGCCTTAGTGTGTATAAGTGATGTGGATTAAATGTTCCATAACTTTCGTCACACAAAAGATACAGCATTCATTTTACCATCAATGGAATGGTATTGAAAAGTTCGGTCATTTGGTATCAAACACCAACACTCATAATGAGCACATAATTGTTAAAACGCGTTAGTGACAGAACTTTTTGAATGACCCTCGTATGATATTAAAAATAGTATTTTTCCAAGTAGAAAGGGAGTCAGGGTCAGCATGTTCTCTCCGACACCACAGAAGGCCATCTATACTTCGGACCTTTAGAAAACAAATGCCGACTAAGTGTATCTATAATATCAAAATTAACAGTAATGACATTACCTGCCGGATCTCGCATTCCTTAGGGGTATTATTTATTATATCAAGGTCAGACACAAATCTGAGGGGGACTAACCCAAAGATCATTGTGATTAAGTTTCATCAAAATCCTTCAAGCTGTTTCAGAGAAGATGTCATTTTCAAATTTTTTCTTATATTACTCTATGTAAACTTTGGGTCGCTGTAGCGGCCATTTTGATTATTCGACGATAACGAAAAAAACACAAACTTGATAGAGACTAACCCAAGGAACATGTTTATGATATTTCACAAGAATGGTTTCGGAGGAGATGTTGTTTGAAATTTCCTTAAATTTGACCTAATTTTAGCCAAGGCGGCCATCTTGGATGACTGGCGGCGGCCATCTTGGATGACTGGCAGCTGCGAGAAACACAATTCTGAGGGGGACTATCCTAAAGATCATTGTAATGAAGTTTCATCAAAATCCTTCAAGAGGTTTCAGAAAAGATGTTATTTTTAGCCTTTTCCTATATAACTCTATGTAAACTTTGAATCGCCGTGGCGGCCATTTTGATTGTTCGACGATAACGAAAAATACAAACTTGATAGAGGCCAACCCAAGGAACATATTTATGATGTTTCACAAGAATGGAATAAGTGGTTTCGGAGATGTCTTTGAAATTTCCTTAAATTTGACCTAATTTTAGCCATGGATGACTGGAGGTCGCAAAAAAAATATTCTGAAGGGGGCTATCCCAAAGATCATTGTAATGAAGTTTCATCAAAATCCTTCAAGCGGTTTCAAAGATGTCATTTATAGCCTTTTCCTATATAACTCTATGTAAACTTTGAGTCGCCGTCGCGGCCATTTTTATTATTCGACGATAACGAAAAACACAAACTTGATAGAGGCCAACCCAAGGAACATGTTTATGGTATTTCGCAGTAATGGAATAAGTGGTTTCGGAGGAGATGTCGTTTGAAAATTCCTTAAATTTGACCTAGTTTTAGCCATGGCGGCAATCTTGGATGACTGGCGGCCATGAAAAACACAAATCTGAGAGAGGCCCTCCCAATTTTTGCAAGTAACAATGTGATGAAGTTTCATGAAAACCTTTCAAGCGGTTTCAGAGGAGATGTCGATTTTATCAAATTGCTAACAGACGGAAGGACAGACAGACAGACAGACAGACGGACGACGGACGAAAAGTGATCCCATAAGCTCGCCTGGCCTTTGGCCAGTAGAGCTAAAAATGATTATTTACTACCCGAATAAAATGTGTTTTTGAAACGCAAAATTCATACCGTCACAATAAACTGAGATATAAATATGTGCTGTTGTAACTAATGGACAGACGGACGACGGACGAAAAGAGATCCCATCAGCTCGCCTGGCCTTTTGCCAGTAGAGCTAAAAATGATTCTTTACTACTCGATTGAAATGTGTTTTTGAAACGCAAAATTCATACCGTCACAATAAACTGAGATATAAATATTTGCTGTTGTAACAAATGGTAGGCACAAAAGTAAAAAGTAATCATCAGACAAGTTAATTTATTAAAGTTTGGCCCTTCAAGGGAAACAATGAAATGATGTAAATAATGGTGCAAAAAAAATCAATAAAAAAAATCACAGTAATAGGACAATAATTTCAGAAATCTTGTTATCGTACAACTAAAAGGGTAAATCAGAAACTAAAAAGACATTTTCTTTTCATTTTAAAACTGGACGTTTAACCCGAGTGGTTCTATACATTCCAAGGCACTGTATGTTTAATGACCTGGATATGATTATGATTGACATTTAACTGTAGTTGAAACAAACGCCTCTCACATTATTTCGGGTGTTTTCTTTAACTTCAGACCTTATTCCAAGTTATGCTACACATGTATACAACGCACACATGATATTAAACCACCACTACGACCTAGAATGTACACTCGACATTAAAATTGTATTGTTAAATGTGTGCTTACATTATTAGCAAGATGGTTCCAACACTAATACTACTGCTACTACCACTTTTTGAACAATTTGTGGGACCGGAAGCCGTACACATTCCCGGACATGCGCAGATTGTCGTCAACGTCATTTCCTGTATAAGAAAATAACTAAAGATGCATGAAGTCATATATTTATATTCACTATATGAAGAATAAGTTTCAACTTTCCAAAAAACATATTTAAAAACATAAGAGCTTCTATAAGAAATTTCAAGAAACAATCATTTTTATGTAGGTAACACCTTTCTAACATTTGAGATGTTATCAAATAATTAATGTAAAACTGTAAGTTTAAAATCGGAAGATAGAAAATTCAAAACAAGTTGACTACTTTAGGAATCGGAAAATCATTGTTTATAATAAGCAACATATTTGCGCTGAATGACACACGAAATGGCTTATATATATTATACATCCGTAATCGATACCGGAAGAGCAGGACGGGTGTTAGTTATCTTAGTTGCTTTATTTTATTGTAAGTGTCAAAATAACAATGAAAGTCACGGTAGTAACATTCTTGCGCACAAAAATAGAAATGAGATAGGTGCTTGTTTCGAATATGTGCATGTTTTTGCCTGTGTTAAGCTCCACGTGACTTAAATGGAACCTGATTTCGACAGGTTTGAATATCGTATTTTTAAGTCTGGATCTGACAATTTAATATTGTGTAGGGATATATTTAACAAGAGACCCAAGAGGGCTTGTATCGCTCTACTAGCTATAGGGAGTCTGTGATGGGGAACACGACAACAATATGTGCAACTATCCTTGGTACTGATCATTCCAGCCAAAGTTCACTGAAATCCAGCCCCTGTTCAGGTTCGGATAAAGTTTGTGTATAAGGGGCCATATGAAATCCTTAGGGGCCAAAACTCATTTAACCGGAACATAACGATAATATGCGCAACTAGGCTCGTACTGATCAACCCTGCCAAGTTTCGTTGAAATTCGGACTGGGGTTCAGGAGAACTAGTCTGTACAAAGTTAGTGTATTAAAACCGTTAAAGGGTCATAACTCCACCAAAAACCATTCAACCGGAACACGAAAATGATAGCCGCAACAACATTTCATTGAAAGCCGGCCAGTGGTTGTGGAGAACTAGTCCAGATAAAGTTTGTGTATTAAAAGAAAACAAAAACAATTCAACCGGAACATGACAATATGCGCAACTAGCCTAGGTACTAATCATTCCTGCCAAGTTTCACTGAAATCCAGCTAAGTACAAAGTTACTGTATTGAAACCTTTAAAGGGCCATAACTTTGCCAAAAATCGTTCAACCGGAACACGGCGATGCTATGCACAACTAGGTTTGGTACTCATCATCCCCGTCAAAATTCGGCCAGGAGTTCAGAAGAGACTAATTTGGATAAAGATTGTGTATCAAAACATGTAAAGGACCATAACTCCGCCAAAAATCATTCATCCGGAACACGGTGATGAGTTGCACCACTAGGGCTGGTACTGATCATCCCTGCTATGTTTTGTTAAAATCCGGCAAGGGTTTCAGAAAAATAGTCCAGACAAAGTTTGTGTATTAAAACATTTAACGGGTCATAACTCCGCCAATACCATTCAACCGAAACACGGTGACGATATGCATAACTAGATTTAGTACTGATCAAGCCTGCACAGTTTCATTAAAATCCGGTCAAATGAAGGCCCCATCGTCTGAATGAGGCAAAACACAGCATTTTTAACTAAATCAAGGGCCGTAACTCTGGTGTTACTAATTTGATTTGGCAGGTTTTCAAACTAGTCCAAGCTTTCATTAGTATAAACAATCTGGTAAAATTTGTAAAAGAATGCCGTATCGTGTTAACAAGACCAAATTATAGCATATTTCAGAAAATCAAAGGCCATAACTCCGGTATAAATGGTCCAATCTGGCTGGTTTTCAAACTCCAAGATTTCATTGCTATTAATAATCTATGCACGTTTGGTAAAGATCAAATAATAAATGAAGGTGCTAGAGTGTTGACAATGCAGAACATTGAATTTTTCAGCAAAACAAGAGCCATAACTCTGGTGTTACTGATTTGATCTGGCAAGTTTTCGAACTCATCCGAGCTCTCATTGATATAAAGATTTTAGCTTAGTTTGGTTAAGTTCACCTGAAAAATGAAGTGACTGGATTGTTCACTATGCAAAATATAGCATTTTTCGTTAATTCAAGGGCAATAACTCTAGTGTTACTAATCCGATCTGGTTGGTTTTCAAAATCTTCTGAGCTGACATTGATATAAAGATTTTGGCCAAGGTTGTTTACGATCGCCTGCAAAACGAAGGGGCTAGAGTGTTCACAAGGCAAAAGTTAACGGACGACGGAAAACACATCCCATAAGCTCTTCCGGCCTTTGGTCTAAATCAAGGGCCATAACTCCAGTGTTACTGGTCGATCTAGTTGGCTTTCTAACTTGTCTGAGCTTTCATTGAAAGCACAAATCAGATCACGTTTGCTAAAAATCAGCTGGAAAATGAAAGATCTATTGTCTTAACAAGACAAAGTAACTAAATCAAGGACCATGACTTCAATCTTACTAATCTGATCTAGCTGGTTTTCTTGTTTGAGCTTTCAACGATATCAAAAATCTAGTCCAGTTTGGTAAATGTCGGATTAAATATGAAGGCCCTATTGTCTTAATGAGGCAAAATAAAGCATATTTAACTTAATCAAGGGCCATAACTCCGATGTTACTGGTCCGAACTGACTGGTTTTAGAACATGTCCAAGCTTTCATTGAAATCAACAATCAGGTCACACCTGTTAAAGATCAAACGAAAAACGAAAGCACTATCATATTAACAAGGACAATTATAGCAAGGTTAGCTAAATCGAGGGCCTTCACTTCAGTGTTAATGGTCCAATCTAGCTGGGTTTCGAACTTGTATGAGCTTTCATTGATATCAACAATCTGGCAAAGGTTGGTAAAAATTAGATGAAAATTGAAAGCCCTATTGTCTTAACGAGGCACAATATGGCATTTTAAGAAGGAAAATAAGGGCCATCACTCCTGTGTTACTGGTCCGATTTGGCTGGTTTTCGAACTTGTCCGAGCTTTCATTGATGTCAACAATCTGACCATGTTTGATAAAGAGATCAGACGAAAAATGAAAGCCCTACCGTCTTAACGAGGTAAAATATAGCATATTTTAGAAAATCAAGAGCAATAACTTTGGTGGTGACTCCTGGGGTGGGGCCAAATTTGAACCCAGGGTCACCATTCACCCAAACTTGGTAGAGGACCATAAGCTGATGGTAAATAGAAAATATTTAACCTTTGGCTCTTATAGTTTCAGAGAAGAATATTTATATATATAAGTCTATGTAAAACTGTGATCCATGGGCCTGGGCCAAATTTGACCCCAGGGTCACCATTTGAACAAAATTGGTAGAGGACAATAAGCTGATGGTAAATACAAAATATTAATCCTTTGGCTCTTGTAGTTTCAGAGAAGAAGACCCCAGGGACACCATTTGAACAAACTCTATGTAAAACTGATCCAACAAGGGCCCCTAAGCTCCCAATTAAAGAAAGATTTAACCGATGAGCCAAGTGAGATTTGAACCCACGACTCCTGGGGTTTCCAGTGTGCATTACTAAATATTGAAAAAGGGCCACAACTCCGGTGTTACTGGTTTGATCTGGCTGGTTTTCAGACTCGTTCGAGCTTTCATTGATATCAACAATCTGGCCAAGTTTGCTAGAGTGTACACAAGGCTGAAAATAGCATTTTGCAATAATTCTTGTTCCTGGTCCGAAATCGCTGGTTTTCGGACTTAATATCAACAATATGTTAAAGTGTGGTAAACATAAAAAATAATGCAAAATGAAGGTCCCAGAGTGTTCACAAGGCTGAAAATGGCATTTTCAATAATTCAAGGGCGCATAACTCTGGTGTTCCTGGTTCGATAGTCTTAACGAGGCAAAATACAGCATTTTAACTAAATCAAGGGCCATAACTCCACTGTTACCGGTCCAATCTGGCTGGTTTTCTAACTTGTCCGAGCTTTCATTATTATTAACAATCTGGTAAAGTTTGGTAAAGTGAAGTCCATATCGTGTTAACGAGGCAAAAGTGAACGACGGACGACGATACCCCACCAAGTAATACCGGGTCGAAAAGTCCTATCACGCATACAATGCTAACGCAGTATGCTTTGTAAAGATAACAGCCTATGGAAATATATTAGTTATTCAAGCTAGGATCCCGATAAAAAGTGGTGAATGCCGTTTATTTTTTTATTTTTTTGAGAGAACCATCGTGAAGTCAAACCTTTTAACAATCAAATAATCCATTAAAACACACATCCAAATACGAAAAACTTTGTTGTTCTTTTTAAAAATGTGTTTCGTTCGATACTTTTGCAGCGGCTTCATTTTTAATCGTCCCATGTCGTTCAAGTTCGTTTTGTCATTTTTGTCATATTCATTAAAATCTTCTTCGTGATCCCTGTATTGTTTCAGGTGTAACTTGAGTAGTGGCAGAAAAGAATGATCGTGGCTCCAGCGAACAATGGAGAGCTTACAAGTTTGCAGCAGTTCTGGAGGTGAGAAGGTTCTCGGCCTAGTCTGCTTATGTGTAAATAGATGTATTCTTTCAGGCGCTACTTGAGTGGTGGCAGAAAACAATGATCGTGGATCCAACGAACAATGGAGTATTTACCAGGGAATTTAAAGCAACTCTGCAGTTCTGGAGGTAAGAAGGTTCCTGGCCCAGTCTGCACATTTGTATCTAGATGTAAATGGAGAACGAGCATGGAATGTTCATTCCTGTTCGCGCCATATAACCTTATAATTCGTGTCGTTGCGCAGTAAAACCCCAATTCAGTTCAATTTAATGGCTCAGAGAGGACTGCATTATAAAATGTACGGGTATACGTGACCTTGCAATTGACACAAGCAGCCAGCAGAAAAAAGCTACCTCTATCGACCCCGTCACGTGACTAAGGATTTAAACACTTTCGGAAATGGTAAACATAAGCCGCTGTGTTGCATTTTCCATTTTGTTTTACATTTGTGGTCGACTTACAAACCGACTTTGACCCTGCTGTCCTAGTGCCACAAAGGTGGGGTCACACGCACTTGTATCGCATACAAGATTTACCGTAGTTAGCCTGAAACGAAACAAATGTAGCTTAAATAATTGATTAATAGCAATATGTACGACCCAGATCAACATTGACATAATGTAAAGGCTGATCTGGGTTTAAACTGTTCGCCAAGAATGTTTTCCACAACACTTTATATACAAGAAGAAACTGATGCAAAGATCAGGGCGGCGCAGAATGTTTTCAAAAGGAGGAAAGAAACATGTGTATTTTTTATTTGCAAATTTGTATTATATAACAACAAAAATGTAGAAATATTTTAAAAAGTATAAAAAGTTATATGGCAACAGTAAGCAATAGTAACTTGAGAACAAAGGCACACACTTAAGATATCAAAACATATTTGTGTTTGCATTAATTGCTGATGATATATATTTCTAAAATGTTATGAAGATTTTTAGAATGTTGAGGTAGTTTGAATTAAGTAAAAAAATATATATCAAAAAATAAGCTGATATGATCATTGAAATATGTAATATGACAAATGGCTGGGGTAGGTGGACAAAGTGGTTTGTAGTGGTAAGATATCATACATTTTTTTTTTAATGTTTGACACTGATTTTGTCATGGGTGTGTGCCACGTAGGGCTGATCATGAGATTTTCCTGGGTGGAAACCAGTATTGCATGGCCTGCGTCAGGAAATAGCATGCTCAAGCAAAGTTTCAAAGCTGTATCTGTTAAAGTTAGTGAAAGAGGTGCACCTTAACATAAAACTTAACCAAATACGCAGACGCTGATCAAGGGATAGCAACAAGTCGTATTTTTTCCAAAAATATACTGGCTAAAAAGTGGAACTTAACGGAAAACTTAACCAATATACTAAGTTCAAAAAGGGCATACCTTTTGCAGAAAGCAGCATAGAGTTATGAAACCTGATATGCTGGGTCATGTTATGATGTAGAACAACAGTATAAAGTTTCAAAGTTGTAGCTGTAATAGTTACCTAATTTATGGACCTATGACATAGCGCCAGTTTCAATACAGCAATTTCAATACAACACGATCTTATGGCCAGTCTTTTACCCCCAACATTTTGGCCAGTCTTTTACCCCCAACATTTTTAATCACGTGTTCCTCCATATGTGACGCGCTCCTCCATATGCAGCAGCAAAAAGCAAATACAAATATAAGCTGCGCGTTCAGGGTGCGCCGCCAATAAAATATTATTGGAATGTTTAATTTCAAATTTAAGCAGACGACATGTGAAATTTGGTGTCAACAGGGTTAGCATTATTATCAAGGTATTAAATGTATTTGATGGATCGGATGTAGACTGCGTATACCGCCATAGATACTTATTAATACACTCGTCTTACAAGATTGAGCAAACATATATATGACAAAACACAATTGGAGACGTCTAGATAGAATCAACTAGAATCCCACCAACATAGCTGTTACTCTGCCATAGGTACACTTTCTTAAAGAAACTAACCCGCCAAATAACGCCAAAATTACACTACAAAACCGTTTATCAAATT
Source organism: Cyrtodaria siliqua (assembly GCA_037043455.1). Taxonomy (NCBI): domain Eukaryota; kingdom Metazoa; phylum Mollusca; class Bivalvia; order Adapedonta; family Hiatellidae; genus Cyrtodaria; species Cyrtodaria siliqua. Next base: position 386,167 of record JAWPHD010000446.1, on the reverse strand, counting down.
TTATCCAGGTATAATAATGCACATGTGCCGATTAAAAGTGTAGTTTTATTCACGGTTTCTAAAAATACCCGTGATTGAAAAGAAATTATCTTTTAATTCGAACCTCAGTTTTGGGGTTTGGCCTGGATAGTTAAAGCTATTTATATTGTATGTATAGAGTTTGGATTCTCAAAATATGTTATATATATATATATATGTATACCTCGTCGTCTTTAGGTTTAGAAACGGTGTACATATGTCGTAAATGTGGCTGTTAATGGCAGGGTAAGGACATTTATTATTTAATATGTTTAATGTTTACTTAAACAGCGTTTTTCATTGGTCTATAAGCAGTCACGTGTGATTAAATTGTTTTAAACATTCTGAAACCGTGCAATAGTTCATTCGGTAATCGTGCAATAGTACATTTAGTGGGACTAAAAGTAGGACATATTTAACCGCCTCGGGAAATACCTTTCTCGGGTCAGTAGTCACTCCCTCTGATAAATATTGTAGCTTCTAATCTTGTCAAGCACATGGATAGCAACAACCTCATGTACGACCTCCAGCATGGCTTCAGAGAACGCAGGTCCTGTGAAACATAACTAGCCATGGTGGTGGAAGATTTAGCCAGAAATACCAGCAAAGGTAAGCAAACTGATCTTATTTTACTTGACTTTAGCAGGGCCTTTGACATGGTTAACCACGGGAAGTTGCTCCTCAAACTACACAATTGTGGCATCTGCGGTCTAACTTTGCCCTGGATACGAGCATTTCTGAGTGGTCTGACACAAACAGTAGTGCTGGAGGGAGAAAGCTCAGACATGATATCGGTAACATCTGGTGTACCCCAAGGGTCTGTCCTTGGTCCAATTTTGTTCCTGGTATATATTAACATCTCTCAAGTAAGGTTGTTCGTGGACGACACAGCAGTGTATCTGAAAATCGACGACAAACTGACAGATAGCGCCAAACTGCAGACCGACCTAAACACATTACAAAAATGGTCTTCCAAGCGGGACATGAGCTTTGAAACCTCTCAGTGCCAAGTCGTTCAGGTTACCAAGGCGAAAACTCCAGTCCCCACCAGTTACTCTCTTAATGGACATGTACTAGAAACAGTCAGCAGCGCTCGATATCTAGGGGTAGACCTTTTAGACAACTTGTCGTGGAATACCCATGTCAATATCGCATATCAGCAAACGCTAACCGTACCTTAGGTTTTACTACAAAGAAATATTAGGACAAAAGCACCTACGGAAAGGGAATGTGCTTATAAAGCCCTAGCCCGCCCCCAACTAGAGTATGCCAGCTCTGTCTGGGATTCAAACGTCCAATCTAATATAGACAGGCTGGAAATGGTCCAGCGCCGAGCTGCCAGATGGACCCAAAATGACTTTTCCAGGTGCTCGGGCGTCACTGAGATGCTGGAGAGGATGAGCTGGCGATCCCTCGAACAACGGAGGTCAGATGCACGTCTATGTATTTTTTATGAAATTGTATATGGCCTAATAGCTATTCCGATTCCAGCATATATACAAAGTAACAACAGGGTCTCAAGATACTGCCATTCTATCACATACAGACAAATACACACTGGAGAGAACTATTACAAATATTCCTTTTTTCCTTTAGCCATAGTACAGTGGAATGCTCTGCCAGAAGATGTTGTCCTGATGCATGATTTGAATAAGTTTAAGCATGCTGTCAGCTTCATCAACCACACCAAACCATAAGTGCTGTAGTGTTGTTTTTACCCTGATTTTATCTTTTTCACACTTTAATTTTAACACACCTTTCGCACTATTTCCTCACCTTTTCTTACTTTTAAACTTTTTATCTTGTCTACTAACAGACACAGGCGCGCAACCTGCTCAAACTTACCCGTGAGGGTGTGCAGCAGTATATAGATAGATAGGTAGGTAGGTAGGTAGGTAGGTAGTTAGGTAGGTAGATAGATAGATAGATAGAAATAGTTCTAACTGTTGAACTCTAAGGAACTAAATAGTTGTATACAATAACATTGCGATTTTACTCACATCTAGTATTATAATTATTATATTTAGTTTTGTTATTTTGAACTTTTGTTATTTTGAACTATTGTTATTTTGAACTATTGTAAGAACTATGACCAGTACAACTATTAAAAACGATAACGATAACGACATCTTACTTACGTTAGAATACCTGATCCTGCCGTATATGCTACAACGGTGTTACCAGTAGTGTCTTCATACTTGAAAGTAACTGCATTGGGTGTCATGTCACCGATCTGCAACTGTTGGGACTTATCGCTACTTAAAGTACATGCCTGAAATTGTCACATATAGTCATAATTATTCAGCAACTAATGATTGGATTGTTTGTTTCAATTATGTTTGACGTCATTTTTATCACGAGTTAGGCCATATATGACGGTCGATTGTGGTAGATGCAGACCACACCCCTTTTCCTGGGTAGAACCAGTACAGGGGCGTAACGAAGGGTTTCATATTGGGGCGTCCATAATTTAATTTTGTTTACAACAACAACAACAACAACAACCATGCAATATAACAACTATTTTTCCATAGTAATACCTGCTACATATCTATATATTATATTAGAACGTATATACTTATTAACTGTTCAACATTTACTAATTTAATTATTTCGGCAGGTAGATTATAATCTACCATCTTTGACAGAAATCTGTTTGCAAAACTGTTGATTTTTATAAAAATTCACCAAAATGACGCTTTTGTACGATTTTCGTCAAAATGCGGCTGGTCATGAAGGCGTTACGCCCCTGCTGTGTACCTCCCGCCATCAATAAGAATTGACACTCTCTCCCTTGAGGATTACTGTATTGACATCTGTCAATAATACAGTTATATAGAGTTTAATTAGCATTGTTGTTGTGATACGGGAAGTAAAAGATTCTTGCGATATAGAAAAGAGAGCGCTTCGCACGAGTGTATATATCGCAAGAATTTTTTTCACGAGGGAATTATTTCCCGTATCATGAAGAACCATAGGAATCTATTCGACAATAATAGTAGGGCAAGGTTCCCGGATTCCTATGTATCCTTCCCCTCTCTCTGGGACGGCTCTAAATAACATTGGTGAGCCGTTAAACAACATTCAATTTACTAGTGCTTTATTTAACCCTCATTTGTTTATCCCTTTTTAGGCGAGACTGGCAATAGTATGCATGTCCCCTCAATAAATAATGTTTTTTCATCCAAACTGAAACATAAAAACGACCCATATTTGGTCAGGCAGACAAGAGGCATGCGGTCTTACAATACGATCATGACATGCAATTACGACTGGCGAGGTATTCCAAGAAATTGAAAAATTTACAGCAACAAGAGCAAGAAAATATATGAGTATCTCATGAGTAAAGCGAAGTTTGTTTTATTATTTTGAACTTCTATATAACACAAACGCGTTTTGATGTCGGACATGTGGGTAATAGTGTATTTATCATGTATGCATATACTGTAACCTTTTCTTATTTTCTTAACATATATATTATATCTATTTTATTGATGTTCTATTGTAACATTGTGGACTCCGACCAAATGAACTATTAGCCAACCTATTATCATATCATTATATGCACTGGCATTGTGTGCGTTGACGTCACCAATAACTAACGTTTTAATGTTTTTTTAACACAATGACGTCATGCATCTGTTCATGTTATTGACGTCATTATTGTTGAATTTTATCTCGACCCTAGGTTCAGATGGAAAATCTAGCTTCGGTAAAATGATGGATATCCTTGTCCGACTTGCAAGAAACTGCGTTCTGGGAATGCTATATATTACCTGCTTGACTTTTATATCTTCGTTAACAAGTAATTGCATACTTTAACTCACCGCTGCGTTTGAGCAGTCCGTCCCCTCACTGAAACCACCACATGGGTTGTACGAGTAATAGTAACCTTCATCTGACTGCAGCACGTCTTTGAATCTGGTAATGTAAAATAATAACATCTAACAATATATATATTTATTCAAAATACAAAAGACCTTTAGGTCCATGAGTACACAGGTACAACACAATACATATATATACACACGGCAATAAATGGCAACATATAAAGTCTATTTTGTCACATATCATTTTTTTTGTCATACATTTTCTCCATTTCTCACTTACTAAGAAGTGTTTCAGTTCAAGATTCGTTCTCTTGGGAGAGTAAAAGAGTGAATATTTATATATACTTCAACATGTAATGCATGATTTTATTATATACATATATATATATACATTTACACATACATATATACACACACATATCTTCTCTTTTTTTTCTTTTTCTTTTTAATTTTTTTTTTACACTCAAACCTGTCTCAAATAGTCACTCATTCAAAGGCTCAAAATTGGCCGGTAAAAATCCGTGACCACTAAATATATATATTCAATTAAATTTAAGATAATAATATGTTTAAGTTAATAGCAGAGCTATTAAATATACGTCTGCTTAAGACAGGTGCCTATCCATTTTACGTGACCGCTAAAACAGGTTTGATTGCACATGTATTTTTTAATATCAACATATTTTAATACTTATGAGTGTTAGTAGCAAACAATGGTTAACACGAGCTATACTAATTGATTTGTAATACTATGATCAATTATTATAGATAATATAATTTCTTAGTCTAAACCCCTCATATACATATGTAGATAGATTTCTTATAGTTGTTCCATTTTCACATGTTATTAACTGAATGAACTTCGGAAATATTTGGCCTAAACCAGATATAACCATTTATATATTTTTTCCTTAAATCAGTATATAGTGTACATTCTAAAATAAAATGAAATTCGTCTTCCAATATGTTACAAACGGAACATGTCCTTTCATTAACTGGTGTTTTATGTGGCTTATGCCAACGCCCTGACTCTATATGTAACCTATTCGATGACATTCTCAGTTGTGACAAGACCACGCGAAATTTTCTTATTTTAACAATGTCTAAGTAAGGTTTATACGTAAACTCATGGAGCAACGAATATGTGTTAGCCCTAGTCGATTCACGTATTCGTGTATTCCAATTTTGTATAAAAGTATACACGTTTGATTTACACATATTGTCATATATTTACAAGTACAAGGCAATTAGGTCAGGCCATTAGTGCTACCCACATTAGTTACGACCCTTACCTAAATATACATACACTTTTGTATTATACAGTATGGTTCAGCCAAATTTAGAAACAAATGGTTCGCAACTTTTAACAATATCAATAAAACAATCGACAAAAGATAACGTAAACGCCGGTGATGTTGACACGTCTCGTGTTGCATACTACTTGTCTACTTTACTACTATGAATTTGTTATGAGGGACACATGGCAATCTTGAGTTTTAGGCGTTTCAATCAGTACATCAATTTATTAATCCTGTATCATTTTGACTTTAAAACTGCTTGCATATAATTAAATAAACAATTGAGAATTATATTTCCTTCATTAATATTCTACATATTTTTTAAATATATTATTGGTGCAATATTATCAAAAGTCAATAATATTTAAAAACAATTTGCTTTGAACTATTCTAACATTTAATATTAATGATTGAACAAATGCAAGTTACGAGAAAACCTGACGGGACGCCGTGAGTTTTTAAAAAATCAAGATCACCGTGTGCTCAACTGAAGCGTAATAGGGCTATATTATGTCCGCATTTCTTCTATCGTCCAGCCTGCGCACTAATGTCAACACTTTCAGATATATGACCGTAGAACGAATGTAAACCTATTGTTTGGGGCGATTGTTTCCAGACAAAATTCATCTAGTACCTTAATAAGTTGTATATCAGCGAAACAGACGTTTTTATTGGCAAATAAAATACCTTAGTTTTGACAATCGGTTGAGAAATTAAATAAATCATGCCCGAAAGCTGTTTTTGATGCAAAATGCTGCTGCATAAAAAATTTGAAAAAATATTTATTTTAGAATATTTATCCAAATATGTGTTTAAATTGTTGGATGTTCGTAAATTAAGACACCCTGAAAGTTCTCTAGCAAAATATGAAGGCTAACTGAAGTTATTTGAAATTTGTAAATTTTCTGCCAGGAATTTACATGGGAAAAGCTCCATCAAACACTCATTTGGGCTGTAAAATATTTATTTCTCAACCGACTGTCAAAACTAAGGTTCTAATGATACACAATTGATGTACTCGATATTTAACTGCTCAAGCTACTGCAGATAAACCTTTGGCTGAAACAAGCGCCCCGAACAATAACTTCTCACATATAATGTTTGGCTGTTTGAACATAATTACGTTTCAACTATACACAAATACGCCGTCTAAGGGTGTCACATTCGATAACACTCCACACTCCCTCCTCCACTCCATTAAACATCTTCTCAAGAATTATGAAACAGATGGAGTCCCTGAGGATACAATATGGCCCAGTCTATGGGTCACACACTTATATAAAGAGATATTTAGTTGTATTTGGCATGAAGCATTATATTGTTAATGTTTTCGAGTAAAACAATGCCACACAAAATGGTCATATGAAGAATAGATAGCATTTCAAACATGTATTTCATTATTACTCCACTGCTTTTCTTGTTTCTCTTATCTTTTTTAAGTCAAACGACTACAAATCAGCATGATATTAGTTTTGCATTCTATGATACCTCTCACGAAAATACCCAAATGGAAACGAGTCTGCTACTTTTCATTCTTGTTTGTGCTTCCAAGGGATCCCCTTTTCATTATTATTTCATTATTTTCATTATTTTCATTATTATTGATATTCACACTAGCATTTGTTTAGTGTTGTGTGACGGCTTTATAAAGACAAATCAGCAGTGTTATTACTAACGGGTCATTTGGGATCATCAAGCCCCACTCTGTGTGGCTATAAAGTAGAATATCGCTTAAGTTGGTGCTATATGGCGTGAGAGGTTTTGCACTCTATGTTACCTCTCATGAAAATACCCAATGGAACCGAGTTTGTTACTTGTCTATCATGTTTATGTTTGTTGCTTCCAAGAGATCCCCTTGTCAGTATTTATTGACATTCACACTGACGTTTGTTTAGTGTTGTGTGGAGGCATTAAAATGACAAATATAGAGTTTTGATAAACGGGTTTGCATTGAGGTTGGTTAGTGGGTTAAAAGCAATATAAGGATTAATTGTTTAAAAGTAATTAATAGAAATTTTAGGCCTTTAGCGAGCTAGGCGCTGTTAATCATTTTGAGACAAATATGTTTACAAATGGTACGGTACAAATCATTCATATTAATATGAACAAAATACAACACGTTGGGATACTAGTCATGCATTAACATGTCTTACTTATGTGGATTCGACCATTTCTTAAGTTCCTCTTTCTCATTCTGTTTTAAACTAAGAAAATGTTCAAGTTGTATATATAGCTCTACTTGTTTAAGACTGCATGGTGTCCATAAGTCTATAGATTATTTTATCTCAATGGTGGAAATCGAGTGAAAAACAAATCTTCCATGGTCTTAACAGGTTTTTTCTTTGATTTTACCCAGTGACCTAATTTATCTTTTATAACACATTTATCAAAGGAAGCTAGTTGCCTTCTATATACATGTTATGGCCAAGTTTGTTAAAAATCAGGCAAACGTTGAAGACTCTATCACGTAATAGAGCTTTTATTTTAATATTGACAAAGTGCCCTAGTTTATGATTCAATCTATTTGTTTGTCTGAATGTGTTTCACATTTTTAACACATGTTAGGCCATATATGAAGGTCGATTTTTTTGTGTGTGGTAGAGGCAGTCCATCACATTTTTCTGGGTAGAACCAGTACTGCATACCCCACGCCTTCCGTAAGAATCGACACTAACCTAGTTTTAAAAAGAGGTATCATCTCATTGATACACACACTCTGACTAAGTTTAGTGTAAATTTGGCCAAAAATAAAGGCACTATTGCCGTAACAAGTGTTTTCTTTATTTAACACAGTAAGTTAGAAACCTAGTTTTTTATCTGACCTGATTCATTTTCGTTAATATAAACTCTCTGACCAAGTATGGTAAAACAAATGAAACATTAAGGCCCTATGGTCTTAAAAAGGCATTCGTTAAGTCTCATGGTCCTTCTGACCAGTAGCTAATAGCGTTTTTTGGCACAGTTGAGTGAAAACGGTGTGAAAACGGAGGCCCTAAAATAGGGAATTTTAAAAATAAATTCTAAGGCCATTACTCTGATTTTCACGCAGTTCTGAGCTTATATTACTACAAACAGCTCTACCAAATTTAAAAAAGTTTGGACGAAATATGAAGACACTTTAATGTTTACAAGGCTGAATATAGCATTTGTTCAACAAATGAACGGCTGTAACTCCATTGTTTCTCGTCTATAGCGTTTTATTTGACTTGATCAAGATTTTATTCAATAAATAGTCGCATTAAGTTTGGTAACGAGTTGATGAAAGAAAAAGGAGTACACTGTTTATAACAGGACATAGCATTGTTCATTATATCGAGGGCGGCTGTAGCTCGTTTGTCTTATACGGCAAAGTTTGGTAAAGATCAACTTCAACAAGAATGTGCCAGAGTGTTCACAAGGCAACAAATGGCACTTTTCATTATATTACCGGCTGAAAGACCCTAACTCAGTTTGTTCAAGATAAAACACAAAATGAAGGCGCTAGATTGTTAATAATCTATAACAAGGGCCAAAACTATGTTGCACGATATTGGTGTTTTTCGAATTTGTCGAGCTTTTATTGCAGATATGATATACATTAAAGACGCTGAACAAGTTTGGGAAAATCAAATACAAACTGATAAAGTGTTTACACTTAATGCACGACGAAAACTGATGACGGACGACGACCGGCAGTGGATGTAAAATCAGTGTAGTTTACCTGGGTGTATTATCCGTATTACCGAGGCTTGTAAGATCCACCGCACGTCCATCATCATATCGGCACGAGCACATGTCATGATATAAACAATCCTTGCACGTGACACGTGCCGCGATACTGAGCATGAATACTAGTACCGAACACAGCGCTTTCTTAGTAAAAATCATGTTTTATGTTTATATTTGATAAATTTGTTTTTAATATGTATTTAATATTTTGTCCAGTTTTATTTTAAACATTTAAGTTAATGGAAAACGCTCCTATACGTAGTTATAATTTATTAATAGTGACGATACTTCGACATTTGTAAAACAGACATATAGAGTATACTCGAACTTTATAGATAACATATGTTAATGTAAGTAATCAGACTCACTTGATGTTTTATCTTTACAGTCAGCTGAAGAGTAAGCAATCTAGTACACCCTTGGTACACACATTTATGGTATGATAGATAAAATGTACAGAGTTTTGGGTGATATGCTAATCAGTGATTTTAAAATAGTGTATGTAAATTACTTTAGGTCAGTAAGATATACAGGTGCTTAATCGACCTAACGATAAGTCAATAAGTAACAGATAGAGTCTGGTCTCAGCGAGTTGGCTTATTTAAACACCGAGATGGGCGTAGCCCATCGAGTTCTATATAAGGTTGTCAATCGAGCAATATAAGGTTGTCAATCGATCTAACGTTAGGTCATTATAAAGGTGGTTCATCGACCTAACGTTAGGTCGTTATAAAGGTGGTTGATCGGCCTAACGTTAGGTCATTATAAAGGTGGTTGATCGACCTAACGTTAGGTCATTATAAAGGTGGTTGATCGACCTAACGTTAAGACGTTATAAAGGTGGTTGATCGACCTAACGTTAGGTCAATATAAAGGTGGTTGATCGGCCTAACGTTAAGACGTTATAAAGGTGGTTGATCGACTTAACGTTAGGTCAATATAAAGGTGGTTGATCGACCTAACGTTAGGTCATTATAAGGGTGGTTGATCGGCCTAACGTTAGGTCGTTATAAAGGTGGTTGATCGGCTTAACGTTAGGTCATTATATAGGTGGTTAATCGACCTAACTTTAGGTAATTATAAAGGTGGTTGATCGGCCTAACGTTAGGTCAATAGAAGGTTATTAATCGACCTAACGTTAGATCAATATAAAGGTGGTTAACGATACGTCATGGTTATCAGTTATATATATATATTACATGAAGCATTTAGATTCTAGCGTTTGTATAGCATATGCTATCTAACGAACGTAATGAAATTAAACATACAAACAAAGGCTTTTCATACACAAATCGTTGTTTTGAAGTAGCCTTTAAAACATTACAATCTTCTGAACTTTTACAATTATTTATCTCATTTGAACCGAAATCTCAACGTGATTCCAATTCCATTTCCAAGGATAGAAGCTACTATAACAAACACTTCTAGGCCAATTACAATATTTTTTTCTACGAGGCTTCAAGTTTGTACACATACAGTATCAGGTGTTAACAATGGCACCGCCCCAGGTGTCCCTTGTGTGTTTATAGAGATATATGTTACACACGTAAACGATTAAAGTCAATGTGTACCCATAATATAACATTTTGATTTTATGTCGGTAAACATTTTGATTTTATGTCGGTAAACATTTTGATTTTATGTCGGTATAAACGTGGTAACATGATGATTATTATTGATATATAACCGAATTTTGATTACTTTGTTCGCATGTCTATTTCATTTTGTTAATTAAACAATCTTTGGCCTGATATAAAACAGTAACTGAAGTAGAACTGTTTATACTTGTTTAACCTTAAAGGTGGTATATCAAGTTTTGGGGCTAAATTTATTTAAACAGAAAAGCTATGAAATGACCAATAGAAAAAACGTGAATGGAAATCTATAGATGGAACATTAACAGATTTTTATAATAACGTGCAATAATTTTGATTATTATTTACAACTTACAACAAGTACGTGGATCACCTCGGCTATATCTAGATATAACGCTCGACCGACGTTTTATCGGCAAGTTTGAAGTAGCTTACCCTGGCGCGTAACAATAGTTAGGAAATACCTGTTTTGGGTCTTATATTTTATATTTCCAGTGTAATTTCATTTGTAGGTTTATGATATAATTAGTTCATTTTATCAATTTAATGCAGTAATAAGGTATCTGAATAATTTAAAAAAATAATCTTGATTTGCTTCCTTTAAATGACGATTAAAAGTTTCGAAAAGTGACAAACAGACGTAACTATGTGTGTCGCTTTTATCAGCTGGTGAATTCGATAATATAATCATCATCATGTCATGTGATATGTAATCAAAATCCCACATATCTATATATACAACTGCATCTTCTTAATTTTATTGCAATTTAATGGATTGTCTGTTTGGTCATTTGATAAACTAGGTACCTTCAGCTACTTTACTTTCATGGAAATTGTACTAAATAATGAAACAAAACATACGTCACTTCGTACATAAAGCGATCAAAATGATGCAGTTTGAAATTTGATGCTGTATTTTAAATAAATATTGAGCTACACCAACCATGGATGGATTTTCGATATCAGTTTTCACGTTCGCTACAATTTCATTGGTTCATTGCTATGTTTCGTTTCCGTAAGAGCAAAAGAATGTACAGCGACAAATCTATGTTCCTGTACGTTTGACGACGGATCAGTAGTTGATATAACTAGTCTTGGAAATACGGACAACACAACAAGGTATTGTTCTTATAACACCATTAGTAAACATTACAAAATATTCTCAGTATTGATCAGTCGTATTGAAGGCCAGCTACTACAAATATGCTTTATCGTCGTCATTACCAAATCCAGGTACCAAACCTATCATTGTTCGTCATCAGTATTTATCATTGCATATCTTAGTAAGGTTACGGCTCAGTAGTAATGACAACATAAGAAGACCTCTACAAGTCGAACAGTCAAACAAAAATACACACTAAAACAAACAACAAAAAGTGCGGGGATAATTAAAATGCAAGGCATGTGACATCACGATAGGGAACGGAGTGGCAGAAACACCGCCTGGGGTTTAAATCAAGTTCTAAAGTACACCAAACCTCACTCTTACCCTATTGGCATCTCTATAAAACGGGAATATAAAGTGTAAATAAAGAAATCGCCACCAGGTTATATTCTCTAACACACAAGGCAGACTTAATACGCAATATAAATATAACACATAGATGCTCATGTATATATGACTATTAAAAGCAAAAGCCTAGAACGCCACAATAATAGTCTTATGCGAATCAACCACACTAAAAGGGGAGGTGCACAACAAGACCATGACTCAAACATTCCTGCCAAGTTTCGAGTTTGTTGTGCCAGCTGTTCTTGAGTTATCGGGTAGACAAGTAAGTTTAAGTGATTTTTTACATGTTTTGTTACCATGGCAACCACATTTCTTATGCGAATCTACCCAAAAGGAGAGGTGCACAACCAGACGATGACTCAAACATTCCTGCCAAATTTCGAATGTGTAGTGTCAGTTGTTCTGGAGTTATCGCGAAGACAAGCAATTTGTAGTGATTTGTTTACAAGTTTTGTTACCATGGCAACCACATTTCATAAGCAAATCCACCCAAAAGAGGAGGTGCACAACTACACCAAGACACAAACATTCCTGCTCAGTTTCGAGTTTGTAGTGCCAGCTGTTCTTCAGTTATTGCGAAGACAAGCATTTTTTAGCGATTTTTTACAAGTTTGGTTATCATGGCTACCACATTTCTTATGCAAATCTACCCAAAAGGGGAGGTGCACAGCTACACCACAACACAAACATTCCTGCCAAATTTCGAGTTTATAGAGCCAGCTGTTCTTGAGTTATCATGAAGACAAGCATTTTTTAGTGATTTTTACAAGTTTTGTTACCATGGCAACCACATTTCTTAGACGAATGTACTCAAAAGGGAAGGTGCACAACTAGACCATGACATACACATTCCTGCCAAGCTTCGAGTTTGTAGTCCAGCTGTTCTTGAGTTATCGCAAAGACAAGATTTCGGGATGGACCGACAGACATTTACAAAGCAATACCTCACCCCCCCCCCCCCCACCCCCCCCCCCCCCCCCCCCCCAACCCAACGCCACCACTCACTTCTTCAAAGGGGGGTATAATAACCCTCCATTCTTGGCGTTGAACTCAGCTCTAAAAGCATGGACTCCTCTGCCACACACTTTCATAAAAACTTACAAATTGATATACATAAGTATATACTAAGTATAAAGGAGCATAAATATGTTAATAACAAGAGGTCAATGACCTTGAAGCTCTACTGATAGGGTTTGATAGCTAGATCAGCATTCCAGTGAAGTTTCATGAACATCCGCAAAGTAGTTTCAGAGGCTTAGTCGCTACAAGTTTTAACTATATACCTCTATGTAAACAAAGATGGCCGCTGGCAACCTTGTTTAATGTCGAATCAAAATGATTTTTGATAAGGACCAGCATTATGCCATGTTGATCATTTTAGAAAAAGTCCCATATCAATATGACTTATAGAAACAAATTTTACGGTCGTACAGACGGACGGCGGACACCGCACCATGGCATAGCCTCTGCTGAACTCTGATCAGTAGAGCTAAAAATGCATGGTGTCTATTTATGCCCAGAGCTGTAAATAAGGATTTTACTATCTTTTTTGTTTGTATCTTTATTTTTTTTTTATCTGGTATTTAGGTTTAAACTTTTTAAAACGAAATATAAAAAGATCGGACAGGGAAGGTAGCATTCAAGGAGGACAGTCAACCACAAAACACAGAAACAAACATGCAAACAGACAAACAAGAAGGCAAAAGCAATAATAAATGCAAACGACATCACAAACACAAAAGGGTTGACAATAGGGCTACCGCCTTGGAACGGTCAGTGGCAAAGAGGGCCACTGGGGGTTTAAACCGGTGCTAGGGTGCACCAAACCTCACACTTACCCTACTGTTTAACCCAATCATTTGATCTTATCAATATGTTAACTCTTCATTGGTTTACATTTGCTTTCTTCAATTACTAAGAATTACTGTAATTACACATGCGTACATGTATGGTTTGTTTGTGTTTTTTTTAATTTGCAACACTTTGCTAAATCAAGAACTATTTAACGAACAATTAACTCAGAAGAAACACCTTCATTCATGGAAAGATAACTCGTAATTTTATTTACGTTATGATTCATTGATGTTTATATTTTTTCCGCCCGAAAACGCTTTTACCTGACAATATGCTTTCGTCTTGTTTACGTGAAAAAAAATACAGGATATAAATACAGTACCTTATGTTATGCATCACTTCAACGCGTTTTAATGCTACTTAATTACAAAACATCTTTCGATTTCTTTGGAATACTATTTGAAATTAAGTGCAGTAAGTATATACAATATATACAATATTAGGGTGAGAAAATACATACATCTACAAATATAATGAATTATAATACAATACAATTATATTATAATTGTATTAATATATATATATTCCCGAGTTGCATTTCTTTTTCGCTTCAGTATGATTTGAAATAAATATTTTGTGTTTTTCTTGTGTTTTTTCTCAATTATTTGCATAAATTACGCAGATACGCAGCTTATCTAGAGCTATGGATGCCACAGACACGTCTGCACTTTCAATTTATTATGCAAGCAGTTTCATACATACAAAATGTTAACCAACTTTTTTAAGGGACTGGAGGAGATCTGGAGGAATTATGTGTGTCAATCCAAACACAAGTTAAACCTTCATAATGCATTTCGGTTGCATATGTAATCTACATACACACTAAACTAGGCCCAAAAAAATAATCAATTATTGTTATTGAAAGGTTTGATCGAGAAAACTAGACAACTCAAAACTAGCATACTCTATGTATTTAAAGAAGCTGAACCTACGCACTTTTCTAGACCTTATACATTTTGCTTTATCAGGCTGTGGTAGATAAAGATCCAGGTTAAACCTTTTTTTTCAAAGGGAAATGATTAATTATGCCCCCCTACCCGAAAGGGGGGGGGGGGGGGGGGGGGCATATGGCTTTGCACAGGTTGTCGGTCGGTCCATAATCTTCTTGGCTTTGCGAGAACTCAAGAACAGCTGGCACTACAAGCTCGAAACTTGCCAGGAATGTTTGTGTCATGGGGTAGTTGTGCACCTCCCCTTTTGGGTAGATTCGCATAAGAAATGTGGTTGCCAGGGTAACAAAACATATAAAAAAAATGTCGGTATGTCGGTCGGTCGGTCGGTCCACTTTGTCTTTGTGATAACTCAAGAACGGCTGGCACTACAAACTCGAAACTTGGCAGGAATGTTTGTGTCATGGTGTAGCTGTGCACCTCCCCTTTTGGGTAGATTCGCATAAGAAATGTGGTTGGCATGGTAACAAAACATGTAAAAAAACACGAAAATTCGCTTATCTTCGTGATACTCAAGAACGGCTGGCACTACAAACTCGAAATTTAGCAGGAATGTTTGTGTCATGGTCTCGTTGTGCACCTTCACTTTTGGGTAGATTCGCATAAGAAATGTGGTTGGCAATGGTAACAAAACATATAAAAAAACACTAAAAATCGCCTGTCTTCGTGCTAACTCAAAAACAGCTTGAAGTACAAATTCGAAACTCGGCAGAAATGTTTGTGTCATGGTGTAGTTGTGCACCTCCCCTTTTGGGTAGATTCGGATAAGAAATAGTGGTGGCCATGGTAACAAAAGTTGTAAAAATCACTAAAAATCGCTTGTCTTCCCGATAACTCAAGAACAGCTGTCACTACAAAGCCAAAACTCGGCAGGAATGTTTGTTGCATGGTCTAGTTGTGCACCTCCCCTTTTGGGTAGATTCGCATAAGAAATGTGGTTGGCATGGTAACAAAACTTGTAAAAAATCACTAAATATCGCTTGTCTTCGTGATACTCAAGAACAGGTGGCACTTCCAATGCCAAACTTGGCAGAATGTTTGTCTCATGGTGTAGTTATACACCTCCCCTTTTGGGTAGATTCGCATAAGAAATGTGGTTGCCATAGTTACAAAACTTGTAAAAAAAAATCACTAAAAAAAATTATTTATTTTTTTATTTTTTCCAATATTTTTTTTTTTTAATTTTATTATTATTTTTTTTTTTTTTATATTTTTTTTTTTTACCCTTTGTTGGATCAGTTTTAAATAGAGTTATAGGGAAGAACTTCAAAAATCTTCTCTGAAACTACAACAGAGATAGGTTTAATTTTATTTAATATCAGCTTTTGGATCCTCTACCAAGTTAGATCAAATGGGGAATCTTGGGTCTAATTTGGGCCACGCCCCGGGTGTATCCAGTAGAACGATACAGGCCCTCTTGGGCCTATTGTTTTTGATATACAAGTATGTTGTTATGTTTTTGTATTTTAACCTAAAGACCATATTAATTTAAAATTATTTTTTAAATTACCTCCCTTTATTGAATGAATATTAAGATTAAATTTGATTCTAATTAAAAAAAATACATTTATGATTTATTTTCACTCTTTAAGCTCAAACTATTGAATAATTTTGACATTTGGGATACATTATTTTGATGAAGAATATGCAATGTACAAACATTTCTTTCTGTTTCGTTCCGTATTTGGAAACTTAAACCCACCCACAACTCAAACCAATAACACCGTCGACAAGAAATTGTCAGGTGCGTGAGCAGTGCAGGGTTCTTTCTTTCTACTGATACTGGAGACAATCACACAATCAATTTTGATTAATATCGTTTCTGAGGAAGAGTTTACGGGTTTGATCTGGGATGAAAAAAAATTCATAATTGAATTGAATTGGATTTTATAGTCGCACCAACAGCTAAGGTCATATGGCGACTTTCCAGCTTCCACTGGTGGAGGAAGACCCCAGGTGCCCCTCCGGGCAATTTTCGTGCACGGGCGGGCACCTGGGTAGAACCACCGACGTTCCGCAAGCCAACTGGATAGCTTCCGCACATAAAGATTTCTAGGCCCATGAGGGATCGAACCTATAGCGGTTATGGGCAAGTGATTGCAAGTCAGAGACGTTAACCACTCGGCCACGGATGCCCCACAGTTTCATAATTCATATAGGGCCCTAGTTTTGTAACACTGATTAACACAGAAGTTCAGAGAGATCTTGCACTGGCCATAGCTCTCTCTCTGTACACTGGACCGACTACTTTACATCCCTCCGAAGGATGACCTATATTCACAGTACCATGCCCAAGTAAGATACTGCGGGAGTGTGTTTGAAAAATCCGGGACATGTCCAAATGGGAATCAAACCGGTGACTTCTAGGACTCGAGTCAAGCATGCTAAACACTTGTCAACCGCAGGGTTAAGTTTCCAAAATTATAAAGTACAGATATTTCGAAAGATAAACATTCAAGAAAAATAGATCTGGAAGTCTCTTGAAACATGGAGTCATACACACATTTCATACTGTACTACCACAGGGTCTGAATGTCCCGAACTAGAATAACAGCCATGATTCTCACGCCTACGGTCTAGGTATTTTGTTCTTCTTTTGATTTAGATTCTACAGATTACCAAATATGCAAACGACGACTAGAAACGTAAGGGAATGTTTATTCACACACAACCTTCCAATTTTTCGACCGAATATTTAAACATGCAGAATCAATAACAAATAAGTTATCATTTTATGTAGTCTAGACCATCTGCGACGCTTGCTTGTTTACAAAAATTATCAAGCGTCGAAGACGATCAGCACTAATTTAATTAGGTCAATCCGTGACAACACAAACAATACACAAACCATTCATAAACTCAAAATGTCTGCTAACTATATTGACAAGTATGACAGTGGAGATTGTAAACTTTCACATATTCTACTTACGATAAATTGTTTAGTCCTAACTGCACAACGTCAACAGACTCTCCCTGAGAAGAATGGCCGCATCAAAACGGAAATGGAATGCTATGACGTCAGGCTCTTCCAGTTATACATTACATGAATAAAACTCCTCCCGATTTTCAAATGAGGTCTAAATCAGCTTTCTACTAAAACACAGAAACAAACACGCAAACAGACAAACAAGAAGTCAAAAGCAATAATAAATGCAAACGACATCACAAACACAAAATGGTTGACAATAGGGCTACCGCCTTGGAACGGTCAGTGGCAAAGTAGGCCACTGGGGGTTTAAATCGGTTCTAGGGTGCACCAAACCTCACACTTACCCTACTGTTATCCCATTAAAACAGGACAGTGTAAATAAAAAAATCCCCGCCATAACCTAATCTCTAACCAACAAGGCAGCATCAATAGGCAATATAAGTAAAACACAAATATGCTCGTGTAAATATAATACAAAACAAAACAATAGCCTAGAAAGCCACAATGAAGGTACTCAATGACTTGGCAGAAGCCAGAGCAACAAGAGAATAAACCATTAAGGGCACGACAGGAAAGATCATGGACAAACATCAAACGCCACCGTCCCAATGGGCTTTAGGTAGGCGTCATCATAAGGTCCACAGCCTGTCCGGTCATCGTACAATTAAAGTGGATAGCATAGTGGCGAACTGTCAGGTTGTGATAGTCCTTGTCGCAGAAGCGTCCTTAAATTACTTTTATATTTGGAAAGAAGATCAGGGTTACGATAATAAAATTTTGCAAAGGTTTTACGAAGTTTATGGTAACGGTAACCCTGATTGAGTAGCTTTTTTGTTATTAAAAGATTACGAATATTAAAGCCCTCAACTCGAGTACAAGCTCTTGAAAAACGAATAAGTTGAGACATATATACCCCATAAGAAGTTGCTCGGGGAACATCCCCATCCAAGTGGGGGTAATTAACAATGTCAAGCTTAAAATCATCTCTCTTGTCATAGATTTTGCTAATTATTTTACCATTTTCAATCGAGAGATCTAAATCAAGAAAAGAGGCGTTATTATCAGATATATTAGCTTTGTTAAGCTGAAGTTCTTTAGGATAAATATAATTAACCATAGTTGGAAAGAAAGGGTTGTCAATGTTCAATATGTCATCCAGATACCGAGAGGTGTCATTAAAGGCTTCAATAACATCTGCCTGGGTATCTGGTGAAAGACTCAACATGAAATCCCTTTCATAGCAAAATAAAAACAAATCTGCGACAAGTGGTGCACAGTTCGTACCCATAGGGATACCAACAATTTGTCTAAAAACGGTGGTTCCATAAACAATCTACCATTAACAGCTGATTTAATGGTGGACTTGCAAGATTAATAATTGCAACAACTGCACCTCTTAGTATTGCACTTATTAATAGAGGGAAACACCCTGCGCCTTGAATGAACTAAATAATTTCTGAAATGAGATTTTATATGGTATTTCCTCAAAACAGTTGATCGTAGAGGAGTTAAGGAAACTTTTGAGCCATTATTAAAAATCCTAGTAATACTATTAGAAGGAATATGAAACGAGGTTGCCGAATGAAGATTTAAAGGTGTAAGGCGTACATATGGTTTAGTTCTAAGTAATAAAGAGTAATTTTGTGCAAGTCGAACAGGAAATGCAGCATTCAAGGACCAAATAGGTCAGTCTATGGATTCATAACTACATGGCACCTATCAATTTAAAAAAACAACTTTGAATGGAAAATTTAACATGCCGGTGCTTTTGAAATATATAATCACATGATATTTAATATTTTGAAAATGTGAAGTGCAGACCCTATTACATGTTGTTATTGGTGTTATACATAGATAATAATATAATAACCATGATAACTAATAAAAAGGGGATCCCTTAAAAGCAACAAACACAAAAAAGAAGAGAAAATGAGTGGACTCGGCTTATGGAGCCTGTAAATGTGAGGTAACAGAAAAGTAGTTATAAAAATAAATACTGAAAATGGGATCCTTAAGAGTCAACCAACAATTGTCAGAGAGAAAAGTATGAGACTCGTTTTTATTGAGTCGAACAGGAAATATAGCATTCACTGACCTCAAAACAAACCAGTTATTGGGATCGAACCCAGGGCAGATACTGGTTGGGTGGTTTATCTGTTATTCATAGCTCTATGTAAAACTGTAACCCCGTCGCGTGGCCAGATTTGATTTAGGGTCACCATTTCAATAATCTGCCGCTATAAGTACAAGTAGTTGATAACACTATGTAAGGTCAACATCTCATTCAGTAGCTATTTATCTTATCACCAGGGTTGACCTTTATCTCAGTCCATGCGAATATATATTTAGATTTCTTTCGGCGTTCAGAGATAACTGTATTTGCCATTTGTTTCCCTTTACACCAAGATACTACACTGTTTAAAACCCAGCGTGGGCTACACAGTACGACATATACAGCTAGAACAGAACATACAACGAAATGGCAAGCTCTTCGCGGAACATAACACACAAGTTATTTGGCAAAACTTCGGATGGGCGAGATGTATATATGTAAGAGTTTCCGCTTTATCATAAACATAGATGTTTAGGTAGAACGAATGTCATGCATATATACTCTTTCATGAATATGTATAAATAAGGCGTATATATATACATTAAACATGCATATATTCCTCTTCATGAATATGTACATATTATAATTTCAGGTATTTGTGATAATGAATACATGCATACAAATACCTATTCATGACTATTTACATGCCTTACCCTGCATGTCTTCTGGTTTCAAGGATATTTATTCATTAAACTTGCATATTTACTTCTTCATGAATATGTTTTGTCTGTATTCATCTATGACTAATGCCCTTAGTCATCAGTATCTATTAAACACGGTCACGTGATAAAATCGATAACAAAATGACATTAATGATATCGGCGAAATTGACACTTCACAAACTACTTTGGTCGAACACTTCATGTAATTCCCATTAATTGATAAAGGTATTTTTGAAAGGGACGAAGTAAGGTTGTTTATGGTTTAAATTGCAGACAATGCGATTGCATTTTAGAAGCGATTATAAAAACAAGTACATGTACGTGTAGATACATCTTTCCTCTGTCCATATGTAACATTTCAATAAAATCGGAGACAAGTACTTCTTTTCCTCGAAAATTAACTAACATGATCCACCGACTCAAAGACAGCAACATTCATATACATTTACAGACACGACCTGGTAGACAAGAAACGAAATAATTCCATTAGTTGGTTTAACAGTATTTATTCAAAAAAGGTGATGAACAATCAGACAATGTTTCAATAGTACATGTACAGGATTTGAAAACAAGCTTTCGATGAAGACGTATGTAAATTCATCAGCATTATTTCAAAACATATATTTAAAAAGTCTATGTCCATGCATTCCACATTAAATTTCTGATCTATGCCAGAGTGCTCAAATTAGGTTTTAACAAATTGCAACGAAACGTCGGGAAGCGAGATCAGGATGGTGAAAACAGACGTTGCAGTGTTAATTTTCTGAATCAGAAAAAAAAGAGAAAAAATGAAGTTTTAACAGCGAGAATGAATTTTGTTTTATGAATGTGTTCATTCACATGTCTACTATTAGAAACACAATTTAAAGTCAATCAGAAAAAAATACTTCCGCCCCAACCCCACTCGCTAAAATATGAAGAATCGTTCCAAATTAATGTTCATGCGGGATATAAAATCGTGAAATTATGAAATCATTTTTCAGAGATATATTGATTTTAACATTGTTCAGTATTTAATACATTATTAGAGTAGAATGTTCACATTTTTTTCTGAAGGACATCATTACGGTAGTATCACTACAACCCCGCCCCCTCACCCCTATCCCTTCCACTCCGTACACATTAAGTTGTACACAGCTGAGAATGCGATTTTTTAATCAAATTCGAATTATTTCGTCATTTTAGAAGCGAAAATAAAAACAAAAGCACGTAGGCGTAGATAGATGCATCTCTCCTCTGTCGATTTGAAAATTTTAATCAAGTCGGAAGCAAGTACTTTTCTTTTTCGAAAATTAACGTAGTACACCGCAAGCGCTTAAATACACCGGATCGACGTTTCAAATTGATGTTGACACGGGACTTAAAATTGTGGAATTATGAATTAAATTATAAGAGATAAATCGATTTCAGCATTGTTCAGTAGTTGTTATATTACTAAAGTAGTATGTTCACAGCATTTCTGAGGGCAACATTACGGTAGTAGCCATCCAACACCGCTCGCGTAACCCACTCAACCCCTCTTCACCCCGACACACAATAAGTTTTATGCTGAGAATGCGCTTTTATTCAAATCGATTTAATTCGTCATTTTAGAACGAGAATAAACCAAAAGCGTGTAAGCATAGATAAATCTCTCCTCTTTCTAGATTTCAAATTTCAATAAATTCGTAGTCAAGTAGTCCCCCCTCCCCCACCCCCTCCGCCGCCCACCTCCCCACACACAAATTAACTAACAGGACTGTCCGACTCAACGACGGCAACATTCATACATTCATATTCATTTAAAAACCGGAGCGGGTACTCGAAAACATAAATAATTTCGTTATGTGAACACATCTACCTACAATGTATGTGTCCAAGTATTCCAGACTAAATGTTTGATCTATACATGCTTTGGGTTGATGTCGGAGTGCCCAATTTATTTTAACAAACACATTTGCAATGGTATATCAGTAAATGAAATCATAATGACGACACTATGCGTTGCAGAGTTAATTTTCGGAATAAGAAAAAAGAGTGATATAATAATTATATATGTATTATAATTATGTTATTTGAAATGTTCGTTTAAACTGAGGGGACGACTCGAGTTTTAAAGAAAGCAAGACTTGCGTGTGTCCCTTTACCTAAGTAAATACACGACATACATGAACATTAGTGTATTATGTATAAGACTGTACGCGTGAATCCAAAAAGTGCGAGTCTGTTATCTTTATGTAAATATTGTATAGGGCATTATAACAAATTATATATAGATTTTAAACCTAAATATTTTACTTTTTTTCCTTTTTTTTGATCTATCATTATGAATATTATCGATCTCCTGACTAAAAAAATATATATTGTTTGTGACACTTAATGGCTGAAACACAGCAAACCAAATCACAGGGGTCAGTATCGGTGTTTAGAACGATCACGATACAAAAAAAATGTATTTGTTGAAAACAAACATATTAAACATTTTTTCCTGAAAATATATAACAACGATAAATGCTATATCCAGAGCAAACAATTTTTTCATGAAAAAGATACATATTTGTTTTTCAGCAGTTGAAAACTACTATATTCTGCGAATATTGCTTCAGGGAAAATTTGAATAAGTCTGTTTTCATCAAATAGCAGGTTTTGTTTGTATTTAAACATTTTTAAATTTATGATTCATAAAACAATGGATGGTCGGAATATATTTCTTGCAAAATGTTGAAATCCTGTAATTTAACAACAAGTGGTTTGGTTCACAGGCGACAGTATCGGTGAACAAAACCACTTGTTTTACTGGATTTAAACATTTTGCAAGAAATATACCTAATTATATTTTACCAATAATATTATTACATGTGTGTGTAATATCTATAAACCAGATGTCTACTCCCACTGCTCAACCTTGTAAAAAAATGTTTGATAGTGGATAGGTTACGTTTTTGTCAGCAGGGAACTTGACATTTGACCTAAGAATCAAAGGATCTTCCTCTTTCCACAGGCTGTCCAACAATTAAGTTTCATGAACTTTGCTTTAAGTAAAGAGGAAAAACTGTGTGGGCAAGCCTTTTCATTTTCCGGTCATGGTAACTTTGACCTTTCAACTATTGACCTGACTTCAAAATAAATAGGGATTATCATCTCACCAAAGGCATTCAAAGTATGACGTTTTATAAAATTAGCTTTAGAGAAAGTAAAGAAGAGTTTCAATGCGAACACGATTTTTCATGACCAAGTCACGGTGATATTGACCTTAAATTTTACTGACCTTAACATTAATTGCGGTCATACTTTTACCAAAAGCAGTCAACCGATGACGTTTGAATATATTTGCTTCAGGGGAAACATAGTTACGGTGCGGACAGTGGTTTTCATGATCGGGTCAGTGAACTTGACTTTTGATCTCAAACTAAACAGAGGTCATTCTCTCACCAAATGCAGTCAACCCATGTAGTTTCATAATGTATGTATTTGCTTCAGTAAATAAGGAGTTACATTGTGGCCAAGGTATTTCATGATCGTTTCATTGTGACATTGACCTATGACCTACTAACCTCAAAATCATCAAAATGTGTAATCGTCTTATCACAGTCAGTCAACCGATGAAGTATCAAGAGATTTCATTCAGGAAAAGAGAAGTTACAGTGCGGACAATGAGTTTCATTACCGCTGGTCAGTGAATTTGAACTTTGACCCACTTAAAATCAAACGGATTACCCTCTCGCCACAGGCAATCCATCCATTAAGTTTCATGAGATTTTCTTAAGGGAAAGTGGACTTACAGTTTACAAAATTTATATTATCATGTTTCCGTGACCATGACCTTTGAACTACTGACCTCAAAATCAAAAGGCATCATTCTCTCACCAAACGCAGTCAACCCATGAAGTTTGATGAAATTTGCTGATGGGGAAGTGAACAATGCAGACAAGGTTTTTCATTATTGAATCACGGCACCCTTGACCTTCAAAATTCGATAAGCACATATTTATGCTTCGTATAAAGTTTCGTCAACATCCAAAATGTAGCGCAGGCAAGAATTGTGACGGACCAGTGGACATTAGCACGGACGGAAACGCCAAAGATAATCTGTCTCACCTACCACTTTATGGTGGGAGACATAACTATAAAGACAATATTTTAGTTCAGATGTATACTTTATTAAACAAGGAATTGAGAGAACATAAACTTCAGCATTGACCCTGGTCAGTGGTGTACATGGAGTCTTCTTCCACGTGACTTGCAGTCTGATAGAAAATAAAGGCTTAGAATAAAAAGTTATTTAAGATTGGTACTTTTCTCTGTGTCCTTTTAATAAAAGGAAGACCCATTACATCGATACTATATTCCAGAATGAGGACATAATCATATTGTAATGTGTCGATGTTAAAGGGACACACGGCAATCTTGAAATATGTATCAAGTATTAATATAAGCATCTCCATTTATTAACCTGGTATTATTTTAACTTTAAACCTGCTTGCAATAAATTAAATGAAATTATCAGTTTTCATTTTGTCTTTGTTATTCTATCAAATACTTAACTATACTACAAGTGCACTATTATCAACAGTAAGTAATGTGTAAAAGAAGTTCTTCTGAATTATTCTAATGAATAATATTAATGATTGCACAAAAGCAAATTATGTAGGAAAACTGACGGAGGCCAGAACTTTTAAACAAGTAAAGACTGCCATGCTTCCAGTTAACACAACTTTTTCTTTCGCATGTAATCACTACATGTAGTTTACACGAGCTCATATATAACAATCACTATGCATTATCACTGAAAACATTTTTTACTCTAACATTGAAACTGAACAGCACCGTGTAAGCATAACACGTGTGGTAATACAAGCTCCATTCAAAAATGAGACCACCAACAATTTTTAAAAAGGCTCCCACTTTCATATGAAGTCGTCAGTATAAATTCATGCAGAGCTGCTCAAGTACACGTTTCACAGTTGGGGCTTCTCTGAAAAACAAAATATATCCAATGTCAATGATCAAACAGACATAGTTTATCCTTTGTTATACATAATGTAACTTATACAAATAAAAAGATGAACTAAATTGAATAAAACATGAATAAAATGCCATCTGTTTTAATTGAAAATTCCTAAAATAGTCCGTAAATTTAAAACAAATAGTCGCGGAAGGAAAATGCGAACAGAAATGATATGTTATGGGTCCGTGACGTTCATACTGCATATGCGTGAATATTCATAACTAGTTATGACCTGTCGTATTCGCTTTTTATATTGTTGATATGTACGCTACAGTTTTGATTGATAACTTCCATTCGTGTTTTTACATGCTAATTTTGATAGCGACATTTACTGACTGTCAAATGCTCACACTCTTATTGATTTAATTAAAATAACGTAAAACGTATTCCCAGCCTATTGTACGTGTTTGCGGATAGTGGAGACAGCATATAGATGACTGTAATTTATTAACTGTAAGGCAAACACTATACAGCTGAATGACACTATGATGTTATTCAACTTTGTGTCTAATGATGAGGTCCAGTAAAGTTTGTGTATGTAGTAAACGTATTAAAACATACAAAACGTTTTATTTTATTTTTTGTTTCGCTCTTATTTTTGTTCTTAGAACAATATAAGAATCTTTCATGGGTATGTGTAAAGATAGGAAATTCCAACCCGAGGTAAAATTGTTTTTATCGGAACCGAGGCTCTGTCGAGGTTGCGATTAAAACAATTATATACCGAAACTCCCTATCTGAACCGAATATCCATCACTGGTTCTTTTTCTTGCATATCATTGATGTTTGTGCGTTGACGTTAACTATCGATTTAAAGATTTTTTATCCAATGGCGTCATACAACTTATGACTTTATTGACGTCATTGTTGATGACTTTTATCTTCCCCATGTGAAATATCAGTTTTTCTATCACCAAACACTATCCATCTTCCCCCATGTGAAATATCAGTTTATCCATCACCCGTGTTAAACGCGGATAATCTTATCTGGTATGCAAGAATAAACAACGTTCAACACAGTTTTAATGTACGGGTCTTATCATCCGACACAAAGTCGTATAACGCCATTGTTTATGCTTAACAATGAACTACAATTATCTACAAAATTCCCCTTCCCGTTAGCCCCGAATACAATTAGCTGGAAATAGGTCTTTATACATACGTCTTTATTAAACATATCAGTTTAATATAGTTATTTGTTATGGGGTACATACACTAGTCAAAATTGCAACCGATCACTTGTTATTTTCTTATTTATTTGTCTCAGAAAAATAAAATATATGTGAAATTGGAAATAAATGTATTGAAAAATGTTCTATAAGTAATCACATCAGTAAAGCAAAGTATTTTATGAATTTCAAAGAAGTTTATTGTATCGAAATTCATAGATACCAGTAATTTCAAAATTTACAAAAATCAATATCGCGTATGACAGCCGTTTGCGTGTACAACAGCTAAACAGCGTTGTCGCATGGAATTTATGTAGTTATGTAGAAAACGCTGAAGTATGTTATTCCAAACATTGACAATGTCCCTTGTGAGGTCAGCAATATTTTGTTGCCTTGGTAACTGTCGCACACGACGGTCGATTTCGTCTCACACATGTTCGA
Organism: Cyrtodaria siliqua; assembly: GCA_037043455.1. Lineage (NCBI taxonomy): Eukaryota > Metazoa > Mollusca > Bivalvia > Adapedonta > Hiatellidae > Cyrtodaria > Cyrtodaria siliqua. The sequence goes on along the minus strand of JAWPHD010000446.1, from coordinate 359,100 downwards.
TTGGATTTAAATCCGGACTACATGGCGGCCACTCCATTATTCGAATGTTGTTGCCCTGAAGTAGCTGACGGGTAGTTCTTGCAGTATGGCAAGGTGCATTGTCTTGCATGAATGTCATCCCACGGTTAGCGCGAATATGGGGAATAAGCGTTGGTCGAATTATTTGTTGCTGGTATTGGTCTGCGTTCAGGTTTCCTCGAACAACCACCATATCAGTTTTAGTGTGCAAACTAATACCTCCCCAAACCATCACTGACCCTCCTCCAAAATGAGATCTTTCGTTGACGCAATTATCCGAATATCGTTCCCCATGTCGTCGATAAATTCGCTCTCTGCCGTCAGACTTCTGAAGATTAAATCTGGACTCATCTGTAAAGGCGACATTTGCCCAGTCTGCTCTGGTGAACCTCAAATACCTTCTGGCCCACTGAAGCTGAATTCGCCGGTGTCTTCCAGTCAATACTAATCCCACAAAATGTCTTCTCGCTCTCAATCCCATGATCCGTAGTCGATTTCGTACTCTTTGATCACTCACGTTTCTATTATGGACGCCTATTAAACGTCTGGCAATATCTGTCGCTGTTATTCTTCTATTACGAAGGTGTGTTACAAGGAGGTAGCGATCTTGACGCTGCGTTGCACATGTCTTTTTGGCCTTCGGTAAAGGTCATCAACACTTCCGGTGCGATTGCACTTGAGCCAAAGGTCGTAAATTGTTGAAAAACGTCTGTTGACTGTTCTGGCTACCTATAAATATAAAACAACTCATTCTTGCGACTTTTTCAGAAATAATGAACATGGTTAGACAGAATCATGTACGAACGAACAAACGAAGTGACGGACGGACGGACGGACAGACAAGTAAACTTATGAATAAACTAACCTGCCAGAAGGATGAGGAATATTATAATACACAATACTGGACTTGAAAAAGAGAAAATAAAACGTTGAAAATCGATTAAATAAATTAATAAAAATGAACAAATTACGCAATGTCCTTTACCTGCCGAATCGAAGTACCAGCAATAATCATACCGACGGCCCGTCCACGCTCTTCCGTTGTCATCCGACGCATTTTTTATTTAATTTTTAGTAAGTTTTTGTTTGGGATTGAAACGATAAACAATTCCGAGAACACAAACACATGTTCAAATCTTACCTCGTGCAGCACGGGATAATATTGCGATTTCGCGCCAAAATAAGCCACGTGACCGGAAGTGCGGATTTTGAAGTTACAAAATGTATTGATCGTTTTGTTTGCTGCTCATATTTATTTGTATGAAATATCAACTCAAAATATACAATATTTGATATAATATTCCAAATAATAAAATGACCGGTTAGCAATTTTGACCAGTGTATAAGGAATATCTACCCATTGGGATATACGTGTGTTAATTATTGTATACATGCATTTAAAGAAATGTTGAATGGCACAATCCGTGTTCTACTATTGAGTTACTGTTTCACTAAGACTCATAATTAGTTTGCTATAGTAGAAGAGTTAATACACAATGTATCCCGTATCTGAACATGAATAAGTATACTAACACTTCGCAGCATTACACCTTGACTAATATAGATCAACTGCAAGTGCGCAGTATAGAAGTAGATATAAAACTTGAACAGGAAAAGTAGCATTCAAAGACGACAATCAACCACAATCACTCACAGACACAAATAACAACTTTAAATATGAATAAAAGGCAAGATAAGACATCACAAACTCAGAATGGTTGACAATAGTGCTACCGCATTAGAACGGCCAGTGGCAAAAAAAAAACGCTGGGGGTTTAAACCAGGTTCTAGGATGCACCAACCCTCACTCTTACACTATTGTAAACGGGACAATGTAAATAAAGATATCCCGCCTGGTAATATTCTCTAACAAACAAGGCAGCATTAATAGGCAATTTGTATAAAACACATGAATGATCATGCATTAATAATATAAAAATACAAAAGCCAGAGCAACAAGAGAAAAATGAAGTTTATTGTAAATTTTATCAAGAACATCTCCAGAATGTTTAATAGACCAAAATAAATTAATCCCAGAGTTTTCATAAGTTTTAGTGCACTGTTGTCTATCGTGATCTTTTAACGACAGTAAAGAAAAGAATTTAAAAGTTTGGATATGTTTGTGGTGGTTCAAGCACTAGAATTCGAAATAAAGCTTGCTTAACACGGATTTTATGTAATTTAGGAATCCAGTACATAGTTGGCAGTTTGTTTTGGTTTTCGTCTACCCACGCCTGGAAAGTAATGCACCGAGTGATATATGTGGAAACAACATCATCCTCAGTTGATTGAACTGGAGTATACGAAATAGTGCTACCGAATTCTAGAGATAAAACATTGACGTAATGTAGGCGTCAAACAATAATTACATTATTAGCTGCTATATCAGCAGGAACTAAAACGAATTTATTATGAAAGTCTTGAATTCCCGACTTTACTCGTAAATTACGAAACGAAAACTTAGGTCTCAGAGGAAGTAAAGAGGGGTTAGCATTATACAAGTTAATACGTGCATCTATAATTTTAAAAATTGACTTTTTACAAGTAGAAAGGTTTGGGTCCTCATGTTCTCTACGACACCATTTTATACTAAACTCCTCAATGGATTGGGCGATCCGAGCACGACATGCATTACAATCAATAGTTAAGGTAATATACTCGTATACTTAGGACCTTTAGAAAACAGATGTCGAATACGTTTATCTACAATATCAAATTTACCAGTGATGTCATGACCTGCTGGAGCCCAGACAAATGTTGATGTATTACACTCACATTCCTTAGGCGTGTTATTTACTGTTTCAAGGTCGGAAACTATTTTGTTGTAGTGGCAAATAGTATTCTAATAGTTTGATTTTGATACATTATACAAATTACAGGAATTTTTGAAATCTTGAAATATTTAGAAATCGAATCAACTTCATGAATATCTCAAAATATACTTGGCATGTCATTGCAATCAATACCCTTATTAAGAATAGCATTTTTAGAAAATGCATGACGTGATCAGACTCCTTGTCAATATGGGTTGGGAGAACATGTTGTGTGTAGCTTAAATTATGGAAGCAGTGTTATACAAGGGATCTGTACGAATAAAAACTGTGTCTGCTTCCACGTGGATCAACTTAAGTGAAGAAATGGACAAAGAGGTAAGATGTGAAAGAATAGAGTGCTTTCCATACTGTTTCAAAATAGTATGTAAATCAGCGACTGACATAGTTACACGTGATTTACATTTGATGTTACAATTACGTCTACGACCATGAGACCTAGAGTTACTCTTTCGAATAGAAAATATAGAAAAAATGTCAATATTAGTATCTTTTGAAATATTTCCTTGATGATACATATTGTCATTAAGGCCGAGAGGATAGGGTGTCTGCAGGTTTTCCATCCATTTAAGTTCTACTGTATGTCTGGCTTTTATTTTGAAGCTTTTAGTAGCGTTATTATCATAAATTATATATTCAACATTAACGTTATTATACAGTTCGTAGCATTACACTTTAACCGCGATAGGTCTATCAAACTGCAAGTGCGCTGCATAGGGCATCATTTAAGCATATTTAATAATTGTTCTTTTTGTGTGATTTATGTTTTGTTTAAGATTCACCTTAAGTGCAGAAAATATCACCGTACGCATCATCAACTTAGGATGCGTGGTAAAAGACATTCTGGTGCCTGACAAAGATGGTAACGTGGTAGATGTTAATCTTGGTTATGATAATTTTGAAGGTAATACTTATGGCGATCTTTTAATCTTTCCCAACATCTACAACCAGGCTATAAAAGCATGTTCAACTTTTCGGACCACATGAAAGCAGAATACGCCGGTTCTATAACAAATTAATTCGGATGGTTTTGAAGCTGAGATGCGCGGCGCAACTTAATTAAATGTTTGTGTTTACCTTTACCTTACCTGTTCGACGTTTGTAGTACAACCCAGGACATTTTAACAGAACAAACTAATATGTATTACAATGACAGTTATAATAATCAAAATGACTGATCTAAGTCAAGATAGTCAAGTTAAGTTGAAGTATAGCCATATCACCAATTACAACTTTATGGTAGTAACACGTTGATATTATTTCTTTTATTTCAGGATACGAAACCAATCCTGCATATATGGGAGCAATATGCGGTCGCGTAGCAAATCGTATAGGTGGCGCAACCTTTACAATGGATGGTGTCAAATATGACGTGTCCAAAAACGATCCGCTTGGTAATAACCTGTGCCACGGAGGATTTCTTGGACTAACACAGGTAAAGAATACAAATATATATTTACATTCATGGTGTCACTGCAAAACAATAACAGTTTATTATGTTTGACCAGCCTAAAACACACCAATGCTTTTCGAAGCTAGTATGGGAAAAAATGGAAAAAACACCGATATGAATTGAATACGGGCATTTATTTAATGCCAACATTGATTAGCTGGTTAAAGGTAGAAACATTCGTCAATAAACATATACTATGAAAGCATAGATAGGAATATAATAGATATCCAGTTCTATAGTAAAGTGTTTTCTCGTTGTTCGACTTATTCTAAAAGTACATTGCTGGAAAGTGGAAATAGACGTCCCATACAGCCAGATCAGATTGCATTGACTTGTGTTTTCATACTGCCAAAACGAATCAACTCGATTAGCAGATGCAGTGTGACCTTTTGAAATCTCTGATACATAAAGCGTAACTAAAATCAATGTTAACCAGACAATATGTAATATCCATACTTATAATGAAAACACATTGGAGACTGTTCAACTAATATATAACTATGTGTTTTTTTCTTTCTCCTCTTTTCATCTTTCTCTCTCTATGTATATATGTAAATAGCGGTAAATACACACTATATAAATCAAATGTGCATATCTGCTATATGAATCAAATATACATAGCTTATCTAGACGTCGGCTTACTTGGCTTTATAGACCAAGGCGGTACGGATGTTTGCGAACAGCTTTCGGTTCCCCATACGTGACACATGAATACCCTCGGCGCTACAACACGTAATATTGATGGTTTGACATTAAGCGTAATCCCTACGTAATCGTATGCATTCTTTCAAGCAAGTTGGTCTGGTAATAGTCACGACTAGCTATCTCTATTTTCGAAGAAACAATTTATATATGTAGATAGTCGACACGGATGAAGTCCATGTTCAGTTTTTGTCACAGTCACCGGACGTATAAATCCCTTTGCATATATATTGTCCACAAATGCACATATTTCCTCCGAAATCTCGAATGGTGACGTATCAACATAATACAGGAACGCTTGCTCGTTAATGGTGACGTATCAACATAATACAGGAACGCTTGCTCGTTAATATAATAATGTCACGTCTAAAATGTGGATCACTTCCATTCTACTTTGCAGCCTGGAAATGTTTGCCCCAGGAAAACCGGAGTCGGTACTATATTGCAGTAAAATTGCGCAGGATTTTAACTGCACATGTAGAAGTCAAAATTCGTCCTTCATCTGCAGATGACAGATTCCCGAACTTCCAGCTATAGTCTATGAACTTCAATGATCTGTAGTCAGATAGATAAACAGTTCAACAGAACATAGTTCATAAATGTATGCACCAGAGCATGTCCTTTATGAAATAGTTTTTCCTAAATAAAATAGTTTTAAATCAATAGCTTAATCAAACAAAGAAAGACTGTACATTTTTATACGTGTGACATATTGTCGACGAAGAAAGAAGGTAAAGGTCACCATGTCGATTAATCGAATTCGTAATAATTCGTTATGTGTTATCAATATTAGTCGAATAATTGAATTGAACTGGATTTTTATAGTCGCACCAACAGCTAAGGTCATATGGCGACTTTCCAGCTTACATTGGTGGGGGAAGACCCCAGGTGCCCCTCCGGGCAATTTTCGTGCACGGGCGGGCACCTGGGTAGAACCACCGACGTTCCGCAAGCCAGCTGGATAGCTTCCTCACATACAAATTCCTAGGCCCCTGAGGAATCGAACCTACAGCGGTGAGGGGCAAGTGATTTCAAGTCAGAGACGTTAACCACTCGGCCACGGACGCCCCTAATCGGATAAACTCGGTTCTCCCGATATAAATGTGTAGCCTGGCACATAAATTATTTTATGATACATAAAATCCATTTAGCTATGAACAATACTGTTGGCAATCTACATTAAAAGCTTGACATATTTTAAATAACTTTTCTAAATTTACCAAATTCGGTTGAAGGATAAGATAAGCACATGTGTTATAAATTGATTACCCCTGATTTCGCAAAATAAATCAAATTGTGTGTGCTTAAGTAATTTCGCATATATTTGTTTGCGTACCACACGTTTTAATGAAAAAATACCGTTCAATGTCAAATGACTAATTTATCCGCGCTAACAATACCATTTCCAGACACAAGCACATTTTTTTGACGGGGATTCAGCACGCAATTAAAAAAAAAAAACAGTGTTGGGGTGAATTTGAGGGGGCCTACATATTCCCCACTCCACGCCCTGTTCTTACGCCTGTGTGACAGAAATGATAACATATTTTAGAAATCGTATAAAGCCGCTAATATTAAAGTGGTTGCATGCGTAAAATTACGTTTAACCCTGATCTTCTTCTAAAATATAAAAGTATTTTAAGAACTGACTATCACAACCTGACTTATGTGGGGATGTAATTTACAAACTTCGAAATATCATTGGTCATAATCACTTTAATACAATCTTTATTAAACTTGTTAAACGGTTTATCAAAAGAGGTTATGACCCTATAATTTGGAACGCACTGCATGTTTAGTGGTTGATACATTTGCAGTTCGCCACTATACTTTCCTCTTTGATTGTGCGATGACCCTATGATGACGTATACCCCAATTCTTACAGGATGGTAGCGGTTGATGTTTGTCTTTAGTAGTGTATTGTCATACCCTTTAACAGTTTGTTCTCTTGTTGCTCAGGCGTCTGTCAAGTCATTTAGTACTTACTTTGTGACTTTCTGGTTTATTTTTATTTTTATATATTCATGATTATTTATGTGTTTGACTTATACATTGTAACAATATTCAAAAAAATGTCGCTAGATAATGTACATATTTATGTGTGTGTTTATCAAATTTGTTTCTTGGATAAATACGGATTATAATTTTCAATATAAAGTACTAGTTTTATATGTTTGTTTGTTTGTGTGTATGTCGCATGCAATACAATACAATGTTGACTTTTTGTTCAAGCCTTTGAATGTTGCGTATATGAAGGTTATGCTTACGCGTGATTGATGTTTTCGTCCAAGCGATTATACTGTGACTGACCATTTACCTGTACAAAGTGTTTGCGTTATATACTCGCATTCCAGGTGAGGCGACATCGAATAATTTTCGTAATTAACAAAGCGATAGCAATTTGCTACTTCAAGAACGCGCGTTCAAAACCGGTATATAACCAAAAAAAGGAAACATATAACCCAGCCTAGAAACATTAGTATATGATACACACTGTTTTCGTTAAAATGACAACATGTATTTATAGGGACTGTTAAGGTTTAAAGCCAGACAGAATAAAGCTATGATATACACTGTCTGCTTTCGTTAACATGACATGTATTTATAGGGACTGTGTAGCTGTAAAGCCACACGGACTGTGTAACTGTAAAGCCACACAATATAAAGCTATGATACACACTGTCTGTTTTCGTTAAAAGGACATGTATTTACAGGGACTGTGTAGATTTAAAGACACACAGTATAAAGAATAATTGAATTGAATTGGATTTTATAATCGTTCCAACGTTCCAACATTAAAGGTCATATGGCGACTTTTCAGCTTCCATTGGTGGAGATATAAAGTAGAGAGGTGTCAAGTTGCCATATTTGGCATTAGTGTTATTATTAATCGGTCCTTTGGAATCATCAAGCCTATTCTGTGTTGTTTTAAAGTGAAATATCGCTTAAGCCGGTGCAAAAAGGCGTGAGAGGTGTTGTATCTTATAATTACCTCTCATGAACAGACTAAAAAAACCGAGTCTACTTTTGTCTATTGTTTGTGTGTGTTGCTTCCAAGGGATCACCTTTTCAGTTTTTATTATAGTATATATACATTTGTATTATCAATTTTCAGAGATATTTTGACTGGCAGATTGATGGCACGAAGCTCCTACTTACGAACACTGACGTCGATGGATCTGAAGGTTTCCCCGGTGACGTTCACATAACAGTTACATATGAGCTAACTGAAGTGTCGGGACTAATGATCGACTATAAAGCAACAACAAACAAACCAACGCCAATTGACCTGTCGAACCACTTTATGGTCAATTTAGCTGGTCACGTAAGTGTTGATTTTGTATCTTTTCAACTGTTGTTGTTTTATGAAGGAAAACAATACCTGTGTTTCTTATTACCCGACCGTCCCTATTTTTTGGCGCCGACCCTACAGTTTTTTATCATAAAAAAACAAAAAAAACACCGTGTTATTTGTTGAAAACAAACATGTTTTAAGTTTTCCTGAAAAATGTCCAAGAGTAATGTAGTTATAGACAATGTGTGAAGCTCTCTCTGGTCAACATTTGATACCTAACTGCTTTCATCAATTTTTTCTCTGGCCAAATTCCGAGAATTATCTACAAATCTGGACTGGGTGGAATCGCAGATGTATGTCATTCTCGAAACCGAAAACCGAAAACAACTTGATCAAACTGTTTTTCTGTGACAAGTCAAAATGCTTCGAAAAACGCGATCACTATGGAACAAAATAAATATGAATGTATACCTAACTGTGACAAGCCAAAATGCTTCGAAAAACGCGATTTCCAATTAGGTATACATTCATATTTATTTTGTTCCATAGTGATCGCGTTTTTCGAAGCATTTTGACTTGTCACAGAAAAACGGAGACCAGAGAGAGCTTCTCACCTTGTCTATAACTACATTACTCTGGGACATTTTTTCAGGAAAACTTAAAATATGTTTGTTTTCAACAAATAACACAAAAAAAAATTGTGATTGAATGCAACTATTATTTAATATTCTTTTTTATAGATTTGATTACTATTTTTATGATTCTTTACTTTTGGATACATTGATATAAATTCAGTGATTCATTTAAAAAAAAATGACAGGCTTAATGTACGACTCATGTTAATGACAGTTTTAATATTATTAAAAGTTTAGTTTTATGACAGAATAACAAACAGATTGGACACTGTCTTTCTGAAACAATGAAGTGGCCAAATTATCACGTAGCACCTTAACTTTTTCTTCGAACATCTCTTTCAAATATTCATAGATTTTGATAAGAATACATGCAAAGATTCATATTAAAATAAATGGCAATATGGGATTATAATAGTTTTTCTAAATAGGAAATTGTATAAAAATACCATTAATTTCCGCACTGCCACGTGAAACAGATATACATTTCACAGTATCCTATATATTTGTTATTTATAGGTATGTGGTTTTATATAAAACAAATATCCAAAAGACTGAGAAGTGGTATAAATACTAAGCGTAATGTTAAAATTCAAACAAATATTTGCAATATAAAAGATGATTTGTGTGCATCAGCATCATGATAGGACACTTAGGCTGTGTCATTCTTGAATTAAAACTTAATTAAGCCCCTAGCAAAGATGCTATATATATTAAAATAGAATCCGATTAGTTTTGACATCCATCAAAAATAAAGAAAAGAAAAAGAAAAGAAAAAAAATACCTACCTACTTACCCTAATTTTTTCAACTGAGTAACCAGAAACACAGGTAGTTTTTTTTTTGGCCTAAGCTACATCTTCCCAGCCAGCATTCTATATCGGGCCGACATGAAACCGATGTCGTTGTCTATATCTGCCCGATGTCCGTTATAATCTCTGCTGCAAATAGGCCCGACGTCAGCTTACGATATTGGCCCGATGTCAGCTAAACATCAAATTCGTTCTATTGTCAACATCCTTCGGTGAGCTGACTATCCAGCTGGCTTGCGGAACGTCGGTGGTTCTACCCAGGTGCCCGCCCGTGCACCCAAATTTCCCGGAGGGGCACCTGGGGTCTTCCTCCACCAATGGAAGCTGGAAAGTCGCCATATGACCTTAGCTGTTGGTGCGACTATAAAATCCAATTCAATCAACCTTCGGTGAGCTTTATTGACCATCCAGCTAGCTCCGTAGGTAGGGCACCGGATTACCACTCCAAAATATATGTTTCGCAACATTCAATATTATTGGGCGTTTACTTCCGTCCGAATTTTTGATCAAATCGATATACTTAATACTGAAATGTTTTCATTATATATTCTACCTATACAATATCTTTCTGTTGGTGTTTATCTCAATTACCTCGATTGGAAAAATATTCATTAGCAATAAATAAAACTCTTGTGAATGTAGGTAGCATCATTTTGCAATATAAGAAAGAACAAAGCGAAGAATATCTTTTCACATTACCAGTAAATACACAATATTTAAAATGACATGCCATTACCTCCCTTTATTGATTGATGGCGTGTTATGTCGGACCGACAGCAGCCCGATGAATCTCCCTTGTTAACAAAATGATATCGGCCCATCGTCGGCCCGATATTGATTTTGCTAATACAAAAAAATATATTTATAGATATTTATAAATATTTTGAAAGAGCCAATATTAGCCAATATTCCGCTCTTCTCCCCATATCTGCCAATATCGGTACAACATCGGCCCAACATCGGACCGATGTTGGTATTTAGCCGATATTCCGCTATCAGTGTGCTAGCTGGGTATTTATTTTCTTGTAACTCTTAATGTACAGAATATTCTCTCTACGCCCCTCCCAACCCACCCCAGCGGTCCTTTTTCACGGACAATTCCAAGGCGCCCCATTATGTTTGTGTAGTCGCATACTTAACTTATATTTGTCCGTGTAATTTATGTTTGTTTTGAGTGCGTGTTTTTGAATGGTTGAGTATTGTATGTGCTACGTTACTAGTTCGAATTTTATATCAACTTTATACGAGTTTCTGTCATATTAATATGATGCTATTAATTAAGTGGTTTCATATTGGCCCAGTTATTGGTCAAAGAACTGTCATATTGGCCCAAGGCCGAAGGCCGAATTTTATATCTACTTTATATGAGTTTCTGTCATATTAATATGATGTTATTAACTAAGTGGTTTCATACTGGCCCAGTTATTGGTCCTCGGACTGTCATATTGGCCCGTGGACCAATATGACAGTCCTTGGACCAATAACTGGGTCAATACGAAACCACTTAATTAATGACAATTTTATTAATTAACAGCCACTACACTATAATTTGTTTTTAATAAAATTATTTTGACATTCTTTGCGTTTATTTATATTAGCGTTGATTACATTTATATGTCAAAAAGCGAGCGCGATTGACGTTACTTAACGTGAATGACGTCACTTAAATCTCGTAATGGCGAGTTTCTTCATATTGGCCTTGTTTTTTCATATTGGCCGACTTCCGATTCATATTGGCCGAGTTTGCGTCGTATTGTGTGTAGAGTTTCCAGTAAAACAAGGCTGATATAGTTAATTAATAAACGCTCGTACAAACAGCTTCCGATCATTGCTCTGGTCTAAAAGAACACAACAGTTAATTGTTTACAAGTTCCATCTAAGTTAATGACAAGGCCAGCTCAATAGTCTTCAAGATAATTGCTTTGTTTTTCAGTCTGCAGGATACGTAGGCGATCACGTGGTCAACATAAATGCATCTGAGCTGTTGGATTTCAATGACAAATTTGTACCAACAGGTAATCATTGTAATTGTTTGTAGGTATATAACTTTCTCTGATATGCAGTATTTACAAATACCAAATTGCAGTCTTTAACCTATCCAGTCATGAACAATATTTTAATGAATACGGAAGAGAGCGATTCTTTGGAAGCAAAAAAAACGCAACAAAAATATAATGCAGCAGGTTTTATTTAGTCTGTTATGAGGTAATATGCGAAGAAACACATAGCACGCCCTCTAGCATCGGCTTCAGTGCTGTTTTACGTCAAAGCAACCTATATTGCACCCGGTAATGTCAAAGGACCAGTACAATTGCTGTCCATTAGGTAATTAAATGCACTTCTACATTTTTTCTAACAACAGTTTGTCAGGAAGATTTATTTAAAGTGAGCGACCAGTATTTTAACTGCTTTCATTACCATATACGTCAATCATAATATATTGTTATATGGCAAATTTCATATCTTCCCCCATATCCGCACGAGACCCTTATACAACAACAACATACACTTTATTACTCTCAGGCATCAACATGGTGCAAACATCTGCCCGAGAGCGTGCATATTCACATATTATCACGTATGCTCTAAAGATTTTAAGGATTTCATTTGTTTCGTAAAATTTAGCAAAATGTTGCATACAAACAAATAATAAAAAAATGCATACATACGTACACAGTATACACACAATTCTGCTATTGCATTAGTGGAGTGCGTGGTCCAGTGGTAGACCGCCGAACTCCAGATCGGGAGGTCGTGGGTTCGATCCTCTCCGCGGCCACGTTATTTATCCTTAAGCAAGATAATTAATCCGCTTAAACAGGTTTTAACCAGGAAGCCATCGAGAGTAATTAATCTAAGTTGCAAGAACTTGTTTCTCAATCGATGTAAAATAAATATGTTTAAATTATGTTTATTAGAGTGTGTCAAGCAGCTGTTGTTTGTTTATTTAAAATACCAAGTTATGTTCGTGGTGTTTGATCATTTTAGGTATTGTAGGTGGCCAAGGAACATAAATATGTATTAAAGTGTTTTACATTTCACAAGTACCGAGAAATATACTAATCAGCTTAATTGCTGTGATCGTATTGTTGGTTATAATTGCTGTTGCTATATTCGGTGTGTGTATGTATGGGGCGGGAATGGGTATACTTTATTTTACTATTTTGGTGGATTATTCATATTAATTACTATTTTTCTGAGAGATCTTCACAATTTTTGCGAGTATTCACCTGGATGGAGATGTACCTCGTGCTACTTCATAGGGGGTGTCTATCTCCCAGCTCATTCGATTTGCTAGAGCGTGTAATGATGTTATAGACTTCAATGATCGAAATCAAGTTATTACAAGTACACTTCTTCAGCAGGGTTTACGTTATCACAAACTATGTAGATCTTTCTCTAAATTCTACCACCGCAACGAGGGCCTGCTGGAAAAGTACAACATTAACCTTAAACCACTTCTGCGACTAGGCATATCACATGCCTCATTTTATGGAGATGTGGTCTATAAACTTCGAAAGTTAAAGGGGTCTGACGGGTTTCCTGACTGCTTTACAAATTTAATCAGGAAGTTCGTCAGAAAAGGATATAACCCTTTGGTTTTACAGCGCACTGCATGTTTAGTGATTGACCCCTCTACAGTCAGTCATTACGCTTCACTTTTCACTTGTCCGATGACTGGACTACCTCTTGGGACTCTATGATTGTACCTACTGAAACCCCAACTAAGGGAGGTGGGTGTGTGAGCTTTCGTCCCTCGGTTTATCTGGTCGAACCCTGGGTTTTCTCTTCAGCTGTTATGGTTGTTCAATACGATTCTGGATACATCCTGAGATGTTTATTATTTTGTATGTGTTTCTTTAGTTAGTTTCTCTGGATGTGGACTTTATTGTTAGAGAATTTCTTTTGATGGGATGTAGTTTTGTTTACACTGTATTGTCTTTTTGGGCGCTGAAGACAGGATAATAGCGAGGATTGCGTTCGGACGCTGTGGTTTCTATAGGACCCTATATCTCATTTTTTTCATCTTTATTTATAACGAACATCTTATGTATTACGGTTATGAGAGTACCTATGACGTTTTCGAGGGGCGGCCAACCATTTGCTGGCACTTGTTTTGCGGTTTTTTTTATATTTAAAACCGTTTTGTATCAACGATTACTGAACGTTCACTGTATGTCAATACGACTTAAGTGTCTTAATACGCTCTGCCAATTTTCCAAAAGAGCCTTAGTTTGTATATGTCTAAATACGCTCCGCCATATTACCATAAATACCTTAGTTTGTCGTAAGTTTTGTTTGCCTACTATTGTTTGAAACCTGTCTTTGATGTGTATTATGTTATTTGTACCAAAGAATAATCTTATAGTATGTGTTCGTTTACTGCAGAATCAGATATACTTGTACCATTACTCATTATATAGGTAGCATTTCCAGCGTTGAAGGAACCGTATTGGATCTCCAGGAACCAAAAGTGCTGGATACTGTCTTGAACAAAATGCCAGGTGGAGATGGATTACATATGGGTCTAAAACTAAACGGAAACCCGGGAGAGAAGAAACTAGTAGCAAGGTTGTCTGTTTAAACTATTTTTCAGTTGTCGCTCTCTCCTGACAAGGCAAAGATATAGGTTACATGTATTTCTGTTTATACGTCAGCAAATGAAAATATTATGAAGGGAGAAATTTAAAAATCGCCGAACACGATACAAAACATATTGCAATCTCCGTGTGAGTGAAACATTTCATGAACGGTAGTGAATGATAGCTACCGTTCACGCCCTCTAACCCCTGGTTGAGCAGAACTCAATATTTAAAATGTTAATAGTACATTCCATTTAGCCACCCCGACAATGGTTTGCATATGAAGGTGAAAATGAACCCTCAAAGTGGTATTTTCATGTTCACCAAAGAGGAGTCACCAGTTTTGAAGTTTTTCGATTCTGCAAAAAATCCTGTTCGCTCCATTCCAACTTTTTAACATCAGGCAAATTCAATGTAGACACTCCCTTTGCTCTTGCTACAAGCATTGATTTGTTTCCCGTAAGAAACTGGTTGTGTCTCCGCAGATAATTATTTAATTGGATACAGCTTGACTCATCAGTTTCACTATTTGTCAGATAATTTTCCTTCTCGGCGTGTTCCATTTTACTATCCGGAACCAGTTCACTCGGAATATCTCGAATTTGAACAAGGGAGATAACCGACTTTCCGGAAAGGGCGCCCCTTAAAGGTTTTAATACACAAACTTTGTCCTGACTAGTTCTCCTAAACTCCTTGCCGGATTTAACGAAACTGTTTAGGAATTACCAGTTTCAGGTCTAGTTGTGCAAATCATCGCCGTGTTAAGGTTAAATGATCATGTCGTCGTCTCGATCCGGTTTACATATTTCTGGCGGAGTTATGGCCCCTTAAATGTTTTTAATACACAAACATTTTCCGGGCTAGTTCTCCTGAACCCCTGGCTGGATTTTAAAGAAACATGACAAGGATGATCAGTATCAAGCCTAGTTGTGCATTCATCGCCATATTCTGGTTGCATGATTTTTGGCAGAGTTATGGCCCTTTAAAGGTTTTAATAGACAAACTTTATCGATTAGTCTCTTTTGAACTCCTTGCCGGATTTAAACGAATCTTGGTGGTGATGATCAGTACTAAGCCTAGTTGTACCTATCATTGCCGTGTTCCGAATGAATTTTGACAGAGTTATGTCCCCTTAAATGTTTTAAGACACTAACTTTATACAGACTAGTCCTCCTGAATCTCTGGCTGGATTTCAAGGAAACTTGACAAGGATAATCAGTACCAAGCATAGTTGCGAATACCATTGTCATGTTCCGGTTTTATGATGTTTGAAATAGTTATGACCCCTTATACATAAAAATGTATCTATAGCAAGTATAGCGTCCACATGCCCTCTTGGGCCTCTTGTTTTGTTTTTTAATTTTTATTCTACAATATATTTAGGTGTTGGTGCAATATAATCAGAAAATATGTTTTTACACAAGCAATTTGCCTTGAACCATTCAAATAAGTTTATCAAGACAGATTTCCAGAAATAAATAAAAACGCTGTGAGTTTTACAAACAATCCAGATTGGAAATGTTGAAGGCCAATACAAAACTGTTGCAGGGTCTGATCGCGCTGATATTGGTGATCACATAATAAAGACTAACTGTGAACAGAAATGAAAATGTTCATCAGCTGAGTAGTTGGTGAACTTTAATTTAGGAGATGAGATGTTATATATAGACGACTTCAGGTTTCATATTCACCGTCATATGCATACCATCTTAGGTATATCTAGGTATATCTAAAATTTCCGTACTATTGACATTTTAAATATTGAGTTCTGCTCAACCCGGGGATAGAGGGCGTGAACGGTAGCTAGCATTTTTCACTACCGTTCATGAACAATCAAACCGAGACTGCAATATGTTGTGTATTCGGGGATTTCCAAATTTCTCCGAACATACTCTTTCTACATGTTCAAATATCACAGTAGCATTGCCTGGGCAGTTTGGAGGCGGTAAAACGTCTCCCCGTGCTTTATATACAGATATCTATGGTACAATCTCAAATACTTTTGTTTTCTTACTTTAATTTCGAATGTGTGATTCCACTAATCCAGCCTTTCATGGTTCTGAGTATTGTTTAGTCACCCTTATGATATGTTGTCTGCTTTTTTATTGAAACATTTGACTGTTACCTGTGATACGCAAGCTTCATAACCTTCTGCTCCCAACTAAATTACATTTTGTTAATTTCTCCATTGTTTTCTCGCTTAGGGCAAAGCAGTTTGTAAGAATCTAGGACAATACGCCGCTGGTAATGGAATACACAACTCCGCCAAAATCATTCAACCGGAACACCGTTATGATATGTACTAGAATTGGTACTGATCATCCCTGAAATGTTTCTCTGAAATCCGGCCAAATGAAGGCCCTTTCGTCTTAATGAGGCCAAAATATAGCATATTTCAGAAAATCAAGGGCCATAACTCCGGTGTAAATGGTCAAATCCGGCTGTTTTTCAAACTGATTGGAGCTTTCATTGATATTAACATCTAGAAAAGTTTGGTAGCGATCGGATGAAAAATGAGCGCCCTATCGTTTTAACGTGGCAAAATATAGCATTTTTAACTAAATCAAGGATCACAACTCCGTTGTTACTGGTCCGACCTGGCTGGTTTACGAATTTGTGTGAGCTTTCATTGATATTAACAATCTGATAAAGTTTGCTAAATATCAGATCTATAGGAAAAATATAGTATTTGTAACAAATAAGGGCCATAACTCCGCTGTTACTTGTCCGATCTGGCTGGTTGGCGGTGCTTTAGCACCGTCAGAGGTATAATGGATTTTTTCTATGGAATGCTAGGAATGTAACAAACCTAACAGCACAATGCAACACTATGCAACACTACGCTAGAAGAAGTAGTCTATCATGCATGCCTTTAATAAATTCGATATTATGTGATCACTGACAGAAAATGATGTGTGTTCGCTTACTGTGTAATTAAGTAAATCCTTAGATTGTTTATGTATTAATACGCAAGAAAAGAGCGCTTCTCCGAGATTATGACGCATTTTGACAGAAGATGAGTCGGTATTTGTAAACAAAAGGCCGCTTTTTCATTTAATGCCCTAAATAAGAAACAATGTTCAGAATAAAGGCAATTTATTATTTATTTAGGTCATACATACCTATTTTATCAAAATTTCACTGTCAACATTTTATCATCTGTTTAAAAGGTTATAAATCGAGTTATAATCGTGCTACAAGCAGACGGTCTGTGTATCACGTTACTAACAATAGAACAGTCAGAGCTCGCTGAAGAGCTTGCTCTGAAAAAAATCTACGGAAGCTAATTCGGGCCATATGAGTTAGCTAAAATATGTTTAAATATGAAATTGGTAATGAATATCAATCATCTGAAACATCACTGAATGTAAAAAACAAACCATGGACGTTTATTTACAGCACTTCCATTTCCCATCCATTCCAATAGTTACAAAAAGCACCGCCCATCAGTGCTTTCAGCACTTTGAATTTTTAACTTGTCCGAGCAGGTTGGTAAATATCGGATGACAAATGTAGGCCCTATCGTCTTAACGAGGCAAACTATAAATAAATCAAGTTGTTACTGGTTCGATCTGGCTGAGTTTGGTAAAGAACGGATGAAAAATGAAGGCCCTATCTTAACGAGGCTAAATAGAGCAGTTTTAACTAAATCAAGGGCCACAACTCCGTTGTTACTGGTCCGACCTGGCTGGTTTACGAACTTGCCGGAGCTTTCATTGATAGAAACAATCCGGTAAAGTTTGCTAAAGATCCGATGAAAATGAAGGCACTATGGTCTTAACGAGGCAATATATAACATGTTTAACTAAATCAAGGGCCATAACTCCGCTGTTACTGGTTAGATCTGGCTGGTGTTCGAAATTTTCTAAGCTTTTATTGATATTAACTATCTGTTAAAGTTTGGTAAATGTCGGATGAAAAATGAAAGCCATATCTTCTTAACGAGGCTAAATAGAGAAGTTTTAACTAAGTCAAGGGCCATAACTCCGCTGTTACTGGTTCGATCTGGCTGGTTTACGAATCTTCCCGAGCCTTTATTATTATTAACAACATGCTAAAGTTTGGTAAAGATCGAATGAAAAATGAAGGCCCTATCGACTTAACGAGGTAAAAGTTAACGGACGGACAGACGACGGACGACGGACAACACACCATCCTATAAGTAGAGCTAAAAACTAAAACTTGTCCTGGATTAATCAATTTAGGTGCTTATAATAATGCTTGATACGCACCAAGATTGCCATGTGTCTCTCTTACATTCGTCAGTTTATAAATTAACACAGTTCTGAAAACTTTAAAAGATAAACAAACAAAAGTAGCTAAAAGTAAATTAATAAATACTGAAAAGGAGTTCCATCAGAGGCAAAGAACTCAAACAAGAGAGAAAAGTAGCAGACTCGGATTTAGCGCACTTTTCACCATTTTTCAAGTTATTCAACGTGATGTATTACGTCAGTTCGTGAGAGGTAATACAATGTGCAACAACGCTCACGTCCCAGTACATAGCACCGGCTTAAGCGGCACGTAACACACATTGTTTTATTTTCCATCCAAATGAAAACATAAGCAAACACACATAGTTAAGAGTACATAACACACGTCTGAACAAAATAGAGGGACTCTGATTTAAAACAAGATAATAAAGACTATTAAGTTCACAAACGTTTGAATACAATTTTACAACATTTTTTTTTGTATTCTAGGGCCGTCCATCCAGCATCTCAACGATACCTAGAAGTATACACGACAGAGCCTATTGTTGTTGCTTACAGCTGTTTCTATCTGGACTTCCTCTTGAAAAACGCCAAATGTAAAGATGATACGGTATATGTTAAAAGTGGAGGGATATTATTCATGCCACAAGGATACCCAGATGCCGTTAATCATGTAAGAATAATTAATACATAGCATATTTATTTCCTTGTTTACACTGCCCTGCTTAATAGGGGTGACACTAAGGTAATACATACTGAAAATGGGATCCCTTGGAAGCTACAAACACAATAGCAGACTCTAAGGTTTGGTGCATCCTAGAAGCTGGTTTAAACCCACGGGCATTTTTATCACTGTCCGTTCCAAGGCGATACCCCTATTATCAACCCTTTTATGTTTGTGATGCCGTATATTTTGCTTCTATGTGTCTATCTAATTGTTGTTGCTGTTTAATGTTTTTCATTTTGGATGGTTGGGTGATGTGAATGCTACAGGTCCTGTTCGACTTTTGTATCTGCTTCTTTTATTTAGCCCTTAACCCGCTACATATATATAATGGACTGTTCTTTCTTTGAATTAAGACCATTCCATTTATGTGACAAAGGGGTGTTTTGGGGGAAATGGCTGAACAGCAGCCGGACATTGTAAACCCTGATCAGCCTGCGAGTTACACAGATGCTGATATGGATTTTCAATGGACGCAAAGGCTATTATAGTCTTGTTTAGCGGGTTAAGGGTTAACCTTTTCCCGTAATATCTATGAAAATACAGTGTCACCAGTGTTGGATAGGTGCGACTCATCTCATTCATCGAAACTCATGTATGAATGTTATGTGCAAATAACGAACCATATCATACAACAGAGTTAAATTTTGAATACAACATTTCCACAAAGTATTCGTTTTGTTCAAATATAATTTTTTAATATTAAGGGATGGGATAATCGTTCCTTTGTAGTCAATATGTGCGATGAAACTACAGTATAAGGAGAAATGTCGACGAATCATTTACTCAAGAAGATTGTCTCTTCTGATTATTTCTTTGTCTCCTTTACCACCAACTGTTACTTTTAATGACTTTAGCAATGATTAGTGTTTAGAAAACACGCTATTAAATTATCTTATAGCTTTTTGCACTTTGTATATTGTAACAATTCTAGATCATAAAGAAGTTTAATTTTTCACAAGACCGCGTTAGTGACTATGACTTGCCTTTACCTAATCCGTAAATCTAGACTGCACGTGAAGGAGCAAAGCACTATGGTCATAAAATAGCATATATCAAAATAGGCTTCTCATATACTGTCTTAATTGTAACGGTTTATACATTAACTACATTTAATTAACAAGAAATATAAAAAGATCGGACAGGGAAAGCAGCATTCAAGGAGGACAGTCAACCACAAAACACAGAAACAAAAACGCAAACAGACAAACAAGAACAGTCAGGACGCAAGTGGTTTTTTTCTTGCGCATCTCCACTCACTTGACAACTGTATAGCAACGTTGAAAATAGTTCCCCACGGAGTACCTCATTGAAAAAACCTTGAAAATCCGCCATTTTGTTGGCTTGAAATGACCGAAAAAACAGAGAAAAAATCGAAATTCTTTTATACGCAGACATTATTGCCACTACATCCTTAACTTCGAATTATTTATACCAATGAACAGAATGTCATAAGTCAAAGAAAACATCAAAATATTTATTGAGTATTTTCAAATCGAGCTTCAAGCATGCAAAAATACAGCGATTTTTACGCCGATGTTGTCAATTCAGTCAATTTCGAAAGACTAGCACGTTAATGTCTGAATGTAATGTTATATATTCTGTTAACTTGCTATTTCAACAACTTATCTTGTGTCCGAATCCAATCTTTAAAACGGCTAGAAAGGCAATATAATCAACATAGTTTGTATTTTCCGTTGCTAACAATTCGATATTGACTCAGCGCAAACACGTTACAGGGGTATTCTCAACGTTATTATTACAGATGATTATGACGTAACAACTAAGGGAAGTAACCCTGTTTAACAAATTCAAGTGCGGATCCAGGGTCGGGGATGGGGGGATTTTTAAGGAAGGTACGATGTAAGAAGTTTGGGATTACGGTGCACCAGACCGCCAAATAAAAAGCATATGTTGCAAACATGAATGGAAAGCCAGCGTACACTTCATTTATATGCAGAATGGGTCCATAATCCGCAAGACATAGAGTTTTCAGCACATTCTATTGTGTGTTTGAGTTGCGTAACTCCGAAATAAATAAAAAAATATAAGAATTATATATAAAAAAAATATAAAAATATAATAAATATATTAATAAAAAGGGCTCATTTCAACTATTTTCAAATACTGAGATCCTCATATTTTTTTTAAATTATTTATTGTAACAAATGGCCTTAGAATGTTTCGATTTTAAAACAACAAAAAAAAACAAGCTCTTCATATGCCACCCACTGAATATTTAAATCCCGCTGTCCTATTTTGAACTGCCTCTCTATTTCTCCCACAGCAGACCGGCCTTTTTTTTTTTTGAACCAAGTCATGTTAAATTAAGCCTTTAATGTTCGACATGATCATGACCTGCGAATATTATGAAAGAAAAAATTAAGAACACCTCACCATCTCCATACATCCGCCGTAAACCGGTATCGAGCGCTCTTTTTTTTTGGCCAAAGAAAGGTTTGTGTTTCCTATTTTATGCTCTTAAAAAAATACGGTAGGTCGGTAGGCTTTTTTTTTTGGTGGGTGGGGGCGGGTGAGTGTCTAAAATCTGCAGGACTGAGTTTAAAGCATTCTACTTACGAAACTCAGTTTAAACTTGAGTCACGAAAACTAAATTATTTGTAATGTGCGCAGCTCCGATTACTGCCCCCACCCACGCCGTCACCATTTCAAATACCTATCCCAATCAAAAAAAAAAATTCAAAATAAAAGTGCTCCTTTCAACAACAAATAGTGCGCCCCTCTGAAGAATGAAGAAAAACTAATTTATTGTAAACATCCGCCATGGCCCAAAAAAAGAAATGATTTTGTTTCCTATTTTATGCTCCAAAAAAAATACGGTAGGTCTAAAAAAAATACGGTAGGTCTGTAGGCATTTTTTTTGGGAGGGGTGGTGGGGGGGGGGGGGGGGGGAGGGGAGTGTCTAAAATCTGCAGGACTGAGTTTGAAGCACATTCTTCTTACGAAACTCCGTTTAAACTTGAGTCACGAAAACTAAATTATGTGTGATGTGCGCAGCTCCGATTACTGCCCCCCATCCACGCCGTCACCACTTCAAACACCTATCCCCATCAAAGAAAAAAAATCCATAATGAAAGTGCTCTTTTCAACAACAAATATTGCGCCCCTCGGAAGAATGAAGAAAAACAAAGTTATTGTAAACATGGCCTGAGATTGTTTAGACTTCAAAAAAAAAAAATAGCACTGCCACCCACTGATGATTTAAATATCGCTGTGGTATTGGAACTGCCTCTATTTTATATTGCACATCAGGTCATGTTGACGTAAGCCTTTAATGTTAGAATGGTCTGCGAAGGTTTTGAAAGAAAATGTGAAGAAGACGTACATCCCCATCTCCATACATCCTGTGCAGACCCACCCCTTTTGTTGTGGGGTGTGTGTGTGTCAGCGGGCTAAACTTGTTTTTGCTCGTTAATTACTCATTTCAAAAGTTACATGCCACCCATTACTAATATCACTAATCCTCGATCCGCCTCTGACTTCTAGTTCAGTTATTAAAACTTTTCAGACATATAACAAAGAGATGTGAAACTGTAAAGTTTATTATGTTATTTTCAAAACTAAATACTTTGAGCAAATAAGAATTTCGAAAACTTCACTTGGTAAATCGAAAGGGTAACCACTTGATGTTTAGCTACTACACCGTTTGATCGGAAGTTTCCTATCTCGTAGTTATTAGATATGTGTATGATTTTAAATAAAATATGCAGAATCGATGCAGGACTTGAAAGTTTCTGTATACTTTGTTGAAGAAACGATTTTTTTTAAAAATAGAGTCCCGATCTTTCTACCACCAGGAAAGTTGGTGATTTGCCCTGAATAATGGTGTGAAAATCAGTGTCTTTACGTTCCCGGCCACGGAGGCAAATATACTTGTTTTTTTAATACTTATATTAGAACAAACTGTATAGTCTATAGCCAAAGGCTTGCATTAATTTATGATAGATTAGACATATAGAGAGACGAAGAGATAGTGTTATTATGTATATATAGTAATGGCTCTTTACTATAACATATACAATAAACTCATATGCTCTATATCCTTCTTAACTATCGCAATGCAAGCCTGTGGGTTGGCATTCATTAATAAATAAAACATGTCGATATAATTATGTTCAGTGGTTCTTCGGAATTTATTTTTTTAATAAGGTTTCGACCTTTTATATCAATAGCCGCCATAATGGATTTCGCGCTGACCCAATTTAACAACGACGGACGAAGTGTGGTCCCAATATGGTTGTCAGCTTACAACAAAAAAGCGACCCGTCAAAAACACACAAAAAACGTTCAATGTCAGAGTTTTTCTCGTACATTATTTATTTCAGAAGTTACGCAGCACCTTTTCCAAAAACCTGAATCCGCTTCTGGATTGGCCTAGAAGTAGATCAGTGGGTGCGTTCAGGGTTCTCGCATCTGTTACTCTCACCGTCGGTTCGCCGATATAACCAATCTTCTCGCAACTCTACAGCTGAGGTAGTATCAAATATTACCATCGGTGGTCATAGGTAACCCAATGTTAACCAACGTGGTTGCCCATGGGATATCCCTGAACACTGTGTAAGCTGGAAGCCTGGGTATTGTGATCATTTCTGCTCGACTAATTGCAAAATCCCTTTATGCATGACAAAGTTACAGCCCGGACAAGATCGGACTGCATGGACTGCATGACCTCTAAGTGTGACATTTTATCTGGGACATGGGTATTGTGATCATTTCTGCCGAAGTAATTCCATTTATGCACGACAAAGTTACAGCCCATACAAGATCGAACTGCATGACCTTTAAGTGTGACCTTGACTAAGCTTAAAATCAATAGGGGTTGTTGTTTTAACATGGGTACTATTTTTGTAAAGTTTCTAAACTGTAGGACTAATAGTTACAAATTACAGTGCATGTTCTGAATTCACTGTGTGGAAGCTGTATTTCCATATAAGGTCAGTGTGACCTTGACCTTAAATCTACTGGCCACAAAAACAATAGGGCTTCTCCTTTTACCTAGGGCAATGTACCGATGAGGTTTTATGAGTGTAGGTGTTGCGGTTTTGAAGTTATTGTGCAGAAAGCATATTTACATATAAGGTCACTGTGACCTTAACCTTTGACCTACTGGCCCCAGATGTGATAGGTTTCCTCCTCTCACCTAGGGCAATGTACCTGTGAAGTTTTATGAGTGTAGGTGTTATGGTTTTGCAGTTATTGTGCGGAGTGCATATTTCCATATAAGGTCACTGTAACCTTAACCTTAAAAAGACCTCTCAACTAGGGCAATGTACGTATGAAGGTTTATGAGTCTAGGTGTTACGGTTTTAAAGTAAATTGTATGGAATGCATATTTCTATATAAGGGCGCTGTGACCTTTGACCCAAAAAGAAATTCAACAAGCGCAATGAACCTAAAAAGTTTCAAGTGTAGATGTTACGGTTTTGAAGTTACCGATCCCAAACACATCAGGGTTTCTCCACTCACCATGATAAACCTATGCCATTTCATGAGTGTAGGTGTTATAGTTTGACGTTATTATGCAGAATTCAGGTTTCCATATAAAATGATTGTTTCCTTAACCTTGACCTACTGACCCCACAAGCAAGAAGATTCATCCTCTCACCTAGGGCATTGTACCTATGAAGTTTCATGAGTGTAGGTGTAAAGGTTTCGATGTTATCATTAGGAATGCGTCTTTCTATACAAGTTCATGGTGACCTTGACCTCAAAAACAATAGTGATCCTTCTCTCACTTCGGGCAACGTATTAGTGTAGGTGTTATGGTTTCGAGGTTATCATCCAGAATGCATCTTTCTATATACCGGTAATGTCATGGTGACTTTGACCTACTGATCCCAAAAACTACATACTGATCCCAAAAACTACAGGGATCCTCCCGTCACTTTGCGCAATGTATCAAGTTTCAGGAGTGTAGGTGCTATCGAAGTTGTCGTCCAGAATGCTTTTTTCTATATAATGTAGAGGTGACCTTGACCTTTGAACCCAAAACAATAGGTTTCCTCTCACCTAGGTCAATGTACCTATGAAGTTTCATGAGTGAAACTGTAAAGGGTTGGAAGTTATCGTCAGGAATGCGTCTTTCAATATAAGGTCATTGACCTTTGACCTCAAATACAATAGGGATCCTTCTCTCACTTAGGGCAATGTAAGTTTCATGAGTTTAGGTGTTATGGTTTCGAAGTTATCATCCAGAATGCGTCTTTCTATATAAGGTCACAGTGATCCTCTGCTCATGTTGGGCAACTTATCTATGAAGTTTCATGAGTGTAAGAGTTATAGTTTCGTCGAAGTTATCGTCCGGAATGCGATGTTCTATATAAGGTCACGGTGACCTGGACGTTTGACCTACTGATCCCAAAAACAATAGGGACCCTCCCCTTGGTTTTGAAGTTATCATCCAGAAAGCGTGTGTCTATAAAGTCATGGTGACCTTGACCTACTGACCCCAAAAACAATAGGAATCCTCTCTCACCTAGGGCAATGTACCTATGAAGTTTCATGAGTATAGGTGTAATGGTTTGGGATTTATCGTCCAGAATACACAATTGTTTACGGACGGACAGACAGACCTCATACCATAATATGTCATGTTTTTCAAATGGGCGTAAAAAAAACAATCCACCTTAAAACAAAACCTCGGTCTGAGGGTGTCTCGCCAACCGCGGCAAACCGCATATGATTTATTTTTTAATTTGTGCTTAAATGATGTCCACCAGACAAAATCATTCCATACTGATCATTTTAGAAAAAGTCCCATATCAATATCACTTAATAGTTTTCAAGAAGTACTCGCTACAAACTTGTTTTTTGAAAATCTATTTTTAGCTGTGGTTGCCATCTTGAATTTCCAACCAACCTGAAATGTTTCTAGGATAATTAAGAGCAACACTCATGTGAAGTTTCATGGAAATCTGTCGAGTAGTTTCAGGAGTATTCACTACAAGTTTTTACTAAATAACTATATAAACAAAGATGGCCGCTGGCAGCCATGTTTAATGTTGAATCAAAACGATTTTCGACAAGGACCAACATCATGTCATGCTGATCATTTTAGAAAAAGTCCCATAACAATATCACTTATAGTTTTCAAGAAGTAGTCGCTACAAACTTGTATTTTTAAAAATCTATTTTTAGCTATGGTGAAATTTTGCTAGGATCAATTAGACATCAAGAGTAAAATTCCTGTAAAGTTTCATGAAAATCCGCCAAATAGTTTCAGAGGAGTAGTCGCTACAAGTTTTTACTATATAACTCAATGTAAACAAAGATGGCCACTGGCAGCCATGTTTAACGTCGAATCAAAATGATTTTTGACAAGGACCAACATCATGTCATGCTGATCATTTTAGAAAAAGTCCCAATCAATCACATAGTTTTCAAGAAGTGTCGCTACAAACTAGTATTTTAAAAATCTATTTTTAGCTTTGGTGGCCATCTTGGATTTCACATCAACATGAGTTTTTGCTAGGATCAACTAGACTTCATGGGCAACATTTCTGTAAAGTTTCATGAATATCCATCCAGTAGTTTCAGAGGAGTAGTCGCTACAAATAAAAGATTAGGGACGGACAGACGCCGCACCACGGCATTATAAAGCTAATGATATACAAAGCAATGCAAACATTCATCATGTATGCAGGCACAAACAATCTAAAGAAAAGTGTTTTTTTGATAGTATTTTATTTAACTTCATTCATGAACATTTAAACAACACTGGGTTTCCGTATCTTTCAACATAGACTGGCAACTCTGTATCGAGACTGGTAGTTCTGGACCGATCCTGGAAAAGATAATATTTTGTGTGACTGACATACTGAAGTAATGCAACATCCATGTGTAATAACTTCCAAGTCGCATATATTTTTTCTGAAAAAACAACAACAAAACATATATATGTATTGGTGAATTGGTTTTATGAAAATCCATTGAGGACTTTCAGATTTCAGTGGAGCAGTCGCCACAAAAAAGTTTACAGACGGACGATGCACTACAGCATAAGTTCTGCTGATCTTTGATCAATAGAGCTAACAAGATAGAGGAAATTGCACGAAAACTAGGTTTTCTATTTGAAAAGCTATTAACAGTGACCTTGACCCCAAATGCAATCCCAAACTTACTTTTGATATATTAAGCAAGTTTATTCTAATATCTCATTCCTTACTTAAGTTATTGAGTGGAAACCATTTTTCTAGAATAGTAAAAGTAGTAGTGACCTTGACCCCAGTGACCCCAAAAACAATCCCAAGCTTAATTTACATGAGGTACCTACGCAGCAAGTTTTGTTCCATTATCTCATCTTGACCTCAAATGCAAACTTTTTTTTTTGATACAAGAAGCTACCTACACAGCAAGTTTCATTCTAATATCTCATTCCTTAAGTTATTGAGTGACCTTGAACTATGCAGGATTTTAAAATAATCTCACTGTAAATACCTAATTTTAACAGTAAACTTGGTTGAACATCCAGGATGAAGATCGAGTCTATCACCTACCAGAATTTGGAGGTGTGTCAAATTGATGGTCACTGATAGGACAGTTTAATTTGATGATGCTATATCAAAATTATGAATACTTATCATGTAGTCTTACCAGCAACAGATACTTCTGATAGTACAGATTTCTTCACAAAGTCTAGGATCTTTTGGACATTCCAACTTGCATTCAGAACTGAAGAAAAAAATTCAAAATGGAAGTTTATTGCATTTCCATAGGTTAAAGTGTGATGGACGGATGGACGAAGGACAGTGTCTGCGATGCTATGCAAGTGACACAATAACTATGATGCTGTCCAATAAAACATTTTGGTTCAATTAGACACCAAGAGCAACATTCCTGTGAAGTTTCATGAAATCCGTCAAGTAGTTTCAGAGTAGTCGCTACTTGTTTTTACTATATAACTCTATGTAAACAAAGCCGGCCGCTGTCAGCCATGTTTAAAGTCGAATCAAACATGGTTTATGAAAATACTCTATGCTAATTGGCTATTGAGGATTTTTAAAAAAGCTATATAGACCTCCGACGGCACGTCCTTCAACCGTTAGAACGTCGAAAAACATCCAAAACAACGATTACGTTATTTTAAGGCAACGTTGCGTTCAAACAACAAATTGAACTTGTTTGAAACACGATAAAGCTGTATATTTCCTTCGTTTGGTGCTGAGAGATGGACATACAATGTATGTTGTGAGAATGTGTTTGTATTATGATCAATCTCTCGAAAATGTGTGTATAAAATTCATAAAAATCCATGTCAGATAAAAATAAAATGTAGTCTTGCCAATTTAAAATACATTCGCGGATATCAGTTTTCAGTGGCAAGTCTATTGCAAGTGTAATATTTTCAAATAACTTGAAAATTAATAAATGTTTTTGAAATTATTTATTTTACATTAAAAAGGAATCTTTTTATTAACTTAAATCTCAATGACATTTTATAATGATCAAATTTTATAGAAGATATTCAGTTTTTTCCTTCTCCTGTAAAAAAATGAAAAAAAGCAGTTACTATAAGTCTTGCGCCGAAGCCTAGATATATAACCTTACGTGTTGAAAATGACGTAAAACACCATACAAACAAACACACCGTAATCCAACTGGGTGTATATTTTAACTATTTTAAATCGTTGTGTTTATTGCAATGTTAAGCACAATAGTTTGTAAGTAAAATGAGATGAAAATCAAAACTATGCTAGAAACAATCAACAGTAATGAAAATAAAATAAATTATTAACCAGCAAAAACATGGATCAGGTAGCATCGCACAGAACACAGTGCAAGCTAACAGTAAATAATCAAATATTAACTAAAATAACCTTTAGCTGGGTTCAATAACCTCAATACATATAGAACTAGTCTGTTTGTAAAATAATTAGCAAGTGGTACAGGAAACTTTAACCCTTAACCCGCTATGCACGACTATAATAGCCTTTGCATCCATTTTTAAACCCAGATCAGTTTACCAGAGCTACATGCAAGCAGAGTATTTGCTTAAATACCCAATTAAAATGCCAAAATACCCAATAAAAAGCATAGGTACCAACCAATAAGTAATCGAAGTTGTCAAATGATAAAACAACCAATGCAAACTGAGCAAAATATGGGTTGTTGAAGGGACACCCAGTCAACTTGTACATGTATAAAGCTTATTTTAAAAGAAGTTGATTTTATTAGATTTTGCGTATACAATATTAGTGGAATGCCACCCAAGAACAATGTCGCAAACTTTTTTTGTTTTATTTTACCCAAATGAAATCATGAAATACCCAAATAAATACCGATGGGTACATCCAATTGATCAAAAAGCTGATCTGTAGCTCTGCTTTACATTGTCCGGCTGCTAATCAGTCATTTGCCCCAACACACCCCTTTGTCACATAAATGAAGTGGTCTTAATTCATAGAAAGAACAGCCCATGATATATTATATGTAGGGGTTTAAGGGTTAATAACTAGGACTGTTGTAATTAACCGGTACATATGTATAATGGACTGTTCTTTCTTTGAATTAAGACCATTCCATTTATGTGACAAAGGGGTGTTCTGGGGCAAATGAATGATCAGCAGCTGGACGTTGTAAACCCTGATCAGCTATTGTAGTCGCCCTTAGCGGGTTAATGGTTAATTTTGAAATTGAAAGCTTTTTTCATCTACAATATACAGTCAATTTTCATATTGTTGATCACAAGTTGATAACTTCCACAACACTTGCTAACATTGCAAACAACAACACACGTTTGTAGATAATGGTAGATTTGTCACTTGGCCTGAAATCAAACAAAAAACAGTTGAATTTGCTTGACAGTACTATGCTTTTTAAATGGCCTCCATATACCAATGCCATGGAAATGCAAAATCTGTTATAGCTTATGAAACTCGTTATAAATTATTTTTAATTTTAACTTTTAACTCGCCAAAAGGCTTGTTAAAATGAAAATAATTCATAACTCGTTTCATAAATCTTATATGAAATGGGAACTCGTTTAAGATCCTCTATGTATTAGCTATATGGCTTAAGTATGTCTTGTTTTGATCATCATAAGACGTTTTACATACAGTTAGCAAAAGCTCTATTTTGGGGGTGAAAATAGTTTTCTGTTGATATTCTTTATGAAATTTTGCAATAATAAGGTAATTATATAGTTTAACTGCACAAACATGCTGAACATGTTTAAATATGATGCTGTACACTTCTATTAATGGTTCTATTAAATTTTATCAACCATGTGGTTCCATATCACAATATTTTTAAACAAGAGGTCAATGACCTTGAAGCTCTACTGATTGATTTTGATTTCAGGAAGTAGTCGCTACAGACTTGTTTTTTGAAAAATTATTTTTAGCCGTGGCGGCCATCTTGAATTTTCGGCCGACCTGAAATTTTGCTAGGATCAATTAGACATCAAGAGCAACAATCGTGTGAAATTTCATGAAAATCCTTCAAGTAGTTTCAGAGGAGTAGTCGCTACAAGTTTTCATTATATAACTCTATGTAAACAAAGATGGCCGCTGCCAGCCATGTTTACGTCGAATCAAAACGATTTTCGACAAGGACCAACATCATGTCATGTTAATCATTTTAGAAAAAGTCTCATATCAATATCACTTAGAGTTTTTAAGAAGTAGTCGCTACGAACTTGTTTTTTAAAAACCTATTTTTAGATTTGGCAGCCATCTTGGATTTCACATCAACATGAATTTTTGCTAGGATCAACTAGACTTCATGGGCAACATTTCTGTAAAGTTTCATAAAAATCCATTCAGTAGTTTCAGAGTAGTTGTCGCTACAAAAAAAAGTTTACGGACAGACAGACGGACGACGCACCACGGCATAAGCTCTGCTGATCTCTGCTCAGTCGAGCTAAAGATGGTGTGTTTTTTTATACATTTGGTACCTGAATATGTTGAAGCTATGTATATAATAAACAAACAGATATACATTACAGTTCCATGTCACAGATAAGCCTCCCCCTTTAGCCAACCCGGACCGCCTTTTATTAAAATGTGCATTAATTATACAAAACGAATTGAATTGAATTTTATAGTTGCACCAACAGCTGTTATATGGCGACTTTCCAGCTTCCACTGGTGGAGGAAGACCCCAGGTGCCCCTCCGGGCAATTTTCGTGCACAGGCGGGCACCTGGTTAGAACCACCGACGTTCCGCAAGCCAGCTGGATAGCTTCCTCACATAAAGATTCCTATGTCCCTGAGGGATCGAACCTACAGTGGTGAGGGGCAAGTGATTTCAAGTCAGAGACTCTAACCACTTGGCCACGGACGCCCCTTATACAAAATGAAGGGTCACTGGGTGTGTTTATATATGCACACATACATACAACAATTATAGACAGAGTTCAGTCAATATCCTAAGTCTGTGTACTACATATCCTAGTTCAGTTTTACCGGTCTGCAGAAGCCTAAAAGATACATCAATCCTTCGAAACAACTGCATTCTTTACTAGTTTTTAAAACTGGTAAAACTCAGCTGTGGATTTGTTGCACATAGGTTAACATGTCCATTGCAGAATACATCTCTTTTAGACTACTGACACAAAACTCAACTTTGATATGCAAATGATGCCACCATGTCACCAAACAGCATGTATAATATTAGGGAGAATTTATAGAAACATAAATATAATGCTTAACTATATCCAAGCCTACAACATACATAAGAATTCCACATCCATAGCCTAAATAAATAGCAATAACCACTAAATCGATAGATACATAGCCTAGGTATAACATATCCAAGTTCAGTTTTACTGAGGATCCATCAAGCCCTCAGAACATCTGCATTCCTTACTAGTTCTGTTTTTAAATTGGTAAAACTCAACTTTGGATTTGTTGCACATAGGTTATTTAACAGAGCTGTAGATAAGATAAGCTGAGTTTTTGAGTATTTTACTCATACTTTTTTTACAAAAACCCTCAGTTTTTTAAAATTGTGAGTATCATTACTCATCAACTTACTACAAAAACTCATAACTTTTAAAAATCATGAGTATTATATGTGTATGACTGTATGTATTGTCATGTGGAACAGTTTATGCCATATTTACATGATGTAAATTGTTCCGAGCATGTGTCTAATATTAAGTCATACAGTGTTTCCTTTGTTATTACTTAACTTCCTTTAATCTGAATAGTTGTTTCGTTTTATTCACATCCATTTTGAAAGCATGAACTCTTTATAGCAAGTGTTTACTCTGAACGAGTTGCTTTTTACTCATTCATTTTGAATCTGACGAGTAAATACTCATTACAGTCAAAAATTATCTACAGCTCTGGGTTAACATGTCCATTGCAGAATGCATCCTTTTTAGACTTATGACTATGAAATTATGATAAAAATACCCAACACTTAACTATACTAAAGGAAAAAAGAAACGCAACTCAGCAATTTCCTTTATATAATGTATATATATATTGCACACTTTATTCCATGTAATATGCCAGAGAAGTCCTAAGATGTTTGGTAAAAAAAAAGGGCTGCAGCTAGTTAGATAATTTTTAGGCGAAAACTGTGCTGTTGTAGACATTTTAATCACAGTTCACTTTGTAACACGAATACGAAAGGAAAGGCCTAAGGTAACCATGTACCATTCAATTAAAAGCAGCATAGTATATACATACAATATATAGCGAAAATTTCCGGGTTGTGTTTCTTTTTTCCTTCAGTATATATCCTAGCCTACAACATACATAAGAATTCCACATCCATAGCCTAAGAAATAGCAATAACCACTAAACAGATAGATATATAGCCTAGGTATAACATATCCAAGTTCAGTTTTACTGCAGAAGCCTAAAGGATCCATCAAGCCCTCAGAACATCTGCATTCCTTACTAGTTCTGTTTTTAAATTGGTAAAACTCAACTTTGGATTTGTTGCACATAGGTTATTTAACAGAGCTGTAGATAAGATAAGCTGAGTTTTTGAGTATTTTACTCATACTTTTCTTTACAAAAACCCTCAGTTTTTTAAAATTGTGAGTATCATTACTCATCAACTTACTACAAAAACTAATAACTTTTAAAAATCATGAGTATTATATGTGTATGACTGTATGTATTGTCATGTGGAACAGTTTATGCCATATTTACATGATGAAAATTGTTCCGAGCATGTGTCTAATATTAAGTAATATCGTGTTTCGTTTGTTATTACTTAACTTCCTTTAATCTGAATAGTTGTTTCGTTTTATTCACATCCATTTTGAAAGCATGAACTCTTTATAGCAAGTGTTTACTCTGAACGAGTTGCTTTTTACTCATTCATTTTGAATCTGACGAGTAAATACTCATTACAGTCAAAAATTATCTACAGCTCTGGGTTAACATGTCCATTGCAGAATGCATCCTTTTTAGACTAATCACTATGAAATTTTGAGTTTCTGAGAAGTTATTTGAAACAAAAGTTAACGACGGACAAAGAGTGATCCCAATAGCTCACCTTGAGCCTTCGTTCAGGTGATCTAAAAATACCAAACATTAACTATTAACAAACATTAACTATATACCGGCCTACAAGTACAACCTATCTACCAGAGTAACACATCCTAAGCCTGAAGAAATAGCAGTAACCACTTAATAGATATATAACCTAGGTATAACATATCCAAGTTCAGTTTTACTGCAGAAGCCTAAAGGATCCATCAAGCCCTCAGAACATCTGCATTCCTTACTAGTTCAGTTTTTAAATTGGTAAAACTCAACTTTGGATTTGTTGCACATAGGTTAACTGTCTATTGCAGAATGCACCTCTTTTAGACTAATGACACAACGAGATAATGATGAAAACACCTAATGCTTAACTATATACCAGACTACAACATACACAAAGAGTTCCACATTGGTAAAACTCAAGGACACAAAACTCAACAGGTCACTGAAACAGCTTTTTTAAATATATGATATATCCGAGTTATAGTACATAATGTAGTTTTAAACAAAAGGTTTACGGAAAGATGTTCAGACGAAGCACCATCACATAAGCTCTAGTGGTCTTCAACCAGTAGAGCTAAAAACACAAGAGGCCCATGAGGGGCCGTAACTCTTTCAAATATCGTTCAACCCTAACATGGTGATGATATACACAACTAGAACCTTTAAGGGGTCACAACTCTGCCAAAATTCATTCAACCAGAACACGGCAATGATAGGTGCAAAGAGGCTTGGTACTGATCATCTTCATCAAGATTCGTTGAAATCCAGGAAGGAGTTCAGAAGAGACTAATCCGGACAACGTTTGTCTATTAAATCCTTTAAAGGGCCATAACTCTGCCAAAAATCATTCAACCCAAATATGGTGAAGATATACATAACTAGGCTTGTTACTGATCAACCTTGTCAAGTTTCGTTAAAATCCAGCCAGGGGTTAAGGAGAACTAGCCCGGAAAATGTTTTTGTATCAAAAACCTTTAAAGGGCCATAACACAACCAATATTCTGTTAACCGTAACGCGACGATGATATGCACAACTATGCTTGGTGCTGATCATCCCTGTAAACTTTCGTTGAAATACGGGGAGACGTTAAGAACTAGTCCAGACACAGTTTGTGTATTAAAACCTTTAAAGGGCCATAACTCTGCTAAGATTATTCAACCGAAACACGGCAAAGATTTGCACAACTAGACCTGGAACTGGATCATCCCTAAAAAGTTTCGTTTAAATCCGGCCAGGGGTTCAGGAGAACGAGTCGGGACAAAGCTTGTGTATTAAAACCTTTAAAGGAACATAACTCCTCCAAAATCATTCAACCGGAACACAGTGACGATAGGCTTGGTACTGATCATCCCTGAAAAGTTTCACTGAAATCTGGCCAAATAAAGGCCCTTTCTTCTTAATACCATATATCAGAAAAACAAGGGCCATAACTCCAGTGTAAATGGTCCAATCTGGCTGGTTTTCAAACGTGTCCGAGCTTTCATTGATATTAACAATCTGGTAAAGTTTGGTAAGATCGTATGAAATATGAAGGCCCTATCGTCTTAACGAGGTAAAAGTTACGGACGGACGGACAACACACCATCCCATAAGCTTGGCCAGTAGAGCTAACAAGTGCGAAGTCTTTTAACGAATTGTAAAAAAAAATTGCCTAAAATTTAAGATCCTTCAAAATTTAAATGTAGACCACCATCTCTAACTGCAAACAAGTGTCTAAAAGGTTTGCCATCTTGTTTGTTAACAAATGGTCGAAAAGAGTGCAGAAAAGAATAACCCATAAATTTACAAAACTTTTGCATATGTACATTTGTCTGCTTTACTTTACTATTTGTTATTTCAAAATCTACTGGTCTTGGAAGAATGGAAGAAAAAAGTATCTGAACAGAAGAATTAATTGTTTTAATTTCAAAAAAAAGATCACTCATGTTGGCGGTAATTTCTTCGGGACTTAACCTATGTATGTCATTGGTGCCAACATGAATGATAATGTGACTAACAGTTGAAATTTTACGTCTTAAGCTATTGCTTGACTTACACTCACCTGTTAGACGTACTGCCGTGAAACCGGGGAAAGGCATAACTTCCATCCCGTCCACACCAGCCACATACTTACATATGCTATCGCTAATAAGCAAAACAGTGGGACCTATTTTAAAAAAATATAAAAAAATCAACTGTTTTGTACAACTCATTGACAAATTAAAGGCACACACGGCAATCTTGAGGTCTGTTTAAAACAATATTTTCACATAATTGTGTATACCTTACAGCACTCCAATTTTTACTAAGTACTTGCTTTCAAAATACTTCCTGAGATTGTCCTGTGTTCCTTTAATATGTCACACAAGCATGAATAATGATGAAAATGATGAATGAATCAATTAATTATTAATAATTACATTATTTACAACAGTTTAGTAGAATGCATATTCCGCAGGATTGAAGTAATTCATTTATTACTTAGTTATGGTCCTTAAAACTGGGTAAAACATTTGTGAAAAACAGTCAGTACTGTAAGCACATATATATTTGGGAGATGCATTTACAATTTTCTCATGGAAAAAAACAATTAAACATACATAATGTTTATACTCATTAATAATATGTTTACCAAGTAAACTGAGTACTTACTTGAAATGGCAGCCATTCTTTCATGAACTGCAGAAAAATAAAGACTAATGTCAATGAAATCTATATCTAACATTTAAACGGACTCGGACCAGTAACATTTTCACTTTTTAAAATGAAGAAATAAAAAGTTTAAATGCAATTTGATGCAATATAATCAACAGTTTGTAATATGCAAACAAAGTTTGCTCCAATCTATTCTTATTATTAGAAATTAAGACAGAGATTTTTTTGGTTCTCAGATACTCCGACTTCCTTGATTTTTGTAAAATTTAAAAAAAAAAGAAAAAAATGTTATGCATATGCATGAAACTGTCACACGAGGGTCAGAATTGTAACCAAGGACGAGGCCATGGATAATCTTACGATCGATTATTTTCTACCATTATGCGCTTAGTACAGGCATACAGACTGTATTTAATTTTACGCTAGAATTAGGCTATATCACCAACGGGTCATGACGTTTCATGTAAGAGTAACGTGTCATGTAAGGTTATAAGAACCTTTTATGGGTATCCGGTGAAGATCAGGAACTGGGAGTTGGAATTTCCCTAAATGAACCGGATACCCACGATCGATTCTATTTCTTGCATATCATTATGCACACCGACGTCGCCAATTACTGTCATCTATTTTCCAAATGAAAGGCCCATAACTCCAGCATTAAGGGTGCAATGTGGCTGGTTATCAAACTTGACCGAGATAATATGCCCATAAATTTGTCCCAAGTTTCATCAAGACCGGATTATAAACGTTAAAAGTTATTGAGCGTAAATCGCATAAAATGCCAATTTTCAAAAAATCAAAGGGCCATAACTTTGGCGTTTCTTGAGCAATAGCATGGGTTATCGAACTTGACAAAGCTATAATTGTGCCGTAAACATTGTGTCCAAGTTTTATCATTATTGGATTAAAGCTACTCCAGTTATAGAGCAGACACTATATTGCCGGCTGTCGCCCGCCCGTCATGCGTGATCACATGTCCCATCAGACGGACGTATAAAAAGGTCATTAAATAAAAGCAACCCAATATTAACAGCGTTTAGAAACATTCATATAGAGTCATGGTAAATCGTGTTAGATCAATTTGCCCGTTTTTCAGAAGTTGAAACAAGGATTAATACAAACATTGAATTAAACCAGATTATGACAAATTGTGCCGTTTCCTTGCAGACATGTTTTAAATTTTGTTTCCTGATAAAATCCACAGTAAAACTTACTTTTGCCAGGTCCAAAATAATAATGACGTGCCATTTGTCAAGAACACTATCATGATCAATAAAGGCTTGCATGCAAGCCTGCAATGTAGTGCTACATATATATCAATCCTGCATCGACTTTGATCATGCAAAGAGCATCCTTATTGGACACAAGTAGGAAAAAATGGAGAAAAGGAAAACAATTCATGCACAGGAAGATTAAAGGAATGAAAACTGTTATCACAAACCTAATAACAAATTAAAAATAAATGATATTTATTGTAATTGCTTTATATACATGTTGTCAGAAGATAAAACTAATTATACATTTGACTGTGGTTGCCAAAGATTCTAAAATCCACTAAATTCACATTAAATTGTGTTCCTTTGTGAACACTTATAATAACGTAAGATCATGTGATAATTAACAACTGTAGATTTACAGAGAAAAAAAAGACTACAACTGGTCTTCATTAACAGTATTAGTATCATTGTAAGATTCAATGTCTCCATTAGCATCTTCTACTTCACTGTCACTACCTTCAAGCTCACTTCCTAAACCTACTTCAATCGACATGTTATTTGCTGCTACTTCTAATACCTTATTCTGACAAACACCACGGCATTTTAAACAAGCAGGACCGCAATACTTATTTTGTTTTTTACAACCACAGGTTTTATTCATACACATTCTACTACATGAACAACCTTTTGTCCACAATTTAACATTGGAATGAACGGTTTCAATGTTTTCTGCAGTATCCCAAATTATTTCTAATTGATTTCCGTCGACCTTCCAGCCATATTCCTTAACTTCTGGAATAATTACAGAATTTAAGTTGCACTGATTCCATAATTGAGCAACCCAACAGGACCGCTTCCAATGAAAGAGCAATGCTTCATATGATGGTATATAGTTTTCTTCTGAACCCTGACGATATATTAAACCATCTCTGACCTTTTCTAAAAATAATTTATGGTTTTCTGTTTGTGTCAAGGTGTCATTACTGGTTGATAGATACAATGACTCGGGAGAAGTTAAACCAGTAGTTGGGCTGGAAAAGGCATACCTATGACTTTTAAGGTATTCACAGCAAATGAACCGTATGAAGGCATTAAACCCCTCCATATAGTATGTCTCCAAATAACAACCCAAATTACCAGAGCAATTTATAAACTTGAAGTGTTTTCTTAGAGTTTTATAAAACGATGCTTTTCCGTGACCATAGAAGTGTGATACATAATCACATCCTGTGCATATGTAAAACATTTGCAATACTGACATAATGTCACAATCAATCCCCATATAAACCATGTCTTCATTTATTTGTTGGCATAGATTATTCATTGAAATGTATTTTCTATCAGTTAAATCTGTCAAAACAGTAAACACCTTGTCGGAGTATTTTGAAATTTTGGTTAAACCAATATGGTAAATATCATTGTCAGGAGAATATATAACTATTTTTGTGTATGTACATTTGAATGCAAAAAAACACACACGACTGTCACCTTCATCAATATTCGTCCTGTACAAATTCATTTCCTCAACAACACCATTTGATACTTTTTTACAAATAGAAGGATCATGAAATCCTCCTCCAATTATTAGATCTAATTCTTTTTTCAAATATTTAGCACCTAAATCAAGAAACTGTTCAGAAATGAAGTTCACCAGCTTTTTTTTATTTAGTCTGTTTCTTAAAAACAG
The DNA here is from genome assembly GCA_037043455.1 of Cyrtodaria siliqua. Classification (NCBI taxonomy): domain Eukaryota; kingdom Metazoa; phylum Mollusca; class Bivalvia; order Adapedonta; family Hiatellidae; genus Cyrtodaria; species Cyrtodaria siliqua. The sequence goes on along the minus strand of JAWPHD010000446.1, from coordinate 319,827 downwards.
TAACCAGTTTTGGGGAAGACTCGTCGAGCCATTAATGTCGACTACTGTTTCTGAAAATTCAGAGCCATCTCTAGTTCTTCTAGTGAAAACCTTCGGTGTGAGTTCAAAATCACTTTGACAGTCAAAAGCTAAAAAAATTGCCTTTAATCCTAGATTGAAGTATGTTATTACATATTTTTGAAATAAAACTTGAACATACTCTGAAAATTTAGGGTAAACTCGAATCGGAGGTATATTAACTAAAAACATGGCGTCAAATATCAGACAATCACCAGGCTCAAATTTCAGTTTGGAACTGAAGCAATCTGGGTACTGTGTTTGATACAAATCCTTTACCTTAGATTTACTACCAGGATTATACATATCACCAGCACTTGTGGCAATTGCTCTTGGTATAGAAATAAACTGTTGTAGGTTCTGTATAGGAACCTTTTGACTCTGAGACCATTCAATCATTATTTTCATCATTTTAAGTTCCTGTTGTTTGTCGTTTAAAGTGTTCTTTAAGCCAGATGACGTTTGCTTTTTAACACCAAATCCAGTAAGTTTCAGAATTTTTTGACGAGCAAATGCATATTCTGAAGATTTAATACAGGTTGAAACATACTGCTTAAAATGTGCATCTGCAATATCATACAAATTTAAAAGGTTTTCCATTTTGAAGCTCAGAACCAACAAGCTTTGCATTAAACAAATGACTTATACACCGCGTCTCGACTTTTTAAACATTACATCTCAAAGACGACAATTCCATTTTATCTATATACTTCAAGATATTAAGTTCTATTTCTTGAAGCATACTTAATGACATATCATATCGTCGGTATTCATTCATACCTAACACATCTTTCAAGTTTGAAAGAGTCATGGCACAAGAAGGCATGTAATGTATAAATTTATGAAGAGATGCCTTTGACATTGTATTTAATACTTTCTTTATATCCCTGTTGATACAAGACTCATGACCTTCATCCAGTGCCTGTGAATGCCAATTAAAACCTTTAACATTCATTGTAAAACCACCAGATTCAAAGTGATCAATAATTTCTTTAGGAAATAATTCAATGTCGGTCAAATGTTGTGGTAGGAGTCTGTTATAATATGTGGAACCCGCAACCTGAGCCATTCTGGCCATATACTTGAGGCACATATTTCTTAAATTCCAATTGCCACTTCTCATTGACATATAGTGCGCTATGTATGTAAACAGATCTTCGTGCACAAACTGATGCCATATTCTCCAAGTAGCATTTTTTTGACAAATGGATTTAAAAAAAGCTTCAAACTCAGACTGTATCTCACGTGTTAACTCTTTTAGTGTTGAAAACTGCTCAACAAATGGAAGTTCAGTATTTGTTGCAAAATGTTTCATCATATCGAACAATTCAGAAATATCAGGCATTCCAATGTTATCAGCATTGTTTCTATTTTCAAAGAATATATTAAGTTCAAACCTAAAAATAGACTCCCATACTTGAAGAAAGAAGGTATGAGTTTTCTCGAAATTACCAGCACTCGAAATTATTTTTGCTAAAGCACCCTTATGCAGTAAATCTATCAGTTGTTGAAGGCCAAGGTCAAGGTATTTTTTCATAATTACAGACTGGAAGTTTTTTAAAGTGTGCCAGTCGCCAATAAAAGGCAACATCCACTCTAGTTCATTTTTCCATTCTGATTTTAACTGCACAAGATGGTCATATGTTTTGCCATCACCAACAATAACTAAGTAATTTAATCTTTTATGGATTCCTAAAGAGTCATACAATTTAAAAAGCAACTGCTGAATTGTGTATTTGTTATCAGCATTCTCTTCTAGTACATACAAATACTATATTTTGCTTTCATCAGTGCTTGATTCGTGCCTTTTTGACTGAACAGTTTGAAATCCTTCCAACAAGTTATGTTTAATCTCATCATCAGTATCTTCTTTATCAATTAAATGCTTTCTACAACAATACACAAACATGTCACCTTTTATTTCCATTTTTTGTGCCAACTGACTTGGGCTAAAACCTGCTACCTTTCCTACCAATTCATTTTGTAAAGTAACATTTTCTGATTCATCTGTCTCTACATGTACAGACATGGACTGACTTATGGCCATATTAAAGAAAGAGGACTCCAAATCAGATACAAAAGACCTACTACCTAACTTTGGAACTAAACGTGTCCTATTAAGGGTACGGAGCACTGCATCTAAGGTAACTGACTTTACCGTTGCATCAGCATCATGATTAAAAGTGTATATTTGATCTAGGGAAAAATTGTCAGCCGAAATTAACGATACAGTCTTATAATACTGATCAAATTTAACAATGGGTATCACACAATCCTTATCTGTCAATAAAAAATTAAACCCGTGTCTTGATTTACTATTTGGTTTAAAATAAGAAACCGTTTTAATCAAAATACCATCTACGTTTTCAAACAAAGCAACATCACTGCCAGTAATATAAGATAAAATGGCAAGTTGACTCGACAAGTTAGACTTGCTTTTACATGTAACCGGTGTATCCGATTGCTCACCTGTATATCGATTTATTTCTTTTTCAATTTCATTTACAAGAAATTGTTCTTTAATATGCATCGATTTATTCAAACAGAATCCATCAAAAGACCTATCCTGAGCTAAAAAATCACTTGACAACATCATTATAGCTGAACGAAAAATTTATTTACTTTCACTACATGATATCTTTTTAAAGACTAAACCACACTTGGTTGTCAAAGAATTTTTAAAAAACAAACCCTTTTCACTTTCATGCAAGATATTGTTCTGGGGTTTTGGATGGACAAGTTGAACAGATGTACCATCAAAACCTCGTGTTGTATCGGAGGTTTTAACCATTGCATTTTTATATCGCACATTTATATTGTCCACCGAGACATAACAAAACGTATTGGATGAGATAGTTGGTCCAGCTAGTGATCTCTTAGCTGCGGTCATGCTTTGGTATCTTTGAAATGTATCTTTGGAAATACAAATACCAAAGTTATTAAGTATTTGTAAACAATCTTTTGATGAACCAGTATACTTATCAACTACTTCTGCAATCAGAGTGTGCACTGGCATATTGCATCTACTGTCTATACAGAACATTAGAGAGCTTATCAGATTTAAGCACCTCAACACACTATTTGTGTTTGTAGTAGTTGTGCTTGGTTGTGGTAGGTAACATTCACCATCTTTTACCGCACAATTTGGATTTACGAATTTGTAAAAATTTTTCCATACAACAGCATCCATGTTATTCAAGACAAAATCAAATGGATTAAATGTTTCAAGAGCTATTTCACCAATATTTTGTTTATCAATAATTGCATAGATTAAATTATTTAATCTTCCTCTTAAAGCTGTCCAACAGTTGGACAACAACATGTTTTCATCCATTTTGCAATTTTCATCCCCTGCAATGTTACCAACATTGCTACTTTTCCTTTGCACATCACCTGCTGACACAGTTAGTGTACTGTTTTTATTCAGTGCATTCAGCAAGGCAAACATGGCATCATTTTTGTGATAGTGCAACACTTTCCCAAACTTTTTTTTTTTATTGGATGAATATGTTACTAAATTAGCTGAAAAAATTCCGGTCAGTTTATTAAAAAGATACCGACAGACATTTTTCTTCGACTCCGACGACTTTTCTTTTTTCCAATAAAAGCAGTAAAGAGAATCATATTTCACAAAAACATCAAATATATCATTCAACAGAACAGCATTACCAGATAAAAATTCTTCACACAGGAATACAATACAATGGGATAGACCATATACATTGCTCAAATCTGGCACTTTTACATCACCCTTAGATTTCCAATCTGTTAACAGTTCAACTAAAAAACCTTTTCTTTCAATATCTGCCAAGCACTCTTTGCACAATGTATCTTCCATACATATACTAATACTGACTTCATAAGCTCTATACATCTGGCACAGTTCAACTTCGGAAAGTGTTTTTTTAGTCACGGAGAACAATTCAGTGCTGCAGTGACACAAAGCACATGTTTTATCTTTAGCTTTATACAATTCAAAATAGTGCTGAGCACAGATAGGAATGTTTTCATCGTTTTCAAGGTTACACTCTTCACCTAGATTAAAATACCTTTTAGTAACTTGCAGAGGCAAATCAACCAATTTTACTGATTCGCTCATACAATTTCTATATTCTGATAAAAAACAAGCAGTTTTGCGAATTTTCGAGGACGATGGAATTGATATTGTAGGGCTTTGCACTTCTGTAGTCAATTTCCTTACACATCCCCTACAAACACAATCTTTTTCAGAGAAATTGGGGTTTACATTTGAAAACTTGACAAAGTCTCCACTGCTTTTTTGAAAATGATAATATCTATTATAATGAGCATTGGAACTACAAATGCTGCAAGGGCCACACTCTCTATCAGGATGATATCTTTTTTGGTTTTTGCCAGGAAGTACACCACCTTTCAAATGTTGGTCAAGGAGGAGATTTGTATGTAATGAACACTGTACTTGAGAATTTGTCTGAAGTTTCATACCTGAAAGAGTTTTGAAATTGTGTTTTGATTTCGGTATACCTGTCCTCTTTTCAACAAATTCAGAAATATCTGTAACTCTAACAACTTCCTTGCAACTGTTAAATGCAATAACTGAATTTGAGTAATAAATATACACCTGAAATGGAGATTCAACTTTACAATCTGTGTGTAGTGAGCAACTTTTGTTTTCGTCCGTTACGCACTTCTTAAAATTGTTGTATTCTGTTACCGATTCAAAATAAAATCTAGATTTTATTTTATTTGACTTATTTCTATATTTGCTTTTAGAGCTCTTCCTTTTTACTTTTCTTGAATTTTTAACCGGTTTGGAAGAAACTTTCAATGGCAATTCAACATCAATTTCCGAATCATCATCGTAAACACATTTCCCTTCTTCAACCTCCAACAATTCAAATAAATTGTTGTGGAAGTTAACATCTGAAATGCAATCAACTGTTTCAACATCAATTGCTGTGTTTTTTTCATTTAAATAATCTTTTATCTTTTTCACACCTTGGTGAGCACGTTTTACCTTTTCATTATAGATGAACGTTTTGATACATGTGTTACTCTTGCCTATGTATACCGTGTTATTGTAACGGTATTCATTTGACTTATATTTTTTGTTTCTGTCTTTATTGCTCAAACTCCTAGAGCTACTTCCAGTACAATTTAAACCATGTAAATGTGGCACGTCAATTGGATTGGAATTCAAAATATTCTCATTTGTTGGGAAGACATATGGTTCACCTTTTGGTAATGGCGGTAATTCTAAACAATCTTCCAAATCTAAAGTTAACTCCTTCAACTCAAACATGGTGGGTTCCAATGTTAGAAAACCGAAATAAAAACAATATTCACCTTTTAAGAGCCTTAATAGTTTAACTGATATATACACTAATTATATATATAAATTAATACTGTTGTTACAAATCAAACAAACTATATAACTGACTAATCAATAACATATTCTGCAAACGTAACGTCAAACTCAATAAAATACAACAATGAAACACATATACACTAAACCACTGACACTGACACTACTTACTGTACAGTGACTGTCGGTGTATAAAAACCAGTTTATGGCTTTGAACTTACAGCAACCTTGTGCAAAGTATTTTATTGAAAATACACACAAAAACACAATTAGTCCTAATATCGATTAAAATTAGACTAATTACGATTGTCTTCCTTTAAAAAAAAAGATTTATGCCTGATATACAGTATGCAATGACACTTTCTAATAATAAAAATTCTATGTAGTCAACACAATAACTTTGAGATGCCCCCTGACAACGCGAGTGTGATGCACGCTCTATTTCATATATAATTATTAAATTTCAATGTAAAAACAATGAACATTTATATTCAATAAACCTCAAAATAATGTGTAAACGTTTCCTAACTCAATCTGTTTCCAAATCATCTTAATAATTCTATTTTTAGTAAAATTTCATTGAAATTGTGTGGCAATTGTTTTTCTACCAACCTCTCTCGCCAGCAGCAGGACCAGAAAGGCAGAATTTTGAAATTGCAACCCGTTAAACAGAAAACTAACCAATCGCCACTTACTTGAAAATTATCAACCAATCAAATATGTATAAAACTGCGGTTTATTTGCGCCTTTTCCCCCCAAAAAAGCCGCGAAGATGCTCAAAATGGTGTCCCTTTCCGATTCCGTAAATTTTCTAAAAATAAACTGGTCACATGACCTCATTATTATGCCTGTTTTACTCGAATTATTCGACAAAACACATAACTTACCTGATATGGTGATAACATTCCTCCTTCTTCCACGGAACAAGCTTCGATTTAAAACAGTTTTCAACTAAAATACAGCGAACAATAAAAAATAAACACTGCCACACTCTGTCCTCTGGGTATCCAAAATGGCGTAGATCAACATGAGGCGCTTCAGGGGGTTATTTTAAAACGCCGACTTCACCGTTTTGCGCATCGTCCGAAAATGTCGTTTTATTTTTATTTTGGGTGATTTATTAACAAAATATTTCTAAAGTTTCAAAAGAGTTTTTATCGAGTGGTTCCTTTATTTGTAGGTCGCTATCTGACACGGTTGCTATTCCAAACTGACGGTTCACAACGTACATTTTGGGCATCGCTGGAGTGTACGATAGTGAGGGTCAATCATTCGGGGCACCCAATATGTGTCATCACCGATTTTCCTAATATTTTCAGAAAACGTTGTCGAGGTATTGGTCTATCAAATTCCAAAATATTACGAAAATCTGTGATGACACATATTGGGTGCCCCGAATGAAATATTGGTGAAAAACTGGTTTTAAAAAACATAATTTTTTGAAAACGTTCCACGTTAATCGAAATAACCGGAGCCAAAGAGTTTTGAGACCGTTTATTTTACAACTAAGCTGAAGTACATTATATAACACATTACATTTTAATTTTTTTAGCATTTTGTATACAGTTACTAGCTATTTGTTGGTGTTTTTATTAGGTCATGTCAATTTCAATTAAACGGGTCACGTGCTGTTAGTGGACTATTTTGCGTCAAACTACTGCAGAAAAGTGAGCCGAACACTTAGGTCTATCCACGTGTTTGCGTTCCCGTGCGTCCTGACTGGAAGGCAAAAGAAATAATAAATACAAACGACATCACAAACACAAAAAGGGTTGACAATAGGGCTACCGCCTTGGAACGGTCAGTGGCAAAGTAGGCAAGTGGGGGGTTTAAACCGGTTCTAGGGTGCACTAAAGACGCAAGTAAAATGAATAGTGATAACTTATGCAAATAAATACATAAATTAAAGTTTAAACCATCGCTTATCAATCAAGAGATGCATGCAGATATATCATTAACTGAACTTTTGTATTATTACAGGACAATTTCCCGAGCTCCATGTTACGACCAGGAGAAACATATCACACAACATCTTGGTATAAATTTGGAGTTTCCAGCTAGACAATGTCACCATTGATTTTAGGAAGAGAAAGAGTTCTCTTAAATAGTCATGCACATTATGCTTAATGCATCGAAACGAACAATACTATGTATGAGGTGAACACTTTGTAATAGAGTACAATATGTCAAAAGTGTGTAACAGTATATAAAGTGGTTGAATATGTGCCATGTTTTGTTTTCTACATAATACGTTCATCTTTAAATGTCTACAGGTAAGCTTACAATAACAATCATCCGAGTCAATCAGAATGTTAACTGTGATATGACATCTTCTGTAATTAATCAGATTGATTTTATTGGTGTGATATTTGTTGTTTTCTTCCTGTAATAACATTATTGAGTCGCCATGCGTGAGCATGGATGACTCTTTGGAGTCGTGTATACTGCAATTTTTGAATATGGAGTTTTTGGTTGAGGAGCTTTACCGTTTTTGACAATGTAGTCCCCTTTAACTGCCTCAAATAAAACTTAATTTGATAAGGTGACTGGGATGAACGTTATGTATACCGAGTAATATAACTACTGATTGTGAAATAATGAAATAATTGTATACAGTATAAGCGTGTCTTTTTTGTAGATTTACCGTAATATTATGCGCATTATTACACCAGTTTTCGGACGAGGAGCTTTACGCACTTCGAGAATGCACTTCGAGAATGTAGTTCCTTTAACTGCCTCAAGTATAACTTAATTTCATAACGTGACGTTATATATACCTAATACTATAACTACTGATTGTGAATAATTGTCATTGTATACAGTATATAAGTGTCTTTTTGGAAAATTTACTGAAATACTATGCGCAATAATACACGCATAAATAGTTTATGAATGGAAAGTTTCAATATCGTAGTTACCCGGATGTCGAACATCTCTTTAATATTAATTCATTTCATTCGATAGTGCTCGATAATTATCCATTCGTTCAGAACCATTAATTTGAAAATGTACAATCATTGACGAAAAATAGGCAATCAATTAACACATTTTCCGCCCCAATTTCTAAATCAGTAAGCTAAACATGCCGCTCATGCGTGGCCTACAGCGTGACCTAGATAATGAGCTTTACCGTCAAATTGGGAACTAAATGTCCGTAAATATTGTAGTAATTGTGCCTAGTACTTCATGTACTTTGAGAAATAGTATAGCATCTACTACAAATAAATACACCAGATGATGAAATAATCTGTCAAGAAGTGCTCAGTTCTACTACTAACAACAACAAGGTAAACAAATCAAATAGTTTATAGGGACTATTGGAACATACAGTGCTAGAAAAGTAGGTTAGCCCGATGACCGGGGCTCGATTGAATGTTTGTGAAATTTTCGGGCCGTAAAAGAGCGGTGTCATAGTAGTTCGGATGGTACATAATTTCGGATTTTTTTTTTTTTTTACATAATCAAATAAGAAAAACTGTCCTTTACAAATATATGTTGGTGGACAAAAAAAATATATGTATAGATACGGATATAAAGTATATTTCTATTCATTATTTAAGGTGTAAGGAGTTCCTGGAAAATTTAACATAACCTTTATCCTCACCAAGAAGACAGACACTGTTCAATCTTGGCGACTCTCAGGACCTTCAGTCCTTTGATTTTGCACATTTGTTCTCATGTTTTGTATTTAAAGAAAAAAAGTTCGTCACTTTCACCATTTATAATTAGTAATACATGGTGAACACATTTAGCCCTGGTAACATCATTGAATATGTCGTCTCTCCTACATTATAATATGAGATTTTGTTTTTGTTTTAAGCCTTTTATAAACCTTCACATTTATATAACACGCATTCAACATAATTTACAGTGCGGATGCAAGAAAAAAGTAATAATATGCACAAATATAAATAGCTTTTTCTTCTATCTCTTTCTCTGCCGTAAAGTGCAAGCGAATGTCAATGGATTTTAAAGAAAAGAGTGAATTTGTGAAAGGATGATTAAACAGACCAGAAGAAAAGTCATTGAGTAAACACCCTCATCAAATAACTAGTATTCCAACTTCTACGTGGTAACCAGATAACTATTCTACACTCAAAAACTCAAAATCTATATCTCAAACCCAAAACACTTATAACACTTAACGTGCATACCACCAAAAATATCTCTAAACATTCTATGATATCATACCAAAGATATAAATACCTCACGTTTTCCATCAATTCTTCTGAAAAGAATACCAAATAAATATGTCTGCTCTAAAAATAGTTCACTGATACAATATTCTAAATCACACACTATAATAGTGTTGAAAATCTATCATGGTATGCTAAGTGCGTAACAAATTACACACGCATAAAGCACAGTACTAAATATCACTTTTAAGTGTTCACACTAGTGTTCATTAGGAATGACACTTGGTTGGTCAAGAATAGAAACTTTCACTAAGTCTGTGTGTATAATACTCTGAAATATAGCAAAAATTGCTGGACATTATAAGCAGGTCTAGATGCCTAAATAATGTTTATTGTCACTAACAATGAATCATATCATACTATCTCATAATTAAGTTTATACCAGAATATCACCAAATACCTCTCTAAATATAACCCAAATATCTTAAAACTGACAGTTGTAAATCTGACCTAGTCTAAAAATAAAAACACTTTGTTAATCAGTCTAAAAATAAACCGAAACTTACACAAAATCTGTGACTGCAATTATCTGGTGAACACTATAATATATAGAAAGTACATTACTTCATTAATGTTAAAGAACATAAAATGCATTGAATAAAGTAAAAGTTTGACTTACAGCAATCCATAATAATCCTTTATAATAATCCTATCTCCTCAGGAAAACACACAATTAAACGTTCGCATATTCCAGTTACACACACGCTTACCACACTAACCAAACGTCTGCAGCGAAGTCAGATGGTTGCAGAGGTCGGATTGGCGAAAATTGTTGGAAGTGAATAGTGGTGTTAGTAGTTTTGCTTTCTATTGCGTATTTTGATAAAATGTTTGGAAAATGATTATGCAGGTTTGAAAAGGAATAGAAGAGGAAGCTTTCACTTTAAAAACCAGGTAATAAAACGACGTTAGTACGTATAGCACCCTGTATAAATGTCCAAAGATTTGTAAAAACAATGAACTTTTTAGAATAAACACGAATAACGAACTGATATTCGCAATTGTAATTCAATTTAAAACGCTTGTCAATATCGTCAATCCTTTCTGTATAACTGTACAAAGTATATTATTGAAATAATAAACACTTTCCGAGTTATAACATTTTAAAGTCGACAGGGTGAAAAAAAATAGCGAACCGGAATGTCGGATGTGTATTACAAGTGCGAACGGTGACGTCAGAGTGAAGATTTCAGATGCGAACGGGAAGGTCAGATTGCTTTAAGCAATTCTTCGCGTTTTTGACGATTGCTATTAAACCGATATGTGCGTGCGTGATAATACGTGCGTGCTTGCGTGCTTGTGTGCATATATGTGTGTGGTTCAAAGGTTTATAGCCCCTACACCACATAACCAATTAGATTGGTTTGCTTAAATACTAGTACTAGAATTTAAAGTGTATGAAAGACGAAATTTTGGGAAAGCCGAACACGATAAATCAAACAATATTGCAGTCTCGGTTTTGATTGAGACGTTCATGAGCTGGTGAATATAAAATTATAGATAAAGATACTAGGATAAAACACATAATACGAACTGATTTCTGTATAATGATAAGGAGTTCAGACATGCTTTTTTGAATTTTTAAATATACTTTGCAAACCGTGTTGATGAGGCGGTGGGACAATGGATAGCACGTATGACGTAGAACGAGATTTCTTGGGTATGTCCTAAGGCAAGACACTTCACGTAGACTCATCGTCTGTCGGATTGGACGTAAAACGGTCAATCACGTGTATGGGAGGAATCTATTCTCCGAGCTCGGAAAATAACAAAACCGACAGTAAGATCAGAGTACGGTTTCCGGATTCCTACGTTTTTAACTTTCTCTAGGTATGCTCGAAATACCCTATAAATAATTTACTGACGAGCCGTTAAACAACACTTCAATTAAAGAGTCTTCTGTTGCATGTTAAATGTTTATTTATAAGTATTTCCGATTAAGTCCCCTACCGCTCGTGACCGAGGGATTATAAGATTGTACTCCGTCAGTCCGCCAGTCCTTCTGTCAAGTTTCGTTTCCGCTCAATTAACTTTAGTTTTCTTTGATAGATTTTACACACTTTTGCAGGGTGTGAAGTGGGTTGGCGGGGAGTGGGGTTTAAGTAGTGAGGGATTTTGACGTAATTACAACACAAGATGAAGCTTAAAAAACTTACGATTGTGCATCGGGTCAATTAATCAAAGGTCAATGTCAATGGTACTATAAACATGATAAATAGAACATAAATTTGATGTTCCGATCAGTAACTACTGTCCCTTGAGAGAATTTAATGACACTTCACCACAAGGTGTGGCTGATTGAAACCAAACTTAATTTCCCTTGACAAAGTTTGTATGAAATGTTGCATGGTTTAAAGCTACACAATCCCTATTTAATAATGTAAAGACACCAATACAACACATACGTATTTAATCTTTGATTTTCATTTCCATACCTGACTTGATTGACACGATTTGGGAGTGGCTTTTCTGTTATCGATCTGTTGAATTTGAAGTCAAGAACTGACTGCAGGGCGATATATAAACACCTGGCTACTGTATATATGTGTATCAATACACGCGCGTCACTCGGATCGATTACTTCGTCTAATGCAACAGTATACAATCATGCACAGTGTCTGAAACAATATCTCAGGCATGATGTAAATGTACTAACCGTAAAATAAGTCCTTATATAAATCACCTTTATTTCCCAGTACATATCCAACAACTATTGAATTAATACAAACGAGTTTCATGAACTAAAAACTATAATTTTGATATTTCAATAACCCATCAAACACGGACACTTTTACTTTCATAAAACTATTTGTTATTGATGTAAGCGGTTATTCAGAGTGTAGCGTCACCATGTTGACTGGGTAAAGTACGGAAAAAAGGCTTTCCTAAAGCATAGACGATGTGGCTGAATTTAAATGAAAAAATAGAGTTTTTAGACATGTGTTAGTCTAGTTCGATTATTATATTGAGTTAACGTATAGTACGTCCGACTCTTAGTAGTCCGGAGATCATAGGTTCGAGCCTCACTGACGCCATTGGGTTACTTTGGCATGTTCTTGCCTTTCATCTGTTTCTTCAAAAGTTATGCTACCAAAACTCATATTCTAGATCGGCACCTGATGATGACAAGAATCATTTATAGCTTGATTTCAGTTTCTGCTTTTTATGATAATTTTGTAGAGATATCAGTACATAACACTAAAAGAAATATAAAAAGATCGGACAGGGAAAGTAGCATTCAAGGAGGACAGTCAACCACAAAACACAGAAACAAACACGCAAACAGACAAACAAGAAGGCAAAAGCAATAATAAATACAAACGACATCACAAACACAAAAGGGTTGACAATAGGGCTACCGCCTTGGAACGGTCAGTGGCAAATTAGGCCACTGGGGGGTTTAAAACGGTTCTAGGGTGCGCCAAACCTCACACTTACCTTACTGTCATCCCATTAAAACAGGACAGTGTAAATAAAGAAATCCCCGCCATGATCTAATCTCTAACCAAAAAGGCAGCATCAATAGGCAATATAAGTAAAACACAAATATGCTCGTGTAAATATAATACAAAAAAACAATAGCCTAGAAGGCCACAATGAAGGTACTCAATGACTTGGTAGAAGCCAGAGCAGTAAGAGAATAAACAATTAAGGGCACGACAAGAAAGATCATGGACAAACATCAAACGCTACCGTCCCAATGGGCTTTAGGTAGGCGTCATCATAGGGTCCACAGCCTGTCCGGTCATCTTACAATTAAAGAGGAAAGCATAGTGGCGAACTGTAAAAGGGTCCACCACCAAGCATGCAGTACGTTGCTAAATGATAGGGTCATAACCTCTTTTGATAAACTGTTGAACAAGTTTAACAAAGATAATATGAAAGTGATCATGATCAAGAATCTTACGAAGTTTATAAATAACTTCACCATAGAAGTCAGGTTGTGATAGTCCTTGCCGCAGAAGAGTCCTTAAATTACTTTTATATTTGGAAAGAAGATCAGGGTTACGATAATACAATTTTGCAAAGGTTTTACGAAGTTTATGGTAACGGTAACCCTGATTGGGTATATTTTTAGTCATACAAAGATTACGAATATTAAAGTCCTCAACTCGAGTACAAGCTCTAGAAAAACGAATTAGTTGAGACACATACACCCCATAAAATGTTGCTCGGGGAACATCCCCATCCAAGTGGGGATAATTCACAATGTCAAAATTAAAATCATCTCTCTTGTCATAGATTTTGCTAATTATTTTACCATTTTCAATCGAGAGATCTAAATCAAGAAAAGAAGCGTTATTATCAGATATATTAGCTTTGTTAAGCTAAAGTTCTTTAGGATAAATATAATTAACCATAGTTGGAAAGAAAGGGTTGTCAATGTTCAATATGCCATCCAGATACCGAGAGGTGTCATTAAAGGCTTCAATGACATCTGCCTGGGTATCTGGTGAAAGACTCAACATGAAATCCCTTTCATAGCAAAATAAGAACAAATCTACGACAAGTGGTGCACAGTTCGTACCCATAGGAATACCAAAAAATTGTCAATAAACGGTGGTTCCATACCTGACGAAAATATTATCTAATAGGAAGATGAGTGCTTCACAAACTTCATAACAAGAAATATAAAAAGATCGGACATGGAAAGTAGCATTCAAGGAGGACAGTAAACCACAAAACACAGAAACAAACACGCAAACAGACCACATAGTATAATTGTCTAAACTGCCGTTATTAAAAAACACTTTTATATTATTACATGCCAAAAATGTAGTATTTTCTCTAGCGAATGTTTTTTTAATAAGAGAAAATAGCTTGTCTTTAATAAGGTGATGTGGAAAGGTTGTATATAGTGTAGAGAAGTCATAAGTGCTTATTGATGAAACTTGACCTTTATTGAAAATTTTATCAAGAACGTCTCCTGAATTTTTTATAGGCCAAAATAAATTAATCCCAGAGTTTTCATAAGTTGTATCACAATATAGTTTAACGTGATATTTAGCGGCAGTAAGACAAAAAGTTAAAAGTTTGGAGATGTTTGTTGTGGTGCAGGCCCTAGAATTCGAAATAAAGCGAGCCTTATATGGATTTTTATGTAATTTAGGAATCCAGTACACAGTAGGCAGTTTATTTTGCTTATCGTTTACACCAGCCTTGAAAGTAGTGCACCGAGTGATATGTGCGGAAACAACATCATCCTCGGTAGAATTAACTGGAGTATACAAATTGGTGCTGCCGAGTTCCAGAGATAAAACATTGACGTAATGTAGGCGTCAAACAATAATTACATTATTAGCTGCTTTATCTGCAGGAACTTAAACAAATTTATTATGAAATTCCTGAATTCTCAATCTTAAATTGCGAAAGGAAAACCTAAGTCTCGGAGGAAGTAAAGAGGGGTTAGCATTATAAAAGCTAATACGTGTATCTATAATTTTCAGAATAGACTTTTTCCAAGTAGAAAGTGAGTTTGGGTTCGCATGTTCTCTACGACACCATTTGATACTAAAATCTTCAATGGAGTGGGCGATCTGGGCACGAACCCACGATATACTTATAGTTGGTCTTCCAAAGTAAGTTAAGCCATGTATAACGTTTTCAACACTTTTAAAAATAATTTACAAACAAACATGTACTCCGGACAAACGTATTTAATATATTTTCCCAAATAGGTACCTCGTTTATCAGGCCCGTACCTACCCTGAGGCACACAGAGACATCTGCCTCGGACGGAGTTACTTCCATGTTATTTTGGTTAGCAAATAAGCAGAAGTATTGATAGAAATATAATGCATATGATATAAGATATCTGTAAAGCTTTCTTTGAAACACGAAGGCTGAAATAAACTTATAAGCTAAACTTTATTAATTTAGAGGGGTGCTGGGTACAAGTGCATATATTTGTTTGCGTATCACAAATGTCAATGGACAAAATACAGGTATGTAGCTACATTTCAATGTCAAATGGCTAATGTTATCCGCGGTGACAATACAATTTCCAGACACAAGCGCATTTTTGATTTTTGGGGATTCATCACGTAATTTGGGGAAAAAAAACATTGTTTGGATGAGTGGCAGTGGCCATCATATACTCTGCCGCCCTCCATCTATCTTGTTAAGAGTATAATGCCCAACTCCCCACCCCTGTTCCAACACCTATGTGACATAATGCATTACAGTATAACTATGAGAAATATTATAAAGCTCGTTAATGTTTCAGTTGTTTCATGCGTAAAATTACATTTTCTTTTTATTATAAATATTGTTTGTTCGTAATAAATTGAAATTCAATTGAAAGTATATGTTCTTAAATTATACAGTATTCGACAATCTGGCACGGTGGCCGTAGGAGTAGAGGCGTCTTTACTTAACTTGTACTTTGTGTCAGTACAATTCTAGATACATCCTGGGAATTACGATTTTAATATATATATAATATATATATATATATATAGAGAGAGAGAGAGAGAGAGAGAGAGAGGGAAACGGGATAATATTTCTTCAGTGCTATACGAAACAAATAAAAACACTAAAAAACAAGGCTGTTTAAAAACAAGGCATTAAAAAAACGTATCGTTTGGCTGTGTTACAGGGATTGTGAATTTGATACTAATAATAGAATATTTCTAATGGGATGAAGGTAAAATTGTGCGCTGACATTTAAGACTGGCTCTGAAGATCAGCATTATTTTGTTTTTTTCGTGTCTGTACCCCTGATGAAGGCGTAAGCCGAAATTAAACTCTCGTGTTTTTACAAACTATAGCACTGTATAATTTTTTTCCCGCATCTTTTAATTTATTCTCTAACATTGTCTCAAATTTTTGTACCATTGACATTTTAAATATTGAGTTCTGCTCAACCCGGGTCTAGAGAGCGTGGACGGTAGCAAGCACGTTTAACTACCGTTCATGAACTCAATCAAATCATGTTTTGTATTTATCGTTTTCGTCGATTTCCAAATTTATCATTTCATAGTTTTTGTTTTACTTTATTTCAATTTAGTTTAGCATGTTTGTGATCGTGAATGCTACAGAATACTCGCCAGTAAACACATGTAAATGCACTTATATTTCAAAAAATATTGAGTACGTATACAATTTGTACAACAGTACGAACGCAAATTATTATAAAACATGTTGAGTGCGTATAATATGCAAAATCAATCAAACCGAGACTGCAATATTTGTTGCAGTTATCGTGTTTGTTGATTTCCAGATTTCTCCTTTCATACTTTTTATATGCCTTTGAAGATACTATAAATATGTCGTGGGTTACCATGTTATACTGATACCGCAATAAAATTAATTTTAAAAGCAGAAACTGAAATCAAGCTATATATTATTCATATCACCCTCACGTGCCTATCTAGAACATGAGCGTTGGTAGCATAACTTTTGAAGAAACAAATGAGCAGCAGGAACACACCAAAGTAACCCAATGGCCTCAGTGAGACTCGAACCTATGATACTATACGTTAACTCAATATAATAGTAGGACACATGTCAAACAAACTCCACTCTACGCTTTAAATTCCACCACATAGCATCTGCCTAAGAAAATATTTTGTTCCGTACTTTTCCCTATCATCGTGGTGACACTGCATTCTGAATAACCGCTGGCACAAATTACATGTATATCTTGCCTGATGAATAATTTAAATGTCAAAATTATAACTTATAGTTCGTTAGACTCGTTGTATTAATTCAATAGGCGTGTGATATGTAATAAGAAATGAATCGCATTTATAAAAGGATTATACGTACATCAGTACATTTACATCCTGTTTGAGCCGTTTCTTCATTTATTGTGCATGAGTGCACGGAGTTGGATTTTACGACGTATTCGAACCGAACGTGTATTGATACAATACTAAACAGTACCGAGATTTTTATATATCGCGCTGCAGTCAGGTCTTGACTTCAAATTCGACAAAGCGATAACCGAATTAGCCACTCCCAAATCGTATCAATACGATGAAACCGTAGTCGACATCCTATGCTGCAGCGCAGACAGATTATATATATATGTTGCGCTGGGTACTTTACATTATTATTAAATATGGATTGCGTAGTTCTTAAAAACATAAATATACAATATTTGGTCAAACCTCAGATAGCATATGTTGGGCTAACATCAAATCAATATCATCACTTTCGTTGGCCCGGCGTTGGTCTTATACGTTTGGCCCATTTGATTCTGCTCATCGGTTTTACAACATAATGGCATATCATTAAAGTGGTAATAATGGAAAATTGGGTCAGCATCAAACCAAGTGTGATTTGATGGTGGAAAATAGTTGTGCCAAAACAGTTGACCTGATGTTGATATTTTACGTTGGGCCCGTTTGATTATGCTCAAAGAAACAAAGAATGAATGAATGAATGAATGAATGAATGAATGAATGAATGAATGAATCAATCAATCAATCAATCAATCAATCAATCATTCAATCAATCAATTAATCAATCAATCAATCAATCAATTAATGTATGACTTAATGTATGAATGAATGAAATACAGTTTTACCGTTAACGCATCATAAAAATTATTAGATTATATTAGGCCTTATCCAGCCGGGGACTCCGTTTGGTTAAGGGTCAAATAATAGGGTCACTGCAGATCCCGTTGGACGGGAAGGCAGAGCGGTAGAACCCCCACCCCCACCCCCAAATTCATGTTCATTTTATAATTTATTGTTCATGCTCATTAAAGGTCTTCATCATGACCCCTGCATTGTTTCAGGTGCCATCTCGCTTATATCACTTGAGCAGTAGCAGAAAAAACTATAACGTGGCTCCAGCGTAAATGGAGTGTATACAATAGAATTTGCAGCAACTCTGCAGTTCAGGGTGAGAAGGTTCTAGGCCCGTTCTCCATATTTTATCTCGATGTACATGGAGGATGAGCCTGGCATGTTCGTTCCTGTTTGGTGCCATATAACCTTTTATGTGTGGTGCGCCTTAAAACCCCAGTTCCATTCCATAGGCCTTAGCCACTGAGCTACCGAGGCCACTGATGATTTGTTTGTATGGTGTTTTACGTTATTTCCAATACATGTAAGGTTAAATATGAAGGTCGATTTTTTTGTGGTGGAGGGAAAAGTAGAACCAGTACTCTACACCCCGCGCCATCCGTAAGAATCGACACTTCCTCACTTACAAGTTGAGCTCCCAGTGAGATTGGAACCCTCAGCGGTGAGAGGCGAAGGTTTACAACACAACGTCCTTAACCATTATTGCAGTTTGAAGCATACCAGGATGAAATCAAGACGGTTACACATCCATAAACTCTTCTAACTCCATTCTTTTCTTTCGCGACTGTTATTCTATTTATTATCATTTTAACTGGGATTCTCTTTAATTGAAATGTTGAAAAATAATCGCTAGGTTTCACTGGGCGCTTTGGAGAGCTGAGATCAATGCCAAGAATGGAAGGTTATAACAATTATGTAAATATATATCCAAATTTTTAGACAGCTTTTTTCAGGTTTAATCTTCAGTATTGTGATGCTTATTTTTTCATATTGACTGCTGTTCACATTGAGGCAAAATACCAAAAAAAATTAAAAAATCAAAAGAAAAAAAAGAGACAAGAAATGTGAAATATACAAAATGTGAAGTCTTATTATGAAGAACTAGTGCTATCCTAGGTTATGCACCAGGTTAATTTAAACATTTTATGACATTTCCATTCAAATTATATAACCAATTCAAACTTAAGACCTGAAAAACACGGTGCTAACGCCATATTTTGCGTGATTTTAATTTTTTATCATGAATTGGAAAGTTTAAAAATGTTGGATGCATCTAGAAAAGACTGGTATACTCCTTATAAAAATAAATACATTTGATGTAATCATTTATCACATAGTTGTAGTGTTAAATAAACTCTTTTCATATTTGTTATATTACATATATGATATCTGGAATGTTTTCACTAGATGATATATGTATAATATCTGTATCTTGCAATAAACTAACCCTCATGTCAAAGGTGTACCCCAATGTCTGTGGATCGAAGAACAAATATATACTTGCAGACCATAAAAGCATAATTTAACAATATATCAAGTACCATGGATGTCAGTATGGACTTCATGAATCATATCTTTCTTTGTTTAGCGTGTTATTAATTGATTTACTGATAAAATATCAAGTTCATATATGCATGCAGCTGAGCAGCTGACATGTCACTCTCAACTGACAAAACAGTAAACAATCACTCCTAAAATATAATAAAATTATAATTCCAATATCTCTTCCTCCTTTCCCTTTAAATCAACCGTAATATTAAAGTATATATTTGATAAACGTCACAAATGCTTCGAAACTATCAGTTATTATATGAAACGAACTGCTTTAGACCGAACGAACAGTTTTGGTCCGAAACGTCTTGATTTCAACTACATATATTTTGGGATTTATTTTGTGAAAAAGTATAATTTGATTGTCATAGCATTAAATATAAAGAAATCGATCAAAATCACTTACAAATCTGTAATATTGTCATCAATACAACATTATAAAGAAGAGAACTATTTTACGGAGAGCTACAATCGAAAACCGAACTAAATTCATCATTTTGCTTCCAAAAACCATTGAGCGGCACCCAGTACTCTCCGAGCCACTATTACCGAGTACGGAAATTGGCGAAGAGTTCCGATTGGGATTGGCGAAGAGTTCCGATCGATTCGTTTACTATCGGAACTGCGCCGAATAGTTTGTAATCGCATTGCGCATGTCCGAGAAAATCGTAAAAAACTCGTATAAACGGCAGGGCAGCATTTTATTCAAGATATTGTTTTGATCATAATTAATAATTTACAGAACTAGAATACTAACCATGTTTCTTCTTAGAATACTCATAAAATAGCTTTGTATACATATAAATGCAGTAATATTGAGTATTTAATATTTTAAATTAAAAATCGCGTAGATATAGGTAGTGCCTCTTTAATGCATGTCATGCTCAGATCGCCAAATCCATTGAGGGTTTTAGTACAAACTGTGCACCTTCTGTTTTTGTGTTAACATGACAGAGTTTCAGACTCATTTTAACTATTGAGTTCTGTTCAACCCAGACTAGAGGGCGCGAATGATAGTAAGCATTTTTGGCTATCGTTCATGAACTGTCTCAATTCAATCCGCGACTGCAATATTTGATTGTATTTATCGTGTTCGACGATTTCCAAAGTTATCATTTCATACTCATAATGGAACGGCTTGTGGCAAAAAGGCCAATTTATCTAGCTTCTAGGGTGCACCAAACCTCACTCTTACTCTTTTACATCCTAATAAAACGAAACAGTGAGAATAAAGAAATGCCTACTAGGTTATACCCTCTAACACACAAGGCAGAATTACTAGGCAATATGAGTATAAGACATAGAGGATCATGTATATAAGAATATAAAACACAAAAGCCTAGAAAGCCACAATGCAAGCAGTCAATGACTTGGCTAAAGCCAGAACATGAGAACAAACCAGTAAGAGGTCGGGAAGACAATATTTCAAACGAACATCAAACGCCACTCTTCTTTTAAGTGTGTAAGGTAGATTTCATCATATGGTTCACAATC
The DNA here is from genome assembly GCA_037043455.1 of Cyrtodaria siliqua. NCBI lineage: Eukaryota > Metazoa > Mollusca > Bivalvia > Adapedonta > Hiatellidae > Cyrtodaria > Cyrtodaria siliqua. Next base: position 298,645 of record JAWPHD010000446.1, on the reverse strand, counting down.
TGCCCGGACATCGTAAAATGAAAGAGGAAATCATAGTGACGAATTGTAAACGGATCAACCACTTAACATGCAGTGCGTTGCAAAATGATAGGTTCAAAGCCTATTTTAATTAAATGTTTAACAATATCGATATACAAATCGAACAGGAAAAGCAGCATTCACGAACGACAATCAGCCACAAACACACACAGAAACAACGAACAAACTTAAAGATGAACAAAAGGCGAAATAAGACATCACAAACACAAAAGGATTGACAATAGGGCTACCGCTGGGGGTTTAAACCAGGTTCTAGGGTGCACCAAACCTCACACTTACCCTACTGTCAACCCAATAAAACGGGACAGTGTAAATAAAGAAATCCCCGCGATGAACTATTCTCTAACCAACATGGCAGCATTAATAGACAATAGAAGTAAAACACAAATATGCTCGAGTTTATATAAAAACAAAAAAAAATCAATAGCCTAGAAAGCCACAAAGAAGGTACTCAATGAAGGGCAACAAGAGAATAAACCATTGAGGGCACGGACAATACAAGACTGGAGACAAACATCAAACGTCACCGTCCATTTGGGCTTTAAGTAGACGGCATCATAGGGTCCACAGCCTGTGCGGTCATCGCACAATCAAAGAGGAAAGCATAGTAAAGATTGTACGAACGTGATAATGACCAAGGATCTTATCAAGTTTGTAAATCACATCACCAGATGTCAGGTTGTCATTGTCCATTTCTCAGAAGAGTTTTAACATTTCTTTTGTAATTTAGAAGTAGATCATGGTTACGATAATAACATTTTGCAAAGGTATTTAGACGTTTTTGGTAACAGTAGTCCTGGAGAAGCTCTAGATAAAACGAATAAGTTGGAAAACATAGACCCCATAAGAAGTTGCTTGAGGGAAATCCCCATCTAAATGGGGATAATTAACAATACCAACATTAAAATCATCGCTCCTGCCAGATAATTTGCTAATTATTTATTTAAATACTTTAAATTGGTTTGCATTTTCTTGTTACATGTCCAGACAGATATTGAATAAAAGAAATGATACATAACAAATGGCAAAACAAACCGGGAAATGTGTCCATGGAATAAAAGTTTAGTTATGAAAATGATGATCATACCTTAAAAAGTCATCTGAGCTGTGCATGCACAAAGAATGATTGCCATTTTTTGATTTAACAACATGTCCAACCTATAGCTACAGTTATTAACACAAACTGGATGCTCGATAACAGTATCCCACCAGCATTAATCTCGTTTAACACTGGACACATGTTCGATGACGGAAAATCCAAACAGAACAGCGCAGCTAGATCCCTGCAACAATAAAACAATATCAACTTTAGCATGCAAGACGAAGAGAGTCAGGAGATAAATGTAACGGTGACATACCAAAGATTACAAATGGAATACAAACAGCGTAACATTTTGCTGGTAAATAACGATAAACAAAGTTCATAGTGTAAGTGCTTAATATTATCAATGATATGAACCAGGGGCGGACCCAGGATTTCAGTTTAGAGGGGTGTGGGGTGTGGTGGGACGTAAGATTTTGGTCAATTTTCGGGTCCGTTTCTAGCCTCATAAAACGGTTGCGGTAGTGTATTGATGGGTTAAAAAATTCGTTTTCAAATAAAAGGATTTAACAATGTGTTAATTAAACCACTCATTAGCCATTATGCGTCGAGCGAGCGAAAAACAATTATACTGAGGGCGTGCATCGAAATTGTTTGATATTTTATCTACAGTAACATGGACATACATGTATGATCTGGAATTTTTAGAGGGCGGGCCCGCGCCTGGATCCGCTAGTGTGAACAGTGTAAGATGTTACATATAAATAAAGATGGTTTCGGTATTAAACATCATAACAATACGCAATATTAGCAGCGTAACATTTTACATGTAGCTAATGATTACAGATATAAAATTCGAACAAGAAATGTAGCATTCAAGGATCACAGTCAACCAAAAGCACGCCTAGAACGAAACAACAATTACAAAGATGAATATTAGGAAATATATGACATTACAAACATAAAAGGGGTTGATAAAAGGGCTACCACCTTGCATAAAAGGGCCGGTGGGAGTATAAACCAGGTTCTAGGATTCCTCAAACCTCACACGTACCCTATTGCCACCCCAGTGAAAGATGAATAAAGACATCCCCGCCAGGTTATATTCTCTAACAAACAAGGCAGCATTAATAGGCAATATATGTATAACACATAACTGATAGTATACATATGAATATTTAAAAAAGTCTATAAAGCCACAAAGCAATTACTCAATGACTTGCCAGAAGCCAGAGCAACAAGAGAACAAACCCTTAAGACTACGAAAAGATCAAGATAAAAGATAATTATCAGACGCTACCGTCCTTTTTGGCAATGACTGTTCCAAGGCGGTGTCTCTATTGTCAATTGTTTTATGTTTGTTGTGTCCCATAGTTTTCTTCTATTTTCCCCTGTACTTGTTGTTTACTTTGATTGCATGTTACCGATTGTTTTTGGTGTTCTGAGAATGCTACATTTCCGTTTCGACCTTATACCTTCTTTTTTTCAATATGCAAGACGAATAATGTTATAGGATATTTGTTTAAATGAAATCAACCTCACAGCACATGATAAACGGTAACGGACACATTACGAAACACTAAAAACAGCTAAATAAACAGCATGGCAATTTATCGAACAAAACACAAGGTTACAGAACTAAATGATACAGAATATAAAATTTGCACAGTGTTGAAAAATCATTGTAACGATAGAAAAACGGTTATAGTTAAACCAAAGATTACATCCATAAATCATCGAGATATTGTCTAGTTGTTGGCTCTCTGATTTTCGTATCGGAAACAGATTTGCACTATCTATTAAGTGATCAGAGTAAGAACTTAGAGTTGTTGGTCTTCCACATATGCCGAAACAGCTCCACCTATCTGAGTGTGTGTAGAGTGGACAGCCCGCGACAATCAGCTGTGACAGGAGTCGATAAATAGCATTGCAAACAGGAAGCAGTGGTCGGTGGTGAACCTACTGCTCATGTGCTGATAAAGGAAAGCCGTCAGAGAAAGGGCGGGTTGGACTTTAAGTCAGCTCTAGATCACTTATTTTAACTTATTTATCTAATAATGGTCTATAACTTATACTTTCAGTTCCAAATGTAAGACAATTAGTGTTTCAACAAATGTTTAATGATAAATAATATTGTAAGATGATTTTAAGACCTATTCTCAATCTATTGTATTTGGCTGGAGGTAGGGTGTAGGTGTGAGATGGGGTGGGGTGGGGGTTGTTGTATAGACAACTGTAAAATAATGTAACGCATACACTTGCAGGAGAAAATTTAGCTATTCAACTTTATGTCAGATTATAACAACAGCCAAATAAAATATATGAAGGTAAAAATAATATTCCCGAATTACTAAATAACCACCAGCGTTGTATAATGAAAAAAACAACAGATGCTCTGTGCATAGTTTACTTTTTTATTTATAAGGTGTTATTTTTTTTTCTGTATTCTATGCATTGCTGTTTGCTAAATGTGAGTTTGTATAGATTAATATCTTTACAATAATGTCTTTCGATGTACATTGAAGAATATAGAACAAACTCTTTAAGGTGTTGAGAAAAAAAGGCATATAACACAATATGATGTCGACACAGGAAGTTATTGCAATACAAATACAATCAAATTAAAAAACAAAAACAATTCGACACACCTTCGGTTTTCGATACAGTCATATGCGATGCTCTTGTCTTTCATTTTTTTCGCCAAGAGTTGTAGTGTGGGGTCGTCACACCTACTTCTGTAAATAAAATATAATATGTATGGTGAAATTACTGTTTTTATTTTGCTTAAGATGAGTAAAATGTTGAGCACAATAGTTGACATTTTCACATCTCTGTTTTATTATCGTTATACATGCAAATGTTAAAACATATTTAATTGAACCTCTTTTCTTGTGAAATGTTTTTTAGCCTTACACGTCATGGAGATGGTAAGAAATGCTTGATCGACATTTAATTATTTTGGGACTGTAGCATAAATAAAGTATCGATCTGTCAGATGTTGGTGGTTTTGTGATTGACCCTTCTACTGTCAGTTATTACGCTTCACTTTTCTCTTGTGCGACGACCGGACAACCTCGTGTGACTCCATCAAAGTGGAGGTTGGTGCCTCATGTTTTTTGGTCGTACCCTAGATTTGTTTTCTCTTTGACTGAACTGCTTTGATTGTTCAGTACAATTCTAGATACATCCTGGGATGTTTATACTTATGATTTTAATATATGTATACATGTATATATATATATATATAGAGAGAGAGAGAGAGAGAGAGAGAGAAACAACGGGGAAATATTTCTACAGTGATATACGAAAAAAATAAAAACATTAAAAAATACAAGGCCGTTTAAAAACAAGGATTTAAAAAAAACGCATCGCTTGTCTGTGTTACAGGGATTGTGAATTTGATACTAATAGTAGAACATTTATAATTGGATGAAGGTAAAATTTTACGCAGACATATATGACTGGCTCTGAAGATCAGCTTTATATTTTAAAGTTTTTATTTGTTTGGTATTTGTTCTTTTCGTGTCTGTACCCATGATGAAGGGATAAGTCGAAATTAAGCTCTCGGGTTTTTACAAACTAGGGCACTGTATAATTTTTTTAATTTATACTAAAAGTTCGTATCCCCTCGGGGGTCCAGTGATTTTTGGAATGTATTTTGTAGATGCATGTATTTTCTCATGTTAATTTCTCTGTTATTAGAGATTTCCTTGTGATCGTCTATTTACACCGTCTTGTCAATTTGGAAGCTGGCGACAGGATAATAGCGAGGAGGTTATGTGCAATAAAATCGATTTAAGCTAACCAGTAGACCTTATTGGTTCGAAGTCGGTACATGTAACCATATCTTCACCGCTCTTTGTGTTGGTAATTGCCCTTCGCATTGTACATTGAATTTCAGTGTTCATTTCTTGGTACAGTGCGGGCTTACGGTGCCATTGCATTTGTCAACTGTGATTTCTACAGGACCATTAATTTAGTTTTTATTTCCTGGGGGTGGACACAGCTATCGTGAAACTAGCATTTCGTCTAAACGTGCCAATGCTCCAACATAATACGGAACCAACCCAATAGAATGTATGATGCGGTGTTCATATTATACACTCCATGTCACAATACAGTAGTTCAAACATCAAATAAGAGTAGATCATTACAACATACTACTCTATTGCTATTATTCGAAACTAATATCATAGGACATTCAGAATTGTGATAATTACATGTATCATTTAAAGTTAATTTTGTATTAAAGTATACAATATATACTGAAAAAGGAAACCCTTGGAAGCAACAAACGCAAACAAGTTAACCAATTCGTTATATTGAATCTGGTATAATTCGAAAGTAGATGTGGAAATTTGTCAGATTTGTTATAACGAATACATAAATCATTTGAAATCAAGAATAGTATTCTATTAACAACTATTTGTCGATACAACCTTTCATTTACCACATTTTAAGAATCCTTCCCAAACACGTTGAAAGTATGAATTTGTCAGAAGTCATTAAACAACAAAAGTAATATTCAAACTTACGACCCTCTCACTGGATTTTCATTGACGAGTAAAACTGTTGCTTTGGTAACAATGTTTGTTCTCCAAAATGGAAGCTCATAAACAGCCATGTATCTGGAAAATCAAACAAATACTGGCAAAAATGTTGCGCCTTTTTCTTTAGAAAAATATAAATAATGTTTTTTAAAAAGTAATGCATCGAGCCAATTATCCTCGAAGATGAGACGTTAAATCATCATTATTTGACAACGTAATGAACACGTTTTTGCCTTGCACATTCATGACAATTTCACCTGTTTTAAGTTCTAAACATGGACAGGTTCGAAAATAATGTTGTTTTAAATGTAGAATGCGGAATTTCTTTTTCCCTCGAAATCCCAGTGAATTGATACTCACGTGTCATTAGCGAAGATTGGAACAACAGAAGCATTCAGCATAATGAAGATTTCGCCATGTGCAAGTAATCCAAAGTTTTTTGACGCCGCTATCCAAAAGGCCCTACTTGCACTTTGATAACAATCTGGCGTTAACTCAAAGCCTGGACAAATTGCCCCGGGAGCTGCCATGCCATTAGCTGCGGTTTCGTTGCTACACCAGACCGCAACGTCACCTATATAACCTGAAATAGTACAAATAACCACGGTAAACGTATATGAATAATTAAATCGCAGTTAATTTTCAGAATTCGTTCGAGATACAACTGTTCCAGTAATCCTCTGTTCACGTTGTCTCAGGTGATCTAAATTTAAATGTATATATACACATTGAGGAGCGCTGTGGTCAAGTGGTAGAGCGTTGGACCCATGATCCAAACGTCGTGGGTTCGATCCCTGCATAACCATATGCGTTGTGTCCCTGAGCAAGACACTTTATCTGCATTGCTTAGTACCCAGGAAATCAATCAAGAAGTACCTTAGAAGTGAATAGCTTACAAAAAGGTATAGAATACTGTAAGAAGTCGAACAGGAAATGCAGCATTCAAGGACCACAAATGTTAGTTAATGGAACAAAGAAACATGCCGATGCTTTTGAAATGTATAATCAGACGATATTTAATATTTTGAAAATGTAAAGTGCAGACCCTATAACATGGTTTTTGTTGATGTCATGCATAGATAATAATATAATAACTAATAAAAGCAACAAACACAAAAAGAGAGAAAATGATTGGACTCGGCTTATGGAGCCTGCAAATGTGAGGTTTTAGAAAAGTAGATATAAAAATAAATACTGAAAATGGGATCCAGTTATTGGGATCTGACCCAGGGCAGATGCTGGTTGGGTAGTTTATCCGTTATTCATATCCCAATAACTTTTTTATAAGAAGAGATGTTAAAAGATTGTCCTACATAGCGCTATGTAAAGCTGTAACCCCGTCGCGGAGCCAGTTTTGATTTAGGGTCACCATTGCAATAAACTTGGTAGAGGACTATATTAAGCTGACGCTACATGAATATATGAGAGGTATGTGCCGTGTGGTTTCAAAGAAGAATGTGTTTGCTTAAGTTTTACCCTATATAAGTCTATACAAAACATTGCACAATCTCTATATACAAACTTTGGAGCCCTGAGGTGCAGTCATTTTGACTCCGGGGATTTCATTTGATCTTCTTTGAGTCCATGGGTTGGCTATCATTAATAACAAATCCGTCGAAATCTGTTCAGTGCTTTTTGAGGTCGAGAATTTATAGCAAAGGTGGCCCTCTTGTGTGTCTCGATGACATAACTGTAACAAATTGGAAAGCCTTTGACTGCAGAATCATCCAAGTGAAATTTGGCCATAAGCGTCAAAGTCGTTTGAGCAAAAAGCGGTTACAGTAGCTCATTTTAAGCCTATGGCTCGGTTGAGTTAAAGCGAGAGAACGGTTTTATTGAATTGCCTGGAGTACGAACACTTTCATGTCACTGTACCTGTCATGGTGTCTGTCACGCTTGTATATTTAAACCCTCTGTTGCTGTATCGTTGAACAAATGGATACACATTCTCCCAGAACAGTGACTGGAAAAACAACAAGATACAGTCTACAAATACATACATATGAGATTATGTGCAAAACACAAACAATGGTTTCTATAAGCAAATGCCACGTTAGCGGTCGATAATTCTATGTATTACACTATGTTTTGTTTCAGCAGGGTAATCTTATCGACTCATGATTTCAGAAGGGTAAATCAAAGTATGTGGTATTTAAAAGTAAATTTTTTTATGACATTGACTGTTGAACATTGACTGAAACATCCATTCACAGAGTAGCATCACTTATTAAATGCATTGGAAAGAGGGGAAAGGAAAGGAAAAAGTGTTAGCCTCGTTAACGTCTAATATTGGCGCGTTGTTATTTACTTTAATTTCTACATTACAGGTGTAGGCCTTGAGCCAGGACCCAACATTTTCGATATTGTTACCAACTCAAGGGACAAATTCTACCATCACTTTTTGAAAAGAGCAATGTATATAGATTACATTTTTCCATGATAGCAATCTGGAACAGGTAGCTTATATAAAAAAAATCGAACATTAATAGGTTATCATTGTAGCGCGTTCATATAAGTTTTTGATGTTCATTTTTGAATGTCATGCTTGTGTGAATAATTATTGATGTACTTTTTAAAGATGCACTGAAGTTTACAATTCATTGAGTTACATAAAGCGTAAATAGGCTCTTGTCTAGTACTGAATTCAGTTTAAAATCTCTATTTTGCTTCAAATTAGAAGTCAATTTACCCCACCCACTATTGACACATTTTTATGCATTTAGTTTAGTTAATATTTTTTACAATATATGTGTAAACTTGTAAGAATCAGTAATTTACAACCTTTCTACATGATTTAAATAATATTATAATATGAATAAGGGATTATTATGATATATTGATGAAATTAAGTACTAAGCAATGTTCATGGCATTGCACATATGTGTTCAGTAAGCCTGATAAGTTGAGACACATGCCAAACTGGAAGTATAAGCCTTCCACAAAGTAACTGCAACATAAATAGTATTAACATGTTCTGATATATACATATATTGCACAGACGACACATAGTCCAAAGGATTCTAGATAAAGGTAATGTGCGGTTTAACGTGTTTTTTTTTAACAAAAGTCTTTTTTAGGTGTATGCGTCATGGCAATACTTATTATGATTACTCATTTGGATTATGTATTACACATAAACATTGCATATTGCGACGCAAAATCATAAATGTTGTCTATTATAATACTTTTTAATCACTTTAATCACGATCACTGCCACTACTGAAGTAGACCTGAAACAATACAGGTTTCATGATGAAAATAATGAACAAAAATGACAAAATTAACATGAATTCGGGGAAATTTTACCCCTATGTCTGGATATGCAGTGGTCATATTCTTGCCCGGGAACCACACGGCGTCAACGAAGAAATATCTTTAGGGTGATACCCAGATCACTGTACTAACTACTTACCATGGCAACTATTTGTTAGTATTGGTGCAGTTGTTACAATATCACCTGCTTAGGATATGTATCTAACCATAGGTTGTGATGATCTCCGTACTTGATTTAGAGTATGGAATTAACCTAGGATAGTAAGCATCAACCCTACTTTTGCGCATGCAAGTGCAAGTGGAATGATTATTACCTAAAAAAGAAGGTGTATTACCAATGAAGAGAGAGAGAGAGAGAGAGGGAGTGTGTGTGTGTGGGGTGGGGTGGGGGGTGCGTTTAAAGTCCCCCGTGCTATCCACTGCATCAACAGGCTGACTGCATTAAAATACATACAACTAAAATGTTAATCAGTCATAAAGGTTATATCCAAGAAGCTGGGTTCACAACGGTCTCTCTTATCTAGCAAGTAAGCATCAAGTTCATGTATGTCGAGTTGCAATATGCCTGCAAGCCTTATATATGCCCAGCTCATTGCTGTTTTGATAAACTTAGCAATTAATAATGCCTTGGGATAAAACAGGACAATTAAGAATACTCAGTACATATTATCTGGTTTAAACAATATAACTTAATTTGACAATATAACATACATATAAGATATAAACAAAAAGTAAACGCTTCCAGATAAGAATCGGTACCCAGTGCATCGAGATAGATTACATTTTGTGATCACGGTTAGTTTACTGATGTTTACTCTTAAAGCTTTATCCGACATACAGGTGCTACTGCAGTTAAAGTAGCTATCCCGCCAACTACAGCCACAGTTTACACCATATGTACATCGTTTCTAAACATACTGACCACGAGGTATATACATAATTTACATCGTTTGAGAATCAAAACTCTATAGATACAATATAAAAAGCTTTACCCAGCCAGACAAAAAAAACAAAAATGGATAATTCATTTTACACTTATTCACTTACGGATATTACAAAAACCCATGAATAAACATATACTTTTGAGCGACACACATGCATTATTATATGAGATGAACACCTGGATAGAGTTTTGATAAACTGTTTTTGTAGTGTAATAATTGTGTCGTAATTTGGCGGGTTATTTTAAAATGTGTATAGCAAACACCTAAAAATCAACAGTTAAACCGTAAAATGCCTTTTCTTTTCCTTTCTGTTCTTTTTGCAATTTGTCGATAATGCGGTGGTCTACCTCGTGATTTTAGTTCGTGGATTTATTCAATATGCGATTTGTAAACATGGTTAAGTCTTCATAATGGAATACCTTATCAAAAGTCACATTCTCTATATATTTCAGTTCGCTTAAAACTTTTGAAGTGATTTTATGAAAAGTGTACAACTTCAAGCCATAAACAAGAGACCCACTCGCCTTGTCTCAAAGTGTTCTCATGTTTTAAGAAACAACAACAATTTCTTTATATAAATCTGTAAAACTGTGACCCCGTAGTGGCCATATTTGACCCCCTTGTCGCCATTTGAACAAACTAGGTAGAGGATCATAAGCTTATGGTACATGCGAACTATTATTTAGCTTTTGAAGTATCAAAGAAGCTGCTTGAATATGTTTTCCTATATAATTCAATGTTATAGTGTGACACCCGGGACAGGGCCAAATTTGATTCCAGGCTTGATTCAAGGGACACCGTTTAAATTATTTGGTACAGGACAATAATCTTAAGCTACAAATAAACTCTATGTAAGTATGTGACCCCCGGGACCGGGCGAAATGTGACCATAAGATCACCATTTGAACAAAATAAATTGGTAGAGATCGATACTCTTATGCTACATGCATCATATGAGACCTCTAGCTCTTGTAGTATCAGAAAAAGAATATTTTTATGGACTTTCCTATATAACTCTTTGTAAAATTTTAACCCCAGAACCGGGCCTGTACAATATGCAAAAAAGTAGACCTCTGGCTCTTGTTTTTTTTTAAGGAAGAGATTTTAAAGATGTTTCTATATGACTCTTTGTACATATATGACCCCTGGGGCGGAGCCAGATATGACCCCAGGGTCAACATTTTAACAAGCTTGCTAGTGGACCATAAGCTTATGCTTCATGCATAATATGGGACCTCTAGCTCTTACAGTTTTAGGGGATATTATTTATTTTTAAAGATTTCCTATATAACTGTATGAAAAAATGTTACCCCCGGGGCTGGGCCATATTTGACCCTGGGGTCACCATTTTATAAATACTTGTTAGAGGACCCTAAATGTATAATACATGCAAAATATTAGACCTGTAGCCCTTCTAGTTTCAGCGAAAAAGATTTTTTAAAGAAACAAGAGTTTTGCTTAAAAGGGGGAGATAACTCTAATAACAGGAATCAGCTACCCTGTTCACACTGCTATCACGGATTTTTTGTTTCTCTACAAGGTACTCAATAACATGGTACTAGTAAGAATTTGTCCCTTGAGATGGTAACAAAAAAGTGTATGGCTCACGGTCTAGTGGGGCCGTGGGGTAATAGCTAAAATCCCGATTTAATAAAATGGGGATCGTGCTTTCAATCCCATGCTGGACCAAACTTGGATTTAATACTCGAAATTCTTCAAAGCTTAACATATGGCTAGTCATAAATGAGACTTTCCACAGAGAATTGCTGGCTAAGATGAATATAATGCAATAATGTACGCTGATACGCAGGTACTTACCGCATCAGCTGGTATACTATGATCTGTGGCATCTATGAAGTCCATGTAAGTCAACTCTGACACGTTACATCGAGGTTGATGCTTGAACGCAGCGGAGAACTTCTCCCAAACGTCAGTGCAGTTCCTGAAACTATTCCGATATACATCACGTCAATTATGCTTAAGCTTCAAACTAGAAATAAACATACTGTGTTGAGGAAAGATATCAAGGAACAATTTGCTGAAATAGCCAGAAAACTTATATATATAAATACACACACATTCATTACAGAAGAAAATATTGTTTGATACATTGTTGAGGTGTTTATATACACTCACATTAATTACAGAACACATATTGCTTGATACTTTGTTACAATGTTTATAAACACTCACATTCATTACAAAACACATATTGATTGATACTTTGCTATAGTGATTATATACACTCACATTCATTACAGAACAACATATTGATTGATACTTTGCTATAGTGATTATATACACTCACTTTCATTACAGTACACATATTGATTGATACTTTGCTATAGTGATTATATACACTCAAATTCATTACAGAACACATATTGATTGATACTTTGCTATAGTGATTATATACACTCACATTTATAACAGAACACATATTGATTGATACTTTGCTATAGTGATTATATACACTCAAATTCATTAGAGCACACATATTGATTGATACTTTGCTATAGTTATTATATACACTCAAATTCATTAGAGCACACATCTTGGTTGATACGTTGTTGAAGTGTTTATATACACTCACATTCATTACAGAACAAATATTGCTTGATACTTTGCTATAGTTATTATATACACTCAAATTCATTAGAGCACACATCTTGGTTGATACGTTGTTGAAGTGTTTATATACACTCACATTCATTACAGAACAAATATTGCTTGATACTTTGCTATAGTGATTATATTCACTCAAATTCATTAGAGCACATATCTTGGTTGATACTTTGTTGTAGTGTTTATATACACTCACATTTAATACAGCACACATCTTGGTTGATACGTTGTTATTGTGTTTATAAATACTCACATGCATTACAGCACACATCTTGGTTGATACTTTGTTATAGTGTTTATATACACTCACATGCATTACAGCACACATCTTGGTTGATACTTTGTTGTAGTGTTGATATACACACACATTCATTACAGAACAAATACTTTGTTAAAGTGCTTATATACACTCATATTCATTACAGAATAAATATTGGTTGAAACTTTGTTATAGTGTTTATCTACACTCACATTCATTACAGCACACATCTTTGTTGATATTTTGTTGTAGTGTTTATATACATTCACATTCATTAGAGAACAAATACTTCGTTATAATGTGTATATACACCCGCATTCATTACAGAACAAATATTGGTGGATATTTTGTTGAGGTGGTGTTGATATACACTCATATTTTTACGTAACAAATCTTGGTTGTTACTTTGTTATAGTGTTTATATAAATTCACAATCAGTACAGCACTCATATTGGTTGCTACGTTGTTGAAGTGTTTATATACTCTCACATTCATTACAGAACAAATCTTGGTTGATACTTTGTTATAGTGTCTATATATATTAGCATTCATAACAGTACACATCTTTGCTCGATACGTTGTTGAAGTATTGATATACACTAATATTCATTACAGAACACATATTGGTCGATACTTCTTTATATTGTTTATATACTCCCACATTCATTACAGCAAACATCTTGGTTGATATTTTGTTGTAGTGTTTATATTCACCCACATTCATTACAGAACCAATTCGGTTGATACTTTGTTGTAGTGTTTATATACACTCAGATTCGTTACAGCATTCTTCATGGTTGATACTTTGTTGAAGTGTTTATATACATTCTCATTTATTACAGAACAAATGCTTTGTTATAGTGTTTATATACACCCGCATTCATTACTGAACAATTATTGGTTGATGTTTTGTTATAGTGTATATATGAGTCACATTTATTACAGTACACATCTTGGTTGATACGTTGTTGAAGTGTATATATACACTCACATTCATTACAGAACAAATATTGTTCGGTACTTTTTAATATTGTTTATATACTCCCATATTCATAACAGCAAACATCCTGGTTGATATTTTGTTGTAGTGTTTATATACATTCAAATTCATTACAGAACAAATACTTTCTTATATTGCTTATATAGACTCACATTCATTACAAAACACATATTGGTTGATATTTTGTTACAGTGTTTATATACACTCACATTCATTACAAAACACATATTGGTTGATATTTTGTTATAGCGTTTATATACACACACATTCATTACAAATCACATATTGGTTGGTATTTTGTTATAGCGTTTATATACACTCACATTCATTACATAACAAATTTGGTTGATACTTTGTTATAGTGTTAATATACACACACATTCATTACATAAGACATCTTAGTTGGTATTTTGTTATAGTGTTTATATACACTCAAATTCATGACAGCACACATATTGGTTGATACTTTGTTGTAGTGTTTCTATACATATATATTCATTATAATATCAAATCAACTTAAAATTTCATATAAAACACATGTACCAGGCGGGTTGATATTTTGTGGTATAGCCCTGTTTCGCAAACAATGGTTGAGTTATTTCTCATGACGAACTCTTCAGCGGAAAAAGAGAAGAAATATACCGACTTTTACTTCCGGTGAGCAAACGAGGAAGTTAAATGGAAAACTCAATTTCGTTATCGAACGTTCCAAAATCGACAGAAAAGAGGAGACATTATTGCTGTGTGTGCTCCAATTATGCTGGAAAGGTTGTAGAAGGACGTACTATTCGATTGCACCGATTTCCAGCAAGCCAGACATTAGGTCATATACCACTATTGCATTTCAAATAGGCCTCCATTATAGCCTTTTGGCCTACAACCCCTATTCCTATATCGGAACGGATGATACAACCTAACTGTTTTTAAAGAACTATCTTAGAGACACTCAAAAATGACCAGCAAATTGGGGATAATCTGATGCTTTCAGCCTCTAATAGTTCACTGAAGGTGGCCACCCCCAGAATGGCAGTATACTTTGTTATAGTGTTATAGTGAAATTTTACTTTTTGCAAATATACTCTCAGTAAAACTGTATCCATAAAAATGCAAATTTCAGTCAAAATATCCTAAATCAACATGCTTTATGAGGGAAACATAATATTTTGATGTTTTATGGGGATTTGTTATGATTTGGGTAATTTAATCCAATCAGAATCTACCTTACAATCTGACTATATGCCCTAATAGACCCTATACCTTTTTCAACCAATCAGAAGCCCCAAATCAATAGTGGTATCTGACCTAAATAGACATTCAAACCTAACTGAAGATTGTTTTTTCTGGCTAAATTGTTTCATACATTCATTCTGAGGAAAATGGTGTCTTTTGTTTTTAGAAAAATATACTTTTCTACAAATTATGAGGGCTTTAAAGGGCTTCGGCTGATGTCAAATTCATGCGATTTTTACGCGTAAATCCAAAATCTTCAAAATGCCATATCTCGACAACCGTTCCAATCTTTTGTTTCAAATAAAGTGATTTTGAATTGATTTCATCAATAACATGTGATTTTAAACCAGTTGAAGCTCTCTTGAAATCAGTTCTACTGAAAAATGATATTTGTGATTTTCAGGGCTCAAAATAGCAGATTTTACCCAAAAAATGCCATTGTTTTTGTATATATTCAAACTCTGCCTTCAAATGGATTAATTAACATTATGCAGCAGTTTATATATGTGACACCATCAAGAAAATGCAACTTTTCACTTGAAAAATGACAAAAAATAATTCTGAGCATATTCTCCCCAACTCCATTTTTAAGGCCATGCCATGTTTTACAATATGCGCATTACACAAGATTGCCTGTAACTGTACAATTTAATGTATTTTTTTATTAGATATTGTTTGTGCCACCTTTACAGGTCATTTTCATGCAACCATGCAGCCAAAAAGCACTGTTGACCAGTACAGATCCATGAAAATTCATTAAAATGAAGGGGGTGGGGTAGATAAAAACTTTAAAAAAAAAAGAAGAAAATGTCATATTTTTTGCCAACTAAATTATTTAATTTGTAAAATGTATTAAACCGCATAACATATTTGCATATCAACACTAACCGTCAAGACGCGATGAACTCAGAGTCAGAGTTTACCTCAACAGCTTTTTCAACACAGACATAAGCGCCTTTTCGACATCTTAGCAGACAGACGCAGCTTGTCGCTTTCTGACATTTTTGCCAAAAAATGTATGCAAAGCCCTCATAAATTAATAAACTTACTAGATATACCTTTAATTGTGTCAAATAGGTGCATTACAGGCCAATTGTGTATACCAGGTGTCAGGTATGGCTAATTTTGTGTCCACAACCCTAATAAAAGAATTTAAATTACCTATTTTGCATCATAAAACTTTCAAATATTTAAAAATCATTAAAAAAAGTTACAAGAAAAGTCAAAATACAACATAATTCAACATTTCTCACACTTTCAAATCATTGTGTTAGAAAAAAAGTATGTCTACTTTCACTTTAACCACATGCAGAATCTAGCTTTAGGTCATATACCACTATTGCATTTCCCATAGGCCTCCATTATAGCCTTTTGGCCTACAACCCCTATTCCTATATCGGAACGGATGATAAAACCTAACTTTTTTTAAAGAACTATCTTAGAGACACTCAAAAATGACCAGCAAATTGGGGATAATCTGATGCTTTCAGCCTCTAATAGTTCACTGAAGGTGGCCACCCCCAGAATGGCAGTAAAGAAATTTTACTTTTTGCAAATATACTCTCAGTAAAATTGTATCCATAAAAATGCAAATTTCAGTCAAAATATCCTAAATCAACATGCTTTATGAGGGAAACATAATATTTTGATGTTTTATGGGGATTTGTTATGATTTGGGTAATTTAATCCAATCAGAATCTACCTTACAATCTGACTATATGCCCTAATAGAACCTATACCTTTTTCAACCAATCAGAAGCCCCAAATCAATAGTGGTATCTGACCATTAAGGCGTGTGTGAATTCGGCGAATAAAGTTGTGCTACGGCCAGTATGTCTACAGTGAAAATGATCGCCTTTGTTCACTGCCCCTTACCGTTCAGTACGTTACACAGGTGGATTGATATCATGTTTTATATCGTTCAGCGTCTTATCTTATAGTACGGAACACATGTTGATCGGTATGTTGTTATTAGAACGTAATCCGCTTGTTGCTACTAGAACGTAATCCGCTTGTTGCTACCAGAACGCAATCCGCTTACGGTTCATTACACAACACATTGAAAGAAACTAACCCAACTGTGAAATTACACTACAAAATCGTCTATCTACTAGGTGTTCCGGTCATATACCCTTGACTGAATAGGCGTAAAATGAATTATGAGTTGGTAAAAATTAATTCGACGCTGCAGTTTTGGGGTTTGGTCTGGCTGGTTAAAGCCGTTTATATTCTGTTTATAGAGCTTAGATTCACAAAATATGTTAAGTTATATATATACCTTGAATGTCAGTATGTTTAGAAACGGAGTGCATCTGTTGATGGCGGGATAAGGACTTTAAGTATTTTGGGGTGCATAGGTCACTAATCCACATTTATTTTTTAAATTTAATGGTTGATTAGGGCAGTTAACTAATAATCGTTTCTTAATTCACTGATTAGGGTAACAATTGTTGATAGAGCGTTCACCACTCACTTATGTTTTAACACAAAGCACCGTTAGTTAAAAGACTATTAAAACTTACTGTTCATTATATTTTGGTTGATAGTGTATTGATAGAGCTTACCCCAACTTACCTTTAATTATAAAACATAAGTTGGTTGAAATTTTGTTGATATTTCGACATCCACTTACACTTCGTACCAAATCATAGATGGGTTGATATTTTGTTGATAGAGCGAACATCAAATTACCCTCCGTACCAAAACACAACCTAGGTGGGTTGATATCTTGTTGTTAAAGAGAAAATACACTTACCCTTCATTACAGAACACTGATGGGTTGATATTTTGCTAATAGAGTGAATATCAAATTACCATTCGTACCAAAACACAGGTTGGTTGATATTTTTTTGATAAAGAGAAAATCCACTTACCCTTCATTACAGAACACTGACGGGTTGATACTTTGCTGATAGAGCGTACATCCACTAATTATAACCTCCTTTAGATTGTCTGTGGCTAACAGCTCGGTAGGCGGACATACCTGCTGTGCATATATGCGGAAAGAAAATGTGCAAAAACAAAAATACACACAATTAATGACTGACAAATACATGATCGCGCTCAAGATGAATGATAGTTTGAAATTATTCATTCAGATACTATTCGAGTTAAGTTTAATCACTGAGATGTCTCTGTTGCTGCGTACATATGCAATTGATGTTTCTGTTAAGGACTATCACGGTTGTAATTAAGGTTACACAATCGGACATAGTAGGCCAATCATACGGTGTTCCGTTAGGGCCATCTCAGCGTACCATCGTACCATCGTACATCGTGCCATCACAATCGTACCTTCGCCATCGTACCATCGTACCATCGCGCATCGCAGTCGATGTGCGATGTTGCATCGCCTCCGGTTCCATCGTACCATCGCTTCATCGCCTTCCGTTTAGACATGCGCACCAACACCAATTAACTTTCGTCAGAAGGCAAAACTTGCATTTATCGGTAAGAAAACATTGCCAAAAAGTATTGTCGATTTTTTGCATCCATGATGTCCTCCATTTTTGTTTTGCTTTGATGTGCGCATGTCTAAACGGAAGGCGATGGAGCGATGGTACGATGGAGCAGGGGGCGATGCAACATCGCACATCGACTGCGATGGTGCGATGGTACGATGGCGATAACACGATGGTACGATGACGATGTTACGATGGTCCATCACGTCATCGCCATCGTACCATCGCCATCGTACCATCGTACCATCGCGCATCGACTTGTAAAATATCGTTTCATCGTTCAATCGCGTTTAAATTCGATGCGCGATGGTACGATGGTACGATGGCGATGGTACGATGGCGATGACGCTTTGGACCATCGTATCATCGCCATCATACCATCGTATTATCGCGTCATCGTACCATCACCATCGTACAATCGTGCCATCGCCATCGTACCATCGCGCATCGACTTGTAAGGGTCGATACGCGATGGTACGATTGCCCTAACGGAACACCGTACAATCCCGTAATTATTCGGGGTCATGCCTAGTATGTATTTCGACGGAGTCCTGTTCACAATCTTGACATTTTCTTTACAGTAGGCAAATAGTTCACTGTTGCAACATAACGATATGGTCGTTAGCATCACGTGTTGATGTATGATTTGCGTTGCATGTTTATTATTACAACACAGATGACGCTTGTATCAAACATACTCACACCGTGCAACACATAGTTTTGATAACAGAGGGATATCTTGATATCCGAGCCGAGAAAAACGGCAGACTTCAATACTGGTTAGACATATCTTTCAAGTATTTTTTTCAAAAACATAAGTGAGATAACTATTTACAGGGTGTACATATGTATGGATGTTTAGACATTCTACACTGATTATCCCGACCAATTTCGTCGACCAGTAAGGCAGATATTCGAAATTATACTTCAAAGCTTTACGAGAAGTACGCAGAATGTTTGCATTTGATGCTATTACAATTAACGAACATTTAATTCAGTCATTGTATCGCTATTTTGTGAAAGGGGAATCATTGAGCGACATTTAGGTAAAATGGAGTGTGTAAAGACTGTTTTGGAGAAGTGATCCGCTTCGAAAAGGGTCGGGGTACTAGAAAACATGATGCCTTAGTAAAACAGAGCAGATTTTACTAAGAGAGCACGGATGACAGAGCAACGAAATTGCTTGTTGCCCAAGTTTACAGAGATTATTCTTTGGAAATAGCTTTATCTTCCATTTTTATCGAATTTGATAATAAAATGAACTGTGTATGACTCGAGATTTCCATAATTTATTGGTACATATAAAACAGTCCGAACAATTACACATTCATAATACGCTATGAACATTCTATTATATATATATATATATATACACATATCCGTTTCGAATAGTTGTTTTCAATACTTCCATTTGTTAACTACTTAAATAGTCCCTATTATTAAATGTTTTAGGTTCACAAAGTATTATAGTATTTAGAAACTTTCAAATGTCCAAATCCTCAAATTATTATGTAACGCTGAACAACTGCCCTACTATACTAGCTTCCATAGTATAGTTTAACTTATCCCACACCCTGTCTGACTGCGGGGATCCATGTTGTGGATACAAGACCGACTGACTCTCCATTCCTGAACCCACAACATCGACTCTCTACTCTCCTAGACTTTCCGTGCGCTCAGTATTATATTAGAAGATTCCCCCAAACACCCTTTTGGCAGTTAGTCATGCCCCACATATGGACATCGACCTGGGCCATGGTGATAGCATCATTGCATCATTGTGTGCATACATTACCCACAAGACATTTCGACCCCCCCCCCTCCCCCCAGGGGCCAGCAGAAAATAATAACATTATCAATTATAAGAGAATTGTACTTTTCTAAAAGTTGAAGCACAAGTGGGTTATCATGTTTCATATTACCCAGTGCTTGAAGAGACGAAAGGGAATCAGAAAAGATTACAAAATGGTCATCATCAGATTCCAGAATATAATTTAAGGCAAGTTCAATTGCCTTAAAATTTTGACATAGAGATCGAATATAACATTTGCTCAGTATCTACTTTTATATATATATGTATTCCACTAATGAAAAAAAAAAAACTTATTTTTTCTATAGCAAAAGGACAAATTCTACTCAGAGCTACCCATACCCCCTATTTTGTTGACAGCAAACAATGACCACAAATGATTTGAAGATGTCAAAACTTTCCCAGCCAACATCCGTAACACGGAATGGCCTTCATTTTGCCATATTTTGACGGTGTGAACGCTAGCCCTTCCATTTTTCATTTGATCTTTATCAAACATACACAGTAGTTATATATGTCTAAGACGAGTTCTTAAACAAGACAGATTAGATTGCTTATAGACTCCATGGAACAGAAGTAAAACTATGGACTATTTAATGAAGCGGAATAGTAGAGGAGCTGCAGTGGTAGAGGGGTACACTCGCCTCCCGATCCAGAGGTCCCGGATTCGATTCCCGGTGAGGTTACGTGTTTGGTGTTAACATTTATCTATTACTATATCGTTAATAGTCCGATCTATCTGATTTTCAAACTTGTCTGAGCTTTAATGATATGTATAATATGGCAAAGTTTGGTAAAGATCTCATGAAAAAGTCGTAACGAGGCAAACCTTAACATACGACGGACGGACAACGGACATCTCGAAATCCCATAAGCTCTTCTAGCCTTCGGCCATTAGAGATAAAAATAGAAAGAGTCCCATGAGGGTATATATCGCTCTACCTTTTTAAGAGACCATGAAAGTTTAAGCAAAATATAATTTATAAGTAAAAAAATAATGATTAACATAACCAATTAAACAAGTTTGCAAAACAATGTCTGCCCCATTGGAATTTGAACCCCGTGAACTATTTTTTTATGAGGAAACAAAACAACAAGTGGGTCATTGGTTCGTGAGTACTCGTTTAAACATTATTCTATGGTAAGTAAGTGCGGCCATATTTACTGAGGGTATGGAACATTTACATAAAACCGAGAAAGTGTTATAAGGCAATTCGTTTGATCAAGTTTCAAAACAATTGGTCGTGAGTTGTTCGTCGTCCGTCCTCGTTCGTCGTCGTCGTCCATGGTCGTTAAATTTTGCGTCGTTAACACGATAGGGCCTTCATTTTTCATCCGATCTTTACCAAACTTGGTCAGATTGTTGATAACAATGAAAGCTCGGATAAATTCTCACAGTTATCAAGGCCCATGCATGGAACTAATGGGTGAGATGGGGTCCAAGGCGTGATTGCCCCTTGGTTAAGGGTTCAGTGGGTGAAGCTGAAGACCGAGACGGTCTGCGGCTGAATCACATGAATGTTAGCTTAGAGATATATTCGTAATACAGTTTATATGATTATACATTTTAATTAAATTAATTTAAGTCACACGATGTACGATATTGATACCTTATCCTTCTTAAACTATACTACATTTTAACGATTTTGGTATAAAATGTACTAACATCAGTTACAAAATCACAGACAAAAAAAGTCAAATTTTCAAAATGCGTGAGAACGTAAAATGTATGCGTGTGCATGATTTCACACAAACATGCGTCTGTCTCACACCCAATGCGTGAGACTTGACAGGTATGAATTCTAAAACCAATCAGACTGGACCAGTAACACCGGAGTTATGACCCTTGATTTTATTAAATATGCTATAGTTTGCCTAGTTAACACGATATGGCCGTCATTTTTCATCTGATTTTTACCAGCTCGGACAAGTTCGAAAAGCAGTCAGATGGGACCAGTAACACTGGAGTTATGGCCCCTGTGTTACTGAAAATGTAATTTTCAGCTTGTGAACCCTCTATCACCTGCATTCAGTACGTGATCTTTATCCTACCTTGTCAGATTGTTGATATAAATGAACGTTCATACAAATTTGAAAAACAGCTATATCGGATTAGTAACACATAGTTAGTTATGGCCTTTGATTTATTGAAACATATCTTACTCTGCCTTGTGAACACTCGAGCAAATTCAGTATGTGTTTGATCTTTACGAAAACAAGATGGGCACTCTAGCTCCTCCGTTATTCATCCGATCTTAACCAAACTTACACACTTTCACAGGAAGCATCCTTGCGTGGTCCTCTCTCAGATTTGTAGAAATTGTCCCGATCCGTCAACAAATATGGCCGCCGTTACTAAAAATAGAAATATACTTAAATACTTCTTTTTCATGAACCGGTGTGTAGAAACTTTACAGGAAGCATCCTAACATGGTCCTCTCTCAGATTTACACAAATTGTCCCGATCCGTCAACAAATATGATTGCCGTTACTAAAAGTAGAAACATTTTTAAACGATTTCTTTTTAATGAACTGTTGGGTAGAAACTTTACAGGAAGCATCCTTGTATCCTTGCATGGTCCTCTCTCAGACTTAAACAAATTGCCACGATCCGCCAACAAATATGGCCACCGTTATTAACAACTGAAAAATCAATAAACGACTTCTCGTGAGCCAATGGTCCACTTGTTCTTTTGTTTTCTCACAAAAAAATGTTTGTTCATGGGGTATGTTCTTATTTTTCACTTATTCAGTTTTTTTAAACTATCATGGCCTCTTTAGCCAGTAGAGCGATACATGTCCTTATGGTCCTTTAGTTATTTAAGCTCTACTGGCCCAATGCTAGCAGAGCTTATTGGATGTCGAGTTGTTCATTGCCCGTCCGTCGTATGTGACTCGTTACTTAAACGCTATGACTTAATTTGTCATCATTGGTGGGCCTGCATTTTCCACAATTTTTCATCTGATCTTTGCAAAACTTGGCCATATTGTACAAATCATTAAAAGCTCAGACAAATTTGAGAACCAGCTAGATCGGAATATTAACGTTACAGTAAAATATAACTGTTAACAAAGCTGATCTCATCGGGAATCGAATCCGGGACCTCTGGATCGAGAGGCGAGTAGTACCACTCGACTATCGCAGCTTCTCTGCGAGTCCATTTCGTTGCATAGTCCATAGGTTTACTTCTGTTCTATGGAGCCTATTAGCAATCGAATCTGTTTGGTTCATGAACTCGTCTGAGATATTAGTTGTGCATGTATATAACTACTATGTACGTTTGGAGGGCCTATAGGGTTCACAAGTCACAATATGGCAAACTGAAGGCACATCTTGTTGAAAGCATTAAATGTTCTCTTAGTAAACTGTAGAAAAATAAGTTTGAAACCAAAAGTATGGGGATATACGAAATCAAAGCAAATCGAAATTTTAAAAGTAAGAAATAGTTCTTGTACATCAGGAGTATATGGTGAATTAGGAAGATATCCTTTATTTATAACGCGTTATGTAAGAATACTTAAATACTGGTTTAAATATTGAAAACAGATAACATAATACTTAAAATCATTTACACATGGACACTAAAAGATTGTGAAAATGGTTATAAAAATTGGGCATCGAATGTAAAAAATATGTAAAATATATGTTAAACGAATATGGTTTTACACATGTTTGGAATGACACAAATTCTGTTAATGCTAAATACTTTATAAATACGTTTAGACAAAGAGTTGTTGATTGTTTTATACAACGATGGTTTGTAGATAAGGAATCAAGTGATGTACTTGAATTATATAATAATTTTAAACTGAGTTTTCGTTATGAATCATACCTTGATTTTTTACCATGTAATCTCAGACCATATTTGACAAAATTCAGAATATCAGCATATTCGTTAAGAATACAGACCGGTAAATACTCTCGTAATAGAATACCTAGAAATGAAAGATATTGTCAATGCTGCCACAGTATTGATTTGGAAGATGAATACCATTTTATTTTGATTTGTCCTTGTTACACAAGAATCCGGACAATTTATATTAAAAAATATTATTATAATAGACCTAGTATGTTTAAATTCTTAGAATTAATGCAGACACAGGATAAGAATATTGTTATTAAGTTAGCTAAATATATTAGTACAGCTTTAGCTGTAAAGAATACAATCTTGATTAATTAAACAATGTTTAGCTCTTTTGTATTTTCATTATCATATATCAGTTATTTAATATTAATGTTGATCATAGCAATTGTACTTTTGTCTAAATTACTCGACTTATTATGCATGAAAATGTATGTATGTATATATAACGATGTACGTATGTACAAGTTAAATAAAATATATGTTCTTTTCTGTTCTGTTCTTTATACCTTTATTATTACTATTGCCATTCTTGTTTGTCTTTTTGCGCGTTTTTGGGTTTACTGTTTCCTGTGAAAGCTGCATTTCCTGTTCGACTTTCTTACTTACTTTTATAAACAAAAGCTACGCACTTAACATTTGATGACTTTTATTCAACACAACGCCAACAAATAATATTTATTATTTGTATGGTTCTATAACTATACAGTCTTAACTGCTATGACTAAAATAACCATTTTTCGAAAAACAAATATCTATATCCCAATTCTAACATTGCTTAACTGAATGTGTGTTTTATTAATGCATATTCGTCTTATAGCAATCTACCATCTTCTCTGTCTACACTTCTCAGAGCGGGGCTTATTTATCTGCATTTTCCAGACATTGTAAATCGATCCACAATACGCGCTGAATCATGTACATATCTGACTGAAGCCCTTTGAAAGATTTGCGCTGTGTGTATATTTATTTAAAAGTCATTATCATATGAATAACATATTTTGTTACGTAAAAAATATATAAACCCAAACATACGTCTAATATATTCTGCATATTGTCCAGAGGTATAAGAAACATAATGACTATACAATATAAACTAAAAACAATAGCAAATCAATGCATACATGGCGTATACGTAATTAGTCAATTAAATGCTTTGAAACATTTTGATTTCACGAAATCTGTTCGTTTCCAATGTATCTTAGAATAACACAAAATACATAAATGAGGTAATATAGAAAAAGATCATACGCACGCATGTACACACACGTTTGTATAACCAACTTTTAATCTATTGTTATTCGTTTTACTTGTATCGTTTCATTTTTGCGGGGTTGTATTAATAAGCAATAGAATACTGCATTTTAACAGTGAAATAAAAGTGTTGTTATTACATACAATGAAATATAGAGTTTAATTTGTTCACCGCCGTGGCTACTGTTTTCTATGAAAAACAAAAATTGTTAAAACTAATTGTTATCTATATTTATCTTTAACCTACAAATGTTCAAATAAAAAAATGATCTATAGAAAATTGGTCAAGCATTTAAGAAGTGTTGCCATTACCAATGCGTGCAGTAAAATACGTTCGCGTAAATACCAGTGCCGATTACATGCCAGCGTCACATAGAAGTCAAAACTTAATTTGGTTGAATTGATGCTGAACTGTTTGTATTTTCTGTGGCTTTTGTGTATTTGCAGTATTTTGTTTAAAAGTGAAACTTCTCTCGTCAAAAAAATTAATTATTGTATAATGCGTAGAAGCACGAAGCGGTGTGTTCATAGTAGAACCATTTGACAATGTGTAGAAGCACGAAGCGTTGTGTTCATGGTAGAACCATTTGACAATGGGTAGACGCAAGAAGCTGTGTGTTCATAGTAGAATCATTTGACCATTTGAGAATGTGTAGAAGTATAACGTTACCCACGTCTCGCCGTATGACAAGATCAGTGGTTCGTTATTTACCGGGTTATACTAATTGTTTAAACCGTTTATCTGGTAAGTTGTCTGCTGAATCTTATCTTATCTCTGCTGAATACAAATGTTCATGTCCCATCAGGCACTGAAAGTGTATATTACACAACGTCTCTCTCTCTCTTAATCTCTCTCTCTCTCTCTCTCTCTCTCTCTGTTGTGTTTTAGCGAGGGGCTCTCTTTTATATGAAAACTCCCAGACAGGGGTGTGTGCGAAGCGATCCATAGTATTTTAGGCCTTTCTAGAGAATCATAAAGCATGTGTATTTTCAATGTATGGTATGATCTTACCTAACGTAACAGAAGCACAAAGCTATGTGTTCATAGCAGAACCATTTGACACTGGGTCGAAGCATGAAGCTGTGTGCTCATAGTAGAACCATTTGACAATGGATAGACGTAAGAAGCTTTGTGTTCATAGTAGAACCATTTGACAATGTCTAGAAACACGAAGTTGTCTGTTCATAGTAGAACCATTTGACAATGGATAGAAACATATGACAATGGGTAGAAGCAAAACGCTGTGTGATCATGGTAGAACCATTTGACAATGGGTAGAAGTAACGCGACACGTGTTTCTGAATGTCACACATTTTCGTCGGTCACTTCCAAGACTGTTTTCTAGTCAAGTAGATAATATACACGAATGGTGAATTGTATAATAAAATGGCTTTATATATGTTAGAATGATTTTTGTTCTGATTTTATGGATATTTATTATACGGACCAGTACTGATTGACACGGACCAGTACCCCTTAAGGTCCACTGGTCCGTAAAAACCAGTACTACCTCGCATCCCATTTTGATCCCTGATAATTTAACATAGTGTTAGGTTTTTTTGGGGCCACCATACCTGCATTTTAGAACTAGCCTACTTTTGGGGAAAAATCTGCTTGTCAAAATAGATTTTTTTTATGGAGTGTCAACATGAGATATCATTTCTTTCATCTTGTGTATATTCACTTCTTGTTTTCTCTTCTAAAGATTGTTGACAAGTAGTTGGTTAATGTTAAATAGCATTTACTTAATCTCAGAAGTAACTAGGATTGTTGATTTGAAGTATGTACAGTACCGATGTAAAAATGCAAATATTTGCTTCGTCTGTTGCTTTTAATAGGTAATATTGCAAACATAATCTTTAAAATATAACAACGTCATGTAGGTGACACTTGAATGTTGGTAACACATTTTATTTGGAACAAAAAAAATACTTTTAATTTGTGTACTACCCCACCCACTTTGTAAAGTATGCGTACTGGAATGTCCCCACATCCAAATGTTATTCTCTTGCAGCCAGCATTACATTATCACGAGCAGCAACAATAAATAAAGCTACATTGTCGATAAAACTTGATCGACCTAAGACGTAAAGTCCGTAAAACTACAAAAATGTGGTTATGTCTTACCCATGTTTGTTTGCAATCGTCTAGTTTGCGCACTTTTTATTCAGTTTCATACAGGCGCTTACATCTCATTCTCGGTTTTCGCGGAGAGGGCACTGATGACACTCATGATGTTTGTATAGGGGTGGCCTTGCCAGCCCTATACAACATTACTGGTTTGTGCAACACTATATTCGCGTATAGTGTCTAACACACTGGTACTACTGAACTAGTTTGTCTCGGTTCAGTAGCCTGAGTGTTGTAGTGAATGTACATGGGGTACTACAAGGTTCTTGTGGCTCGATTACCTAGAGCTTTGGGTAGTTAGCAATTTCCCGCCATCTCAGACCACATGACCCGGCCAGACGTCATATGACACGATCCAAGCTCCCTGATTGGTAGCGGCTGGGGCAGGAGGCGGTCTCTTCAACTCAAGTGGCCATTACCGAAAGCTGTGGATGAATGACGCGGAGAGAAAACTACATAGAATATATATACTTAGTGCTAATCGGATACTAAGGACCTGACAAGAAGACCAAATGGACAGGTAGGAACACTTTAGTGTCATTTGACTGATAGTGAAGAAGTCCCCTGCGCAATCATCAAGGCAATCATCATCGGATGGCAGTATATGAACTTGGAAGTTGGAAAGACAGAACTCCGCGGGCCGGAGCTGAGATCAATCCACAACAGTAGCAGTAATCCAGTAGCAATAATTCGTTAGTAATAGTTAGGGATCGACGCCGAGGCCTACATTCGACCGTAGTCTGACAACAGAAGAGGGAATTTGAAGGTACAGTCATCTGATAATGTTTGCAGCGCAGGGGCCATATGTGATGGGTGTGGCCCCAAACACAAGGACCCCCGACCAGTAGCGGCTGTAGGACAACCACCATAGCCTTGTTGTTTGGTCTGTGCACGGTGGAATATATACTGGGCTTGGCTCTTGAGTACATTGCCTTGATTTTGTGTTGCCTTTGTTAATGTTTACGGTATTATATAAACATTGCATCCCTGTGAGGGTGACAGTGCATCTTGTCAACCTGAGGAAAATCATTTCGAACGAGGCGAAGCGGAGATTGACATTATGTTTTCAAGGTTGACAATATCTACTGTCGCCCTCACTGGGATGGAATATTTATTTTATTATACCGAGAAAGGGGAAGAAATATAAAAAGTTCGGAAGTTGTTTTGGGGAAATGAAACATGTAATAAAAAGGTCCATTTCGTTCTTATTAAAAAAGTGGATGTTTTTATTTATTTATTAACCATTTTTGATTTAAGTGCCACGTTACTGTCAACAAATACATTATTCCTATCCTTAAAAAGAAATTCACATTACATCAACATTTTAGAAATATAAATAACATAATAGATAATTTATACTAATAAAGTGTTCAACGATTCATTTGGGCATATCGTGTTGCAATCTCTACCCAGAGTACACTCGTTCCTCATTTGACTCTGTCAACGTCAAAGGAAGTAGGGCGAACGGTTAGGTCACGTGATTATTCAAAAAAGTTATGTTGATGCTTATAATAAATCCTTTTGCCTGATCTGCAAAGATAAAATATAGACCTATATTAAATAATTTCAAGTTTTATTTCTATGTGTTATTTTTTTTAGTAATTTTCTGCTATCGAGCTTCGGTTTGAAATGTTTACATATGCGTTTCGATTGAGGAGACCTAAGTGTAGTAAAATAGTCCCGATTAAAACTAAATCGTTTTCATGCATTATTTCAAATCTTTGCACCATCTAATTTTCAGATATTCTGAAAATTATATTTACAAAAAAAAAGATAAGGTTCAGGCAAACATATTCCAATTTAACAGGTTTTACCAAAATCTTGTAATTTAGTAGTGAGCAGAGATATATGTGAGTGAAAGGAACGATAACTCTGCGTGGAGATTGATCGTGTTGGCCATGAGAAAAAACAATATCTATTTATAAACTTTGACATTGATTTCGGGATGATGCGATTGGGAGGGTAACATTAAAACAAATGCTGCCCTCCAGTGACGTCACTCCAGGGTGTGACATTACAACAGCGTACGACAGCGTGAAATGTTAAATAGCAGTCTATGGGCATTTAAGATTGACATGAGGTATACTAGTATAATGCTATTGTTTTACCATTATTATCTGATGTGCTATCTGAGTACTATTTTCAACCTCGTTAGCATATATTTTGAATTGTCTCCTTGGCTGTTGCAAATACAAGACGTTGTTTCCATACGTTAAGGCTTCGTTTGAATATTTATTTTTCTTACCCAGTAATCTTACTATTGATTATCGTATTTTAACGGTTTCTCATTCTTCGCTTTCGGATTAACTGGTTGGAAATTATACGGAGTCAATTTGATTTTAAAAAGCTTTTGTCTAATCCCATACAAATTTAAAACGAAGCCATTGTGCGAGATTTGGCAGTAAACAATCCAATTAACATAACTTAAATCCTATAACGTAGTGTCAGTTAAGTTCTGTCTGGGAACTAATACGTGCCCATTGTTTTACTCATAAATATTCCATTAAACAGCGAAACGAATCGTAGCGTTCAACGTTTCTTATAATTTCAAACTTCGTTTATTAAGCAATAATAATTGTATAGGTGTATAGCTTTTGTTGAAATTCCATTTTCGTTTGAAAAACATTTAAAATATTTAAATGACAATTAGGTTTCAATTTTGTCAATCATTACTATTATGTTTTATTAATATGCAAATTTCCTGCACCAAAATCGATTCAAGTATCTAGATGTATCGTGAGATACCTTAATGCTTGTAATCGCATTCAGCTATGCAGGTTCTTATTTATCATCCATTTGCATTTAATTCTCTAGAGATATCAAGGAAATCTAACATGTATGACTTCAGTACGTTCAACTTATAACATCTGCTTGTCACATACTTTTGCACTTTTGGACGGTGCCGTCTGGCGCACAAAAAAAATCTATTAGAAACCAAAGAGCACCAGATTACAGCGCGATAAATGTAACATCATTTGCAAGACTGTAAATGGGCAAAAGATCCGTATATTGACAACATGTAATAGGCTGTTTTTGAAGGATTTTGATCCTGTACAAATTATTGCGCATACGTCTTATAACGTAAACAAGCGTCAACATGAGGTGGGGAGTAAAAGTCGTACCGTACCATACCGTACATTCCGAAATATAACGAAAACAGCAGGTGCGTATTAAGGAAAATACCCAAAGTAACAATTAATAGTTTAGTTACGAATCTAATAGAAATTATCGGTATATTATTAGTGTATGAAGTATGTATGTAACAACAAACGATAATGTTTATTAATTCATTTATATCATATATTAGAACATTTAGCATGCAAACATGAAATAGATATATATCAGATGTAATTGGATAATAAATAGTATCCGTGCCGTACTGTACATCATTTGTGTAACAGTTATCACAAATAAAGATGTAATGTAATCTACACTATTAAATAAATATCCAAAATTGGGTCAATAACATGACCAATAAATTAATGACACTAAATAACGTATATATATTTCTTTATTAAAGTCTCATCATGGTTTACAATAAATACAAACATAAATAAAACATCGTACACATTATAAGATAGCCATGCCATTCTAATTAGAATTATAAGAGACTATAGTTATAAAACCATCAACATATTTTAAAAGTATCTAATAACATCAAACTCAAACGATATTTGCATATATATTACACATTAAGACTATGTAAATGATGCTAATCTATCTATAAAATATGTACTAAGAATGAGTATTGTAAGATTTGACAAAATAAACAAAGCACTATTGCGCATTAGTTAAAACAAAATTAAAAAATCATGTATCCCCTTTGATCAGATCAAAAAGGAACTGATTAGCATCATTTTCATAGAAGAAAATAAAACAGAATCACGATATGATAAAAAACAATTGACATTATTTACATATATAAAATTGACATTGTTTGGCATATTTAAGAAGGAAAAAAGATTAGCGATACAAAAAGCTAGATCGACGTAACAATTCAAATTGGTAATTTAAAGGTGTGACAAACACTTAAGCAGATTTCAAGTGGCATTTACAAATCTCAACACAGCAGAATACATGACTAATACATGACTAATCAGCAATATTTATACCAATAATAAAGATTATCCTTGGCAAACACTTGTTAATCTATGGACATTGATTGTGATGTAATTAACCTTGTTTTTAATAATAACATGCAATACATGCACATTTGAAGAGAAAATAATTCGATTACCATGATATTAAATTCAAACTTTTTTTATCACATTACATCATGGTAACTATCAAAACCCGTGCATAAATTCACAAGAAGAAGTGATTAAATTTACTAAGTACCATGGACATCCCTTTATCAAACCAATTATTTTCATCAATTCAATTCAATGCAATTCAATATTTTATCTGGCATAACATTTACATGTTTATTGCCTAAACAAGGCGGAATACAATACACCATATTTCAGAGAAGAGTACAAGTACAAACAAACATACTTCATTTAGAGAATGAATACATATATTACAGTGGAATAATTATAATTATTAGTATTAGGTACTATCAATGGCAGTTATCACATCTTATTACCATTATCAATATTGTGTTTAAAAAGCATTTATTTTTATGGAATTTAGAACAATACTACCGTTACATCAGACTACGTGTATTTATTATTATTATTATTATTATTATTATTTTATACTTATCCTAATTCAGTGAAATTTGGTTTGTTTTAGCCATATTGCCGCCGAAAACGCAGAAAGCCAGTTTTTCAGACATTTAATGGGCAATAACTCTGTCATGTATGATTGAATCTGATTGGTTTTCGAAAGGAACCGAGATCTCATGTATACGTATGTTGTGACCAACTTTCTCTGACCTTTTCATTTTATAATTATTCCCCTTTGGCACTTATAACATTTAAACATTTCTACATAATTTCACGTTTTGTCCCCCGCCGATTAGGCGGAGGAATATAGAATTGCCATTGTCCTTCTGTCCTTCCATCCGGTCCCATAACTTTGGTAACGCCTCATCCGATTTCAATAATATTTTGCACAAATGTTCACCACCTTTGTACGCAAACCAGTGTTTTTCGGAATTTGATCTTGATATATACTTTCTGAGTGGCACCGTCCATCAGCACCTTCAGTGCTTTGATGTTGTCAATGGGGATCAAATAAATACCATAATAATAGTCGTTAATTATGTACGAATAGTCATACTGAACGGCAACCCCATCTGCTCAAGCTCATAATTTCTCAAGATACTTTAGCACGACTTTGTAGGGACAAAGATTAAACATATGAATTGATATAATTGTTTGAAGATATTAAAAAAGATAGGTAAGGATGTGATTTTCATATATATATTGTTATTTTATTATTTTCTAAGCGACGTATCACAATTACCTCCCATATATTAAACAAACTTATTTCATTAAACAAACGTATTGCTTTAAACAAATTTAATGTTTGACATTGTTCTGTCAATGTTTAAACATCGCTGAAACGTGTCCACAAACGATTGTTATTTTAAAACAACATCATTCCACATTTCGTAATTTTAGAATTACCCACCTCCAGTTGAAATGAGAACTAGTCCATAGGTATATATATATTTATATATATAAATTCATTTTCAAAATTCAAAATCTATAGAAACAATATAAACGGCTTTTACCAGCCAGGCCAAACCCCGAAACTGCAAGGTCAAATTAAGAGTTAACATATCATAATTCATTTTACGCTTATTTTAAGAACCTTAGCCTATACTTTTGATCTGCGCTTATCCATTATTATTTGACCTGAACATCTGGATAGAGTTTTTTTAATAAACGGTTAAGTAGTGTAAGTTTGTGGTTGATAATGGTTCTTGATCCGTGTAGCATAGGCGTAACGAAGAAATCAGAAGCGGGCCGGGTGACCGAGGCTAGGTTTTAACCAGCGTCTGAATGATTGAGAACATGGTACTTGATCTGTTTCCCTGCGACGCTTGCTTATTGACCGAGGTGTTTCGAATGTATTAAATAGCATAAAAGTTTAAACTACGGTGATGCGAGTGCGATACCCGCAAGTCGGGACACTTGTCCTCACAAGGAAATTATTTTTGCATAACGCCAAACGGAGTTTATAGATGCAAAAAAAGGACCGTTGATGTGAGGACAAGGGTGATGTCCCCTCATCAACATGGGTGTCCTCACATGGAGGGTGAAATATGTATCAAATGTCCTAACATGAACGGGTTCATCATCTCTCTCTCTCTCTCTCTCTCTCTCTCTCTCTCTCTCTCTCTCTCTCTCTCACTGCTATACTCCCCTCGCGGGTATTTTAAGCAGGAAAAAGTGCGTTTGTCGGTGAGAATAGTGAGAAAAGTTAAAAGTAGATAAAGAAGAAGACTACCTAAGTGAAAAAGTGAAGTAAAGGATCGAGTGTTAATAGGAGAAATAAAAAAGAGTTTAAAAACAACAACTTCCGAATCTCAATGGTGTCTCAACTGGCTGACTGACTGCCTAAACAGATCTATGTTTGGCAGGACAGCAATACTATGAGGAAGCGAATTCCATAGTGTGACTGTGTGAGGAAAAAAAGAAAATTTGTAGAAGTTTGCATTTGTATGAATTTGTATGAGAGAATTTGGGTGCATGTGTCTGGTCATTCTGATAGGGTGTTGGAGATAAGGAGGCATTGCCATTGGAATTTCAACCTGGTGATGGAATATTTTATAAAACATTAACAATTTTGAGTCAGTTCTTCTGTCTTTTAGTGTTCTCCAGTCAGATCTGTTACACTGTGATATGGTGAATAGTTGTTTTTTACCCATCTAACTGCGCGGCGTTGTATAATTTCTACTTTATTTATGTTAGTGAGAGTGTACTGTATGGTGACCAGACTGTGGATGCGTATTCGAGTTGTGGTCTAACGAGAGTGGTATATGCAAGTTCGCGTACTTTTTCGTGTTTTGTAGGTATGTTTCTTTTTAGGAAGCCTAAAGTTCTGTTTGCTGTTAATGGAGAAGAATCGACAAGATTCCGAATTTCCAGAATATCGGAAACTGGGATTTGTGCCGCGAAATACACTTTATGATCTCGTTACTACAGGCGTTTGGAATGAAACAATTCAAGCGTCCAGTTTGGCCGTCAAGTTTGTTTACATTTTTGTTTTTTTGACAGCTCAAATAAAATTATGTGTTGACCTCGAATTGTAAGCCTACGTGACGCGTATCCATGCAGCTATGGATGTGGTAAATATGGTAAGCGTTTATGTAGACACATTATTTTATAATTTCGTCCCACTGGTGCAAAAAGGTACCATCCGACATTTTGGCCAAAAATGACTTTTTGACATATTTCATTATAATTTCATGTAATCTTCATACTGCATAAAGATCTAAGCTATATTCCTTTAATTAAGGATTTTATGACTGACATATATGTAATAAGAAGGTCATTCACATTTCTGTCATTTCCTTGGTGCAAAAAGGTACCAAGTGTCATTGTTGTTGTTGTTGTTTTCTTCACCGCCAGCAATGACGAACCCCAGAGGCCTCTGGGTAGGGTAAGATCCAGCACCTGGTATCCTCCACCACAGTAATAATATTAATTGGTAAAAAAAAAAGTAAAAATAAAAAAAAAAAGTTCACACTATTTAAGATCTATGTACGCCTTATATGTTTAATTAAAAGTCACTTGGGTTTAACACGTTTATTAATGCTCACCAAATCTTC
The DNA here is from genome assembly GCA_037043455.1 of Cyrtodaria siliqua. Lineage (NCBI taxonomy): Eukaryota > Metazoa > Mollusca > Bivalvia > Adapedonta > Hiatellidae > Cyrtodaria > Cyrtodaria siliqua. The sequence continues at coordinate 263,441 of JAWPHD010000446.1, read as the reverse complement.
AAGATCACATGTTATTAATGGACAGTCAGCCAAGAAGGAATTAAAGGAGACTTTTATAAAGTCTATATCTCTTTGTATGAAGGTGAAATATTAATCTTTTAATGTGAAATTCCAGTTCCTTCACAAAATCTAGTTTCAGCAACCTCTCCGGCAGCAGCACAGAAAAGTCAATCAAGATTTGCACTTTCTTCAAATGGCGAATCAAAGTATACATCTGCACCATTTTCTTTTAGGACACTCTCTATTCTTTTAATAATAGGATCCCTTGTATATTGCAAGGGAGGACAGTTTAACGGACACACTGTAGATATGGCGTTCTGGTTGAATCTACATCTATTAACTTGTAGGATGTAAGTGCCTGTGAGCAGTCGCAATCTTGCTGGAATTCTCGTTACTTCCAGAGCAGATGAGCATGGAACCCGTAGAACAGGGTGGAGCTTTCCAGGATTAAATGAAACATTCATAAACTTCAGTGAACTATAATTTGTAGCCAGACGTTCAATGCGATTCTTCCATTTACCTTCGACGACTGAATGAACCCTTCCCTTCCACTGGCCCTTGTTTAGTGGGTTCTCAAGATATGTATGAATGTCACCAAGGTCATATTTCACCAGGAGCGGTTGTACTTTGCCAACCCACGAGGACGATTTATCAGACTTTACCAGAACCTGTCTCGACACTATCTGTCTTTCTACACTGGAAACATCCTGATAACAGATGTTGTTAAAAAAGTTTAAAATTTTCAGATGTATGATTGCTTCAATCGGTAGAAGTCCTGATAAAATGTATGCACTTGGATCGGAAGTGTTAGTTAGGAGCGAAAGCATTTGTTTCACCGTTTTCTTCTGGAACAGTTCAATACTCTCAATTAACTTGTTGGAAGGTGTCAGTATTTCTAGACCATAAGTGAGTACTGGAAGAACATACACTTTATAGAGATTCAGAGAGGTTTCATGATTAAGTCCATTATGCCCGTGCAAGCCAGTTCCAAGAAGACTATACAACGCTCGCCGTGCTTTTGTAATATTTAGATCCACATTAACTACCGCATTTTCACTAACGGAGCTAGTTCTAGTTATACCGAGATGCACTGCAGACTCCACACTCTTCAGTTGTGTACTCCCCATTTCAAAAGTTGAGTCGCGAGTCCCGGAATGCTTCTTCACTTTAGCAGGTTTAATATTCAATGCAACTGTTTTTGATGGTTGTAAAAGATATCGCTCTTCATTAGCGAAGTTGTCAGCCATGTTAATAAGAATTTGTGCGTCTTCTTTAGACCTACTCATTATGCAAACATCATCGGCACAAGCACTACTATTGACTACAGTCGTTCCTATCTTGCCACCGAGTCCTGAGGATGTTAATTGTTTGAGAAGAGGATTAACATAAAGTTTATACAAATCTGTAGATAAAATACCGCTTGCCTAACTCCTTGTGAAATATTGTAAGGTTCACTGGTTTGATTGCAGAATTTGACCACACTTTTGGAATTTTCATGCAGAGATTTGATTACGGTCCAATGTCCATCATTAATGCCAGCATGATATACTCTTCTGAATAGATGTGAATGGGTAACAACATCAAACGCGGATTTAGCATCCAGCAGTATTACGTGTGCTTCAACCTTCATGTCAAGACATTCACGATAAAACTCCTCTAGTATATATGCAGCGTTTAAAGGTGAAGAGCCTGCAGTGAACCCCCTTTGCATAGGATTTTGTACTTTCAGTATGTGACCTTGGGATCTATTCCGTATAAAAGTCTCTATTATTTTACAGACTGTAGGAAGTACAGTAATCCCTCGATAGTTACCAACATCTGTGGGGTGTCCTTTATTTTGGAAGACTGGTGACAGTATTCCAACCTTTAGGCAGTCTGGAATAGTTAGATTTTTAAAACTCCCAATTAACTGCTTTCAGAATTTCTATTTGTAGCAACTCTGGGCCATAAAGGACATGCTCTATATTTATGCCGAAGACATCAGCTGCTTTCCCTTTATGAATGTTTTTTAAGGAGGTCATAAACTCATCAAAAGTAACCTTATTAACCGCCTTCACATTTACAATCTGCGCTATTGCTTCAGTCTCTAACTCAACTTGGTTATGATAGCACTCATCAAATTGTGGATTTTCAGACTTTATAGCTAAAGTTTCAAAATGACGTTTGAACCCGTCTAATACATTCTCTGCGCCGGAGTAACACGTGTTATTCACATATAAATCGTCAATCACAGTACTAAGTTTACCCCTTTGCTTATTTATTAACTTATAAAAGAGTTTATTATTCCTAGTTCTTGCTTCCATTATGTCCTGTTTTTCATCTGTTAATTTTCTAGCAACGCTGACCCTGTACAAGCGCCTAAATTCTTTCTTACATTCTCTCCGTTCAATGAAGTGTTGATCAGTAATGTCACTGGGCTTTCCATATTGCCTCATTGCGTATTTGCTACACATAGTTTTTTTAGGGAGTCGGAGATTTCAGAATTCCATACTGCCAGTTTCGGTTTTGACTTCCATGCTCCTTGTTTCTTTCTGCCCGACGCGTCCTGACCAGCTTTACTCATTACCTCACACAGCATTTTCAAAGTCACTCCAATATTAGGTTTAGATTGCAAAATCGTTGAGTTCAACTTGGAATTGACCATATTCGAGTACAACTCTTTATCTACTTTATCCAAGTTCAATTTCCCAGTAGTATTGTTATGATTAACTTATTCTTTTCAGTTCTAATGTTCATAATTTGAAACGTGAATGCAATAGGTAAATGGTCCGACACATTCGCAGCAATGTCGAGAACTTCTTTATCAGACGTGATGTAGCCATTGTCTTTCTCGGTAAAGAAATAGTCGATCTCAGACTTATTCACACCATTTGGATGGATAAAAGTGGGTCCAGCAGTGGAGATTTGTAGTTTACAGTCACTAATAAATGTTAATAATGTTTTATATCATTTATCACCTAAGTCCTTCGTGAGGTCTTCATTCATATCAGCCCCTATGATGATATTATGGGTATTACGGTATTTGGTTGTTATTTCAAAAAGTTCATCAATAACCTCACAGAAGTCATCTGCACTAGATGTATAGCCTCTGCATGGCATGTATGCAGAAATAATTAAGGTCTTTTTAACATTAGAGTTCTTTATCCCAAATTCTATACACTGTATCCTCTCTGATCCGTCCCCCAAAGGCGTAACGTATCTGGTAAGAGGTTTCCTCCATAAAATTGATACCCCGCCATAGCCCTTCGGCAACTGTATGGGCAATAATGGTTTCTTAAAGTCGACACCTTTACCGGCGAAATCTATTTCTTCACTTATTTCATTCAATAGTGGTATTTGCACCTGAAAGAGCCAGTGTTCCTGTATCAGAATAAAATGACAACTATTTAAAAGTTCTAAAATTGCATGAGTCAACATTTTAATATTCTTGCAGTTGTAGGATGCCATCCTTAGTAACATGTGATCTTTCCCTATAAGTTGAGAGGCGTTGGGCTGGCCTGACGAAAAGGGTGAGGAGTTGTAGACTGCGTTGATGGGAGCTGCTGGGGATGTTGTAGCACATAAGGGGACTGGCTAACCGGTTCGCATGCAGTGGTACAGTGGTAGGTGCACTGGGCACATTGGATACGATCCCTTGCCTAGTTTGTGCTGGCGTCATATGACTTGCTGACACTGCTCCCCCTGCTCTCTGGGGAGGGCCTGTAGGTGCGGGTGGCTGCTTACGCCAGCTAGTGTTGGAGGCCCCCCCTCCAGAGGATGGGGTCTGGTACCTCATATTTGGTGTAGGCCAAGCTGCAGGCTGGTGTGGTGCCTGCGCAGATACTCTGCCCATTGAAGTACGCGACCATTGTGTTTGTGGTGGTGGCGGCCCATAAGGTGGCAATAGCGTCTGGGGTCTATGAGTTGGCACTGGGGGTACTGCGAAAAATAATGGGTCACCCACTAATCCATGTACTTCAGAGTCAGAGGCTCTTGGATTGTTGGTAGTTGGGTTAGATACACTAGGTTCCTGCCCAATGGTAACACTGTTGTCTTTTTCTGCAGGTGCGATCTGGTTTAACCCTCCATCACCTCCCAGCAGCTCACGCTCAGTCACGTCCAACTTCATCTGCATTTGTTGATAAACCATATCTGAGATCCTGTCTTGCAACTTTTTACAGTTTGTGAGAAATTTTTCTTCAGAGTTGTGACGAATAGGAGAACAAGGTTTATCTTTAAGAGATGCACCCCAATCCTGCCCGGTTGAGCCGGTAGACTCTGAGCGCGAATTCTCACAATTGTTGAAAGATCCAGGATTGTCTTTAAGAGACGTCCCCTCCAGGATTGAAATACGAGTCGTAAGTGTCTTTATAGTTAAATCTAGTTCATTATTACGATTTTCCACTTTTTTAACATAAGACTCCAATTTAGTTTTGTCTCTAACAATGTTTTCTACTTTCTTCATCTTCCCATTTAGAAAGTTTCAATTCTTTATTTCTGATTTCCGATGATTTAAGACAGTTCTGACAAGCACTGGAGTTTGCTCCGGCATCACTTGTAGGACCCAAAGTGGAATTCACACACACAGCTCTCCCAGCTAAGCCGGATGGTTTAAGTATTACATATTCGATTGAAGACATGTTGCTTTTGTCACATGCTGGGGTTGCTCCGGCATCACTTGTAGGGTTTAAAGTAGTATTCACACACACAGCTTCCAAAGGTAGATCTGACGGTTTAAGTATTGCATATTCATTTGACGATTTGTCACATACGTCTTCAAGAGTAAGATCAATTTGTTGCTGGTTTGCCAAACAGTTATCACAGATTACAGAATCATTCAAATGGGAAACACATTTTAAGTGAAACAACAGGTTGCACAGGTCACAGGTCTCTGCTTGGACAGACACCTCCTTCCCACAGGCTACACAACCATCATCCGCCTCTTCTGCAAGAATGTCTTGCGCAAATGTAAAAATTCTCGGAACAGGTAATGCTGGAATGTTCAGTTTTGTTGTTTGGGTGCACAGTTTACATATATATTCATTACCACTACTTTTTTCAAGTTCACAAATTTCATCCTGTGTACTTTTTTGACACTTATAGTGTATCCAGTGACAGCTGTGTGTGCAATACACACTTTTTGATCTACAGTTCTTCCTACACTTAATGCAGGCAATGTCAGGCTCAGAGTTGCTACTAACACTAGAATTTACCTTCTCACTAGGTGGTACCTTTCTGCTACCAGGAGGCCTGTCAGCACCTTCACTCGCACTCAGTCCTGATTGTCCTGATTGTAAAGCCCTCTCCAGGGAGTCCATCAGCATGCGGTTGATCACCACTGTATTTACTGGCTGTCCATTATAGTTGGCACTTGCTACAATGTTGGCAATAATATCAAGATCTGTATCTAGAAAAGGATTGATGTTTTTGCCATTAATGAGGAACCGACAGCTGGTTGTATATATGTTAATTGTGTATTCAGAGTTCACTCTGACTGTATAAGACACCACACTTTCACCATGTTTATCTGTTGTTTTGCAAATATTAACCACCCCCCTTTCAGCTGGAAAATCGTTGTACAACCTCAAGCAGACTTCCTTCAGCAACTCAAAGGTACAAGCATCTGCCGTTATGACTATTCCACCTCCCTTCGTCTCACATTCTACATTATGAACTTGTTTCGCTGCCTCAAGCTTTCTAGCGAGGGCTTTCTCTATATTTAATTCATACAATGTTACCTTCCTGGTCGCCAATGTGTCACCAGTACCCCCCCCCCCCCACTTCCGTTTGTCTGGTACTACGTGCTGATAGCCTCATGCTCGGGTCCATGACCTTTACCAACTCCGCCTTGTTGTACAGCCTCTTTATATCACCATGGAGATCCTGCTGCATATAACAACCTGCTGCAATACCAGATGAGCTACTAATGAGCAATTTGATGATGAGTAAAAGGAGTAAAATCATATAACCATTCCACCACACTTGGATGAGAAGAGAGAACAAAAAACTCTAACAGGAGTACATAAGATTAGTTCATATTTAGGACTGGCAAGAGTCATATAGCCATCACACCACACTCGGCTAAAACATAATAAAACCTTCTTGGCTGACAAACCCTTCCGATACTGAGACACTCAGTTGAAAATCTTCTGACAAAGTACATAAGATTATTTCGTATTTAAAACTGGTAAAAAAAAATCATATAAACATCAGACTGCACACGGCTAATACATAATAAAACCTTCTTGGCTGACAAACCCTTCCGCTATAGGCTTTAACGCGTACAAGTTTTAAAAAGTTTTTCAGTTTGTAAAAAAATAATTCAATATGGCGGCCGCACAAGTTCACTCAAAGAAATTCACACTTAGTCAATATTCATCGATAAAAGCATTCTCCACACCATTACATAAACACAGTAAGGCTGCTTAAAACTTAAAAGTCAAATTAAAAACCACTAAAACCAGATAAAAGTTAGTTAAAACCATAAAAAATTTGTCTCTCCAAAACCACGTCCGCCACCAGCTATATTTTCATGCCCCTTAATGGTACCTTTTTGCATTTATAAAACAATACATTATATATTATTTATTTTGTGGGTGGGAGTGGGGGGGTGGGGGGAGGGATGTTAGCAATAATGCTGTAGTGCTGTTTTGAAGCTCTCGATTGTCTGTGCATGCACTACTTCACCGTCTAGATGGCATTTTAATCATTATTATCTTAGATCATAGCTATTTTAATTACTATGTTGGCTCTATTCTTCATGTTCTTAGTCGGTTCAAAAGCCCCTGAGGGCCGGTCCATCCCACACCCCCGGACACCCCCTGACACCTCTTGACACCCCCAGACACACAATTATATATTAATTATATGAAGATAATAACTTAAAGTTGTCTATTATGATACTTAGTAAGCATTTTCGGGGGAAAATAGAACGTTTTGTTTATCAAAAATGTAAAATTAGACCATTATCGTTGCTATTATTTTCACACGGGCGTGATAAAAGCTAACGCTATTAACTCGAATAGTGGACACCCCCAGATTCCTTAAAATAGCTTAAAAACATTTTGAAGAGTTATTTTAAATAAATAAAAGTTCCTCCGACGGGGTGCGTCTATAAATGTCCAGCTCCCCAGACGTCAAATACATGAGACTAATAAATTGGTTGGAAACTGATGAATTAAATCGAGAAAGTCGACATTCACCGCCACGAACAAAATTCACAGTCAGGAACAGTCACTCATTTTACATAATAGATCATAATAACTCGCGACAAATCATTTTGGATACATAATATGTTCTATTTTTTTCCGAAAATGATAACTAAGTATCATAATGGACACTTTTAAGTTATTATCTTCATAGACTTAATACAGCATTGTGTGTCAGGTGGTGTCAAGTGGTGTCCATGGGTGTCTGGGGGTTTGTGAACCGTTATCACTAAAGTGAAGCAAGTCATTCAGTGATATAAGTAGTTGTGCTTCACATGCTTCACACATCGTCTCCGGACCGTGACGTCACAACCGCTGCAGGGATTTTTAAATAATTTTGCACAAGGAATCACCATAACAAGACGATGTGTCGCGCGCAAAACCCAGGTCCGTACCTCAAAGGTCAATGTCACACTTGCAGTTCATAGGTAAAAAACGAGGTACGCATTTTCGTGTCCGGACCGTAACGTCACAACACAAGCAGGGATTTTTAAATTACTTGGCACAAGTGATCACCATAACAAGATGATGTGTCGCGTGCAAAACCCAGGTCCGTACCTCAAAGATCAAGGTCACACTTGCAGTTCATAGGTCAAAAACAGGTACGCGATTTCGTGTCCGGACTGTAATGTCACAACCCCTGCAGGGATTTTTAAATAACTCGGCACAAGTGATCACCATAACAAGACGCAAAACCCAGGTCTTCAATGTCAAGGTCACTCTTGGAGGTCGAAAGTCATATCGTGTCCGGTCAATAACTCTGGCATACATGGATGGATTTTCAAATAACTTGGCACAAGTGCTCACCACAACCAAACGACACACAAAATCCAGGTCCATGGCTCAAAGGTCAAGGTAATACTTAGAGGTCAAAGGTCACTTCGGGGGCATTTGTCACTTACAGTGATATTTCTTGAATCTAAATGGTTTAGTATATGCTTGCAGATGATATGCTCCAATAACTTGCAGGATACAGATGTAAGTAAGAGAGACTGGTCTATAATTTTCTGCTGGATTATGTCCCCTTTCTTGAATACAGATGATACGTTTGCATTTACCCAGTCTGTTGGTAGTTCCCCACTGTCCACGGAGCTTTGGAAGATTGCACATAGTCCAAGTGCCGATGTAAAAAAAATATATTCAAGCAAAAATGATAATTAAACTTAATAGTTCTCTGCTGTAACTTAATGTCAATGAGTTATGAACAATTTTGTAGGTTAAGTTGTGTTAACAGTTAATTTGTACAGTTCATCAGTTAAACTTAAGTTATGCATTTTTGTTTCAGCTATTCCCATTAATGAGTGTGAAAACTGCTCAGGCAAAATGATGTCCATAGTGAAGCCAGGACCTACACCACCTTGGTGGATATTGCTGTGCGAATCCATCAAAAATGGTTTGTTGATGCTTCAACAGTTAAATTAACTTCTCTTTTCTGTGTGTTACTTATTTTGATTTCAGCAACAGTTAGTATCAAGATATTTCCTCGCCAACAATAACGCACCTATTACAGGGAGATTCAATGGATCATCAAATAGGTGATTGAAATAAAAAAACACATTCATTGCCTTATGTTCTGTATGTATGCCGAGACAATCTTAGTTCTACAAACTTGTTAATTAACTTCCAACTGCACAGGTGGTTTCTTTAAAAAAATACTACAAAAAATAGGAAAACATCACTTGCTGGGAATTGGATTTAAACCATCAAAAAATACTAGGTACTAGCTATTGTCACTTAAATGCCTATATGTGTATTAATACCTTTAATCTGAGCCTTCTCGAACCATGGAAGGCCTTTTGTTAGAGAAGGCTCGAGTTATAATACAGCCATCCGTTAGGAAAATGGTGGTGCAATTGCATCACATACCGGTAATGTTTGTTACCTGTTTTAATATCAGGTGATACAAGTACTGTGGAGGCTATCTTGAAGGAACACCATCTTCCAGACGAGAGCACACCATCAGTGGAGAGTGTCCTATCGGAGAGCCCAAAACAATTTGCCATACTACATGTAAATATACTGATAAAAATAATTTTAGCAAGTAAATCATTAACATATAAATCCCGTTGTCCTTGACGTTGGTTCTAGGACATGTGTAGAAGCGGTCATGGGCAATATAACTTATATAATTATCAGTTATATTAAGGGAATAAATCTCAAAAGAAATTTGCGAAAACAATAGCAACATGTGTAATCTACATGTTTTACAGAAATTATAATTTTGCTCTTATTTCAATGTAAAGGGAGGTAATTTCACAAATGATAAACTTTGGTTCCCTATATCTTTATAATGGCGAGGAAATTGTCGATTGTTTTAGTGGTTTTTATAACTTGAGACCCATAACAGTTATTTTATAATGTTTAATCTTGCTCTTTACCTTATTTGTATTGAGTACGTTTTGACTAAATGGGAGATAACTCTGATAGGCTACTTACATTGGAATACAAAAAGATAAAAAGTAAGTGAAAAAGAAGATCAACCTAAGTCATGTCGATGATTTAAAAGTGAATTAGGGCTTGCCAAACTTTATTTTTTCAGTATATATATTTATGGCTCCCCCACACAAAGTGTGGTAGGGGAGCCATATTGATTTTGTGCTTTCTGTCTGTCTGTCTGTCTGTCTGTAGGTCTGTGTCACAAACGATGTCCGATCAATAACTAGAGAATGGTTGGACCTAGGGTCCTCAACTTGAAAAGGATGGTTGGTCATAACCAGTAGATAACCCCTATAAAAAGTTTTGGGGTCGGCCCCTTAAAAAAATAGGGTCGGTCTGGTTACCTGAACCACACATATTTTTTTATGTGGCCTTACTGACACAGATAGTAGATACAGTCATAGGGATATTGAATATCAAAACAATATCAGATCAATAGAGAACAGTTGGACCTAGAGTCGTCAATTATGCCTGTTCGGGCGAGTGTGGGGGGCCATACGTTTTTGTCCCATGGACAATAACAATTTTTAGTTTATCTTCTCTTAAAACTGTGTAGAATTCCCAAGATGGAGGGGATCAGATTCTAGAAAATCGTAATCAGTTTGATTCCAGATAAGTGTTTTAGCTTTTCTGTGATGGCACATCAGCATTTGTGTCAGTGCACCTGCTAGCTTTTTATTTGTGCAGATTCCCTCAGAAGTACTAGGTGGAATTTTTACTTTTAAAGAAACTAAGTTCTGCCAGATAAGGACAAAATAACACTACAAAACCATTTATCGAAACTATCCAGGTGTTCAGGTCATATAATTATGTATGCATGCATGCCGATTAAAAGTATGGTTTATTCATATGATCTTCAAATACCTGTGATTGAATATGCGTAAAATGAAGTATGAGTTGGTAACTCTTAATTCGATTCAATATTTTTGGGGTTTGGCCTGGCTGGTTAACTCCATTTTTATTTTGTCTCGTAACACATCGGATCTCAAAATATGAAAGTTGTCGTCAGTGGGTTTAGAAACGGTCTACATCTGTTTTAAAATGTGCTTTTTGATGGTGGGATAGGGACTTTAAATTAGCAGGAACCTTTCTTATTATGTCTAGTTGGACCAAACAGATATTCAACTTCCTGTAAAATCCAAGATGGATGCCAAGGTTAAAAATATAGTTATTATTAATGAGACTGAAGTACTATAAAACAATTATCTCGGATAGTATATCTCAACATGAGATAGTTTTTCATGTGACATCTATGACCTTAATTGTGTTTAAAGGGCAAATAACTAAGCATATATTACGTTATCCTTTTGCTTTTAGCTTCATGATTTAGCAAACTATAATGTACTCCTAGAATGAATACAGTACGAATAAGTACATGTACATGTATGACATTCGAGGTGATCATTCAATTAACATATGTTTTATTTAGCCAATTGAAATTGCATGTATATGAATAGGTTGTATATTGAAAGTGCCAGCACCCATTCACATTTTTTGTGTTGCATTGCAGACACTTAGAGATCACTTAGAGATGACTTTGTCATCGTCTTCAATTCTTCATACTTTAATCTGCAACCTGACCTTGGCCATAACTTAAAAAGTATTTGACCTTCGTTAATGAAACTTTATAAACATCTTCATCTTATCCAAAGGAATTACATTACATATGTCCAGTTTCTCTGACTTTCGTTATGGCAGAGTTATGCCGCTTTTCATAAAACTTCAAACTGCAATCTGACCCAACTCATAACTTTAAATAAGCACATGGCAGGCGAGACAAGTGTTCCATGGAATACCCTTCTAGTTATGTATGAATCGATGAATCTGGTGATTTTTTTAGCTTTTTAAGTCTAAACTAGTTTAATTTGAATAATTAATAACTACAACATTCAGTTTTATATACAACCTATTATGTCGTGGCATTGTCTGTCTGCCCGTCTGTCTCTCCGGTTCATATTTTTGGAATTATTCTCCTTTGAAAAAGGTTTAACCTGGAACTTAACCTTGCCAACGATAGGTATATACGCCCCGCTAGGCCGTGTTCTTGTTTCAGTGTTGTAGCAAGCGTTTTACATTTGGATATATTTATACAGGGTAAAGATGAAATATTCAGTTTGTTGTTTTCTCATGGTATGGATATTCGCACAACCAACTTATATGGTGAGACACCTTTACACGTGGCCTGTCGCACAGGGAATACAGGTAACTATATTAATTGAATTGTTGCGTTTAATGGCTCATCTATACAGTAGCTGAAAGGTAATGGTTTGTTTGAATCGTAATTTTACGTAAATTTTAGCACACGTTAGGCCGTATATAAGGTACTGAAAACCAGAGTTTATATTATAGTTATTTCAAGCCGTCCAAGGGAGGGGAAGGATACATAGAGAGTATTTACATTATATTTTTGTCTAAAGAAAGCAACATGTTATTGGCAACACATCCATCATAAATATTCAGGCACAAGGTCAAGGTCAAGTATGCTCTTTTTAAGGTTTGAGGTTGGTTGGATGCCTACTGATTTTTATGCCCCCGCCATTCAAAGAATGGTAGAAGGGCATAATATATGTATATATATATATATATATATATATAGTGTTACCCGTTGTTCCATGTGTGCGTCCATGTCAAAAATGTTTTTCGGAATTGCCCCTTCGAAGAATGGTGGAAGGGCATATAGTGTTACCACTGTTCATCCGTCTGTGTCAAAAATGTCGTCCAAACTCTAACTTGGGTGATTGTTAACCAATTTTCTCCAATCATGGTCAGATTGTATATGGGCACAATGTCAGATTGTATATGGGCACAATGTCCTCGGCCAAGTTCGATAATCAGACCCATCGCCTCAGTAATTCCAGAGTTATGCCTCTTGGAATAGTCAAAAATCACGATATTAATGTCTGGTCTCTTTAGCGTGGGTAACTGGTTTCCAGTCTTCTCCAAACTTGGTCTAATTATGTATGGGCACAAGGTCTTGGCCAAGTTTGATAAGCAACCCCGTCGCCTAGTAATTCCAGAGTTATGCCCCTTGGAATAGTAAAAATTTAAGAAATCGATTTTGTCTTGACTCTTAACGTGAGTAATTAGTTTAGTTTAAACTTATTTATTTTACATTGATTGTAATGAAAGCACTCTGAAATTATTTTAATCACTCTCAATGTCTAAGTACAGTACTAAGCCAATGCAGATAAATTGTCTTGCTCAGGGACACAACACATATGGTCATTGCGGGGATTGAACCCATGACTTTTCAACCCTTGGCCAAATGCTCTACCACTAGACCACAGTGCTCGACAGGGTGATTGTTATCCAGTCTCCAAACTGGGTCAGATTGTATATGGGTACAATGTCTGAGCCAAGTTCTATAATCGTCCGCATTGCCTGACAGTAATTTCACAGTTATGCCCCTTGGAATAGTTAAAATACATGAAATTAATGTTGTCCGAAAGACAGTTTCCTTATTAATATGTGAAGCAATAGGGGGGCCATCCGTGTCCTATGAACACATTTCTAGTTTAAATCGATGCGAAAGGTAAACTTCACAGTAAAATAAATGTTACCTTGAAAATGGTTACAGCGTAATACTAGAACTGTTGCCGTTTAGGGACAATTTGAATACCCTCACAAATAGGTGACATTGACTTTTTACTTATTTACCTGAAAATGTATAAGTGTCATCCTCACATCCTCACTTAATGGAAAGAACTCCTTTAAAGTTTCATGGATGTGGTTGCAGACGTTAAGGTTTTTCATTAAGGATCCACGGTGACCCTGATCTTTGACCTAGTGACCTGAACAAATATATCGCATCCTGCACTGTCCACCTGTGAAGTTTCATGAGTTACATGAGTGTGACGGCAGACGTTGAGGAGTGGATAGGGTTTTTCATTATCAATCCACGGTGACGCTAACTTTTGAACTAGTTACCTGAACAAGTATATTTTAGTTGTAAATACATGTAAAACACATTTCTGTTCAAAATTGGTTGAAATATAAAAAAATCACATGCGAAAGTTGTTTTTGATAGAGCATTTTCAATACAAAAATGCTGATGATTGAAAAATTAGAAAACATTGTGTTTTTTATGAATGGTTTTAATGTGTTAAATAAATATAACTCTCTGAAAGTTTTATAGCAAAATATTAAGGCCAACTGAAGTCATTTGAGTTTTCTTGATTTTTATGTTGTCCCAGCTACAAGGAGTTTACATAGAAAAGGCCCCATTTAAAAAGCGTTTTGGCTGTAAAATATTTATTTCTCAAACGATTTTCAAAACCAAGACATTTTTTATTTATCACTAACAATTCCAGTTCCAGTGATATATAATTTGTTTTAATACATATTATTAAAATTGTTGATTTTATTGCTGAAAACCCTTTGGCTGAAATTTACCTTTTAGTCCCTGTGAAGATACTCTTGTTCTATTTACCCGCTTTGAAAATACTCTTGTTCTATTTACCTTTCAGCCTCTTTTGAAGATAATCTTGTTCTATTTACCTTTGAAGATACTCCTGTTCTATTTACCTTTGAAACTACTCTTGTTCTATTTACCTTTGAAGATACTCTTGTTCTATTTACCTTTGAAAATACTCTTGTTCTATTTACCTTTGAAAATACTCTGATTCTATTTACCTTTGAGGATACTCTTGTTCTATTTACCTTTGAGGATACTCTTGTTCTATTTACATTTGAAAATACTCTTGTTCTATTTACCTTTGAAAATACTCATGTTCTATTTACCTTTGAACATACTCTGGTTTTATTTACTTTTGAGGTCTCTTGTTCTATTTACCTTTTTGCCTCTTTTGAAGATACTCTTGTTCTAGTTACCTTTGAAAATACTCTTGTTCTATTAACCTTTGAAAATACTCTTGTTCTATTTACCTTTGAGGATACTCTTGTTCTATATACCTTTCTGCCTCTTTTGAGATACTCTTGTTCTATTTACCTTTGAAAATACTCTGGTTCTATTTACCTTTGAGGATACTCTTGTTCTATATACCTTTCGGCCTCTTTTGAGATACTCTTCTATTTACCTTTGAAAATACTCTGGTTCTATTTACCTTTGAAGATACTCTTCTTCTCTTTACCTTTTAAAATACTCTTGTTCTATTTACCTTTGAAAATACTCTGGTTCTATTTACCTCTGAGGATACTCTTGTTCTATATACCTTTCTGCCTCTTTTGAGATACTCTTCTATTTACCGTTGAAAATACTCTGGTTCTATTTACCTTTGAAGATACTCTTCTTCTCTTTACCTTTGAAAATACTCTTGTTCTATTTACCTTTGAAAATACTCTGGTTCTATTTACCTTTGAACATACTCTTGTTCTATTTACCTTTCAGTCTCTTTTGAAGATACTCTTGTTCTATTTACCTTACTGCCTCTTTGGGGATACTCATGTTCTATTTACCTTTGAAGATACTCTTGTTCTATTTACCTTTGAAAATACTCTTGTTCTATTTACCTTTGAAAATACTCTGGTTCTATTTACCTTTGAGGATACTCTTGTTCTATTTATCTTTCAGCCTCTTTTGAAGATACTCTTGTTCTATCTACCTTTCTGCCTCTTTGGGGATACGCTTGTTCTATTTACCTTTTATCCATTTTGAACATACTCTAATTCTTTTTACTTTTTAGCCTGTTTGTAGAAACTCTAGCTCTATTTCCCTTTCAGCCTCTTTGGGGATACTCTGGTTCTTGTTACCTTTTGGCCACTTTGGAGGTGCTAAAGTTTCATTTACGGTTCAGCCACTAAGTTTCCCTTACCTTAATTTCAGCTACTATAGATACTCTAGTTTCATTTACAATTTACCTTTCAACAACTATCTTTAGGTATATTCCAGTTTTATTTACCTTTTCGGCACTATATAGATACTAAAGTTCTGTTCACCTTTCAGCTACTATGACTATAGATACTCTAGTTTCATTGATAATTTACCTTTCAGTAACTATATGTATGTATACTCTAGTTTTATTTACCTTTTGGCACTATAGAGATACTATAGTTCTGTTTACCTTTCAGCTACTATAGACACACTACTGACAGCCGGAGCAGGGATAGACTATAAAGACTGCGGGGAATGTACGCCATTGTTCCATGCTATTTATAGCCATCAGACAGCAGTGGTGGATATGCTCATACGAGGTGAGAAATCTTACAAACTGCTGAGCTTTACCACTTTAAATAAACTAATTATTGGATCAATTAATATATCCCAGCCACATACCATAGTGGTATAGGGGGCAGGATTGCTAACCCCAAAACCAATAGGAATAGTCCTCTTACCAAGGACAGTGCACATGTAAAGTTTCTAGAGTGAGCCTACGAGGATTGAGTAACTATCTGTATCATGGTGACCTCTAAAATTCAAATATGGTCATCCTCTTATCAAGGACAGTCCACTGTGAAGTTTCACAAGTGTGGCTACACACATTAAAGAGTAATCGTGCTGACAGTGTTTTTTCATGCTTAGATCATGACGACCTTGACCTGTGACCATGACATTATAACATATTGACCCCAAAATCAAGAATTAGCCAACAGATGATAGATAACGGAGAACGAACAATCCCATCAGCTCACTTGGCCTTTGGCCATTTGAGCTAATAAACCTACATAATGCAAGCGTTTTATACCGGAGTAATTTGGCATTGTGCATATGTTAATATCAGATAAATGGCAATTTTTGACCTTTAAACCCAGGCCAATACTCCAGCTATCACATAGAATGCGGATGTGCACATTAGTCATCTGACCTTTGAACTACTCACCCAAAACTAATAGTTTAGTCCAGTCGACAAGGGCAGTGATATCCTATGAAGTTTTATGAGCCTAGGTGTTATACTTTGATAGTTATAATACTGTTTATATGCATACCAGGTCATGGCAACTTTTAGACAAATAGATTATCAAAGACAGTAGGGTTCTTCCAGTCACCAAGGGCAACTTCTGTGAAGTTTCACAAACCTCGGGCGTTATCGCGTGGCATGAATATATTAACACCAGATCATTGTGATCTTGACCGACTGACCACGGAAGCAATACATTCCCTCCAATCCAGGGCAAAGTACCTATGAAATTTAATGGCCCTATTCAATTATCAAGTGGAATACACCTCCCGACTGTCGACCTACTGACCAATGTACCTATGCAGTTTCATGAGCCTAGGCATTATATATCTGTAGTTATCGAGTGAAATGCATATATGCACACCAGGTCTTGATGACCTTGATGTTTGGACAAAATGTGGCCCCCAAATCAGAAGGGTTCCTCCTTCCATGAATGGTACTGTACCTATGAAGTTTCATAAACCTAGTTCTTATACTTGGGATGTTTCGTGCAAAATGCAAATCCTGTCATGGGGACTTTGACCTACTGACCCCAGAATGAAAAAGTTCCTCCTGTCAACAAGGGCAATACACATATGAATAATATAATATATATATATATATACACGTATATGAGTATCAGGTCATAACGAATTTTTACCTACCAGTACTCAAAATTATCTAAAATATCTTGATACCAAAGTCAGCTAAAGGTTGTTTTTTATAGTAAAAACAGATGTTTCTCCACTGGGGAATGGACTATAAATCCTAGGTTACGCACCAATGTTAGTTTAAGCATTTTAAGCCCGCCTTCGTTTAAATCTATGATGAATTCATTTTTAGCACCTAAACAGGACAGTGCTAACAGCATATTTTGACTGTTGACATTTTATCATGAATAATCCGAGTTTTTTCTAGAAAAAGCCGGACATTTTAACTCTTCAATCGGATAATTGGATAACATTGGCTTTAGAACTAAAAATCGCTGCACTGCATGGGTTCCCTGGCATAGACAAGTCTGATGGAAACTTCATCCTTCATCTCATCTCCCTCTGATGTCTTTGTCCAATAACACGTTCAAGATAATGTATGATATTAAGTGGTAAGATGTCAGAACTTCCGTTTCTTTAAACTGGAACCAATATGCAGTGTTTTATAAGTGTGAAGATGTTATATTTCTGTAACAGTAGGTCTAAATCAGATTTCATTTGAATGAAGTTTCGTATATATAATCATTGTTATTAACTGTGAACTTCACATTACTGGGTGCATAAATATAACATACATGATTCTGCTATTCAATTGTTTCAGAGGGGTGTGACCTTGACACACTAAATGAAGAACTGATGTCACCTCTTGACCATGCTGTGTTTTATAACCAGAACGAGATTATCTCTCTTCTCCTCAAAGGAGGCTGCGTCATAGACAAAACAATGGGTATGGTGTACTACCCAGGTCATTATTCCAACTCGCTACTATTCTCATTGTGGGCAAATAGTGATATAGAAAACGTGAAGATTCTAATCGACTCTGGATACCAGGTATCATACTCCCAGCTGAACAAGTTGCTCAAAGTTGCTCAGCAACTTGAGTGGGGTGATTTTCTGCTGAAGACTGTTGACAGCTTGATACGGGAACCATTATCACTGAAGGGAATGTGTCGTATCCTGGTTAGACGACACCTTATGAATGTCAAGAACATCAAAAGAAAATCTCTTCATACATTGATCAATAAGTTACCGCTGCCAAGGTTACTCAAAGAGTACATAAATATGATGTGATAAGAACATTTGAAGAACATACAGATCTGTTACGGCCTTAATAATCTCAGGAATTGCACATATTTATATTAAAACGAATATAGCATTATCATATTGTGTTGAATTTAACAATAGACACTATACTTGTCCATTATGGAAGATATATATAAATATTATATATATAAGTATTAAAACTACATATTATATCATTGGAGTGGAAGTAGAAAGACTTGTCCAGTAGGGAAGAAATTATATATACCATAATCATTCGGGTAGAACTAAAAATGTGTCCATGGGACACAGATGTCCCGTTGTTGCACTGTCTTTCACATACACAATCAATACAGTGTAAATGTTAGTGTGTATGAACTTACACAGTGTAAATGTCAGTGTGTATGAAGTTACACAGTGTAAATGTCAGTGTGTATGAAGTTACAAAGTGTAAATGTCAGTGTGTATGAAGTAACACAGTGTAAATGTCAGTTTGTATGAAGTTATACAATGCAAATGTTAGTGTGTATGAACTAACACAGTATAAATGTAAGTGTGTATGAAGTTATACAGTGTAAAGGTTAGTGTGTTTGAAGATACACTGTGTAGGTGTTAGTGTGTATGAACTTACACAGTGTAAATGTCAGTGTGTATGAAGTTACACAGTGTAAATGTCAGTGTGTATGAAGTTACACAGTGTAAATGTTAGTGTGTATGAAGTTACACAGTGTAAATGTCAGTTTGTATGAAGTTACACAGTGTAAATGTCAGTGTGTATGAAGTTACACAGTGTAAATGTCAGTTTGTATGAAGTTACACAGTGTAAATGTCAGTGTGTATGAAGTTACACAGGGTAAATGTTAGTGTGTATGAAGTTACACAGTGTAAATGTCAGTGTGTATGAAGTTACACAGTGTAAATGTCAGTTTGTATGAAGTTACACAGTGTAAATGTCAGTTTGTATGAAGTTACACAGTGTAAATGTCAGTGTGTATGAAGTTACACAGTGTAAATGTCAGTTTGTATGAAGTTATACAATGTAAATGTTAGTGTGTATGAACTAACACAGTATAAATGTTAGTGTGTATGAAGTTATACAGTGTAAACAGGGATCAAAATGGGATGCGAGGTAGTACTGGTTTTTACGGACCAGTGGACCTTAAGGGGTACTGGTCCGTGTCAATCAGTACTGGTCCGTATAATAAATATCCATAACATCAGAACAAAAATCATTCTAACATATATAAAGCCATTTTATTATACAATTCACCATTCATGTATATTATCTACTTGACTAGAAAACAGTCTAGGAAGTGACCAACGAAAATGTGTGGCATTCAGAAACACGTGTCGCGTTACTTTGTCACTCGCGACCACTGGTGAAAATCGACTATTTTCTCTGATAAAACAAACACGTTGAGGTAACCTCAGTAAGGTTCACAATCGTCCTACATTGTCTTTTATTTGCATTTAGACACGAGAAAGTAAAAATCTCTAACATGCTAAGCCTTTGAGCGCACACATACCTATGAAAACAAATGGGCGCCGCCATTTTGATTTGCCGTCATTTATAAGATGCGTAGCGATTGGTTCACAGCCAGCGTTTCCTGCCAATCACAAGTGATCACTTCCTAGACTGTTTTCTAGTCAAGTACGAGAGCCGTGTCTCCCAAATTTATTATTTTCTGTCACCTTTTAAACATCTCAGTGAACGAAATGGATTTTCAGACGCTTTTGTCCTTTTGTTGTATGTATGCAAGGTGTGTAGTTGACGATGTTGGGTAGACTACAGCAGATTACAGCACTCGCAAATACGGACTAGTGCACCTGTATGTGTACTCGCCCGTACCTCGTCCAGCTCGCAAATGCGAGCGGGCGAGCGCCCATTTCGTTACCTGTGTAAAGGTTAGTGTGTTTGAAGATACACTGTGTAGGTGTTAGTGTGTATGAACTTACACAGTGTAAATGTTAGTGTGTATGAAGTTATGCAGTGTAAATGTTAGTGTGTATGAAGTTATACAGTGTAAATGTCAGTGTGTATGAAGTTAAACAGTGTAAATGTTAGTGTGTATGAAGTTACACAGTGTACATGTTAGTGTGTATGAAGCTATACAGTGTACATGTTAGTGTGTATGAAGTTACACAGTGTAGATGTTAGTGTGTATGAAGTTACACAGTGTAAATGTTAGTGTGTATGAAGTTACACAGTGTTGATGTTGGTGTGTATGAACTTACACAGTGTAGATGTTAGTGTGTATGAAGTTATACAGTGTAGATGTTAGTGTGTATGTAGTTACACAGTGTAGATGTTAGTGTGTATGAAGTTACAGTGTACATGTCAGTGTGTATGAAGTTACACAGTGTAAATGTCAGTGTGTAAATGTTAGTGTGTATGCAGTTACACAGTGTAAATGTTAGTGTGTATGAAGTTACACAGTGTAGATGTTAGTGTGTATGAAGTTACACAGTGTAAATGTTAGTGTGTATGAAGTTACACAGTGTTGATGTTGGTGTGTATGAACTTACACAGTGTAGATGTTAGTGTGTATGAAGTTATACAGTGTAGATATTAGTGTGTATGTAGTTACACAGTGTAAATGTTAGTGTGTATGAAGTTACACAGTGGAAATGTCAGTGTGTATGAAGTTACACAGTGTTGATGTTAGTGTTATGAAGTTACACATACAGTGTTGATGTTGGTGTGTATGAAGTTACACAGTGTAAATGTTAGTGTGTATGAAGTTACACAGTGTTGATGTTAGTGTTATGAAGTTACACAGTGTAAATGTCAGTGTTATAAAGTTACACAGTGTAAATGTTAGTGTGTATAAAGTTACACAGTGTAGATGTTAGTGGGTATGCAGTTACACAATTTTGATGTTAGTGTGTATGAAGTTTCTTGTAGATGTTAATGTGTATGAAGTTAAACAGAGTAGATGTTAGTGTATGAAGTTACACAGTGTAATGTCAGTGTATATGAAGTTACAGTGTAGATGTTCGTGTGTATGAAGTTATAGTATAGATGTTAGTGTGTATGAAGTTACAGTGTAAATGTTAGTGTGTATGAAGTTACTAAATGTCAGTGTATGAAGTTACAGTGTAAATGGTCGTGTTTTGGAATTTTCACTGTAGATATTAATGTGTATGAAGTTACACGGTGTAAATGTTAGTGTTTTTAAATTTTCACAGTGTAAATATTAGTGTGAAGTTACACAGTGTTATAAAGTTACACAGTGTTGATGGTAGTGTTATGAAGTTACAGTGTAAATGCTAGTTTTATGAAGTTACACGTACAGTGTTGATGTTGGTGTGTATGAAGTTACACAGTGTAAATGTTAGTGTTATGAAGTTACTCAGTGTAAATATTAGTGTAATGAAGTTACTCAGTGTAAATGTTAGTGTGTATGAAGTTACACAGTGTAAATGTCAGTGTGTATGAAGTAACACAGTGTTAATGTTAGTGTGTATGAAGTTACACAGTGTAAATGTTAGTGTTATGAATTTACTCAGTGTAAATGTTAGTGTTATGAATTTACTCAGTGTAAATGTTAGTGTGTATGAAGTTACACAGTGTAAATGTCAGTGTGTATGAAGTTACAAAGTGTAAATGTCAGTGTGTATGAAGTTACCCAGTGTAAATGTCAGTGTGTATGAAGTAACACAGTGTTAATGTTATTGTGTATGAAGTTACACAGTGTTGATGTTAGTGTGTATGAAGTAACACAGTGTTAATGTTAGTGTGTATGAAGTTACACAGTGTTGATGTTAGTGTGTATGAAGTTACATAGTGTAAATGTCAGTGTGTATGAAATAACACAGTGTTAATGTTATTGTGTATGAAGTTACACAGTGTTGATGTTAGTGTGTATGAAGTAACACAGTGTTAATGTTAGTGTGTATGAAGTTACACAGTGTTGATGTTAGTGTGTATGAAGTAACAGTGTAGATGTTAGGGTATGAAGTTACACAGTGTAAATGTCAGTGTGTATGAAGTAACACAGTGTTAATGTTATTGTGTATGAAGTTACACAGTGTTGATGTTAGTGTGTATGAAGTAACAAAGTGTTAATGTTAGTGTGTATGAAGTTACACAGTGTTGATGTTAGTGTGTATGAAGTAACAGTGTAGATGTTAGTGTGTATGAAGTTACACAGAGTAAATGTCAGTGTGTATAAACTTACACAGTGTAAATGTTAGTGTGTATGAAATTACACATAGTAGATGTAAGTGTATGAAGTTACACAGTGTAATGTCAGTGTGCATGAAGTTACAGTGTAGATGTTAGTGTGTATGAAGTTATAGTATAGATGTTAGTGTGTATGAAGTTACAGTGTAAATGTTAGTGTGTACGAAGTTACTAAATGTCAGTGTATGAAGTTACAGTGAAAGTGGTCGTGTTTTTGAATTTTCACAGTGTAGATATTAATGTGTATGAAGTTACACGGTGTAAATGTTAGTGTTTTTAAATTTTCACAGTGTAAATATTAGTTACACAGTGTTGATGTTAGTGTGTTTGAAGTTACATAGTGTAAATATTATCGTGTATGAAGTTACACAGTGCAAATATTATCGTGTATGAACTTTGAAAGCTATGTTATTCACATTGACCTATGTATGGTTTGAACACATTGTTGTAGATATAAATGTAAGTGTGTTTACTTGGTGTAGTACTTGTATATGCAGTAACTTTAGTTTATTTAATAATATACATATGGACTTATGTCATTACAACATGTAGTCTTCAACAGGATACTTTTCAAAAACAGGTCAAGGTAATTCACATTGACCTAGGTATAGTTTGAACATGTTGCTGATATAGATGTTAGTGTATATATTTATATAAAGATAAAAATATAGGGATTTTTATTATTCCAACATGATACTCAAAATTGTATAATCTAGTATAATATATACTGAAAGGAAAAAGAAACGCGACACGGGAATTTCCGCTACATATTGTATATACTGCACACTTAATTCCATATATATTCCAAGGAACTCCCAAGATGTTTTGTAAAAAACAAAAAATTGCAGTTAGTTATAGAGAAAGGACATAACTGTGATGTTGTAGACGTTTTAATCACAGTACAGTTACGTGTACACGTTGTAACAAGAAATTCATAAATGTTGAAGTTGGTCTTTGAAAAATTGAGCCAGTTCAGTACCATATTTAATGTAACGAGTTGGCAAAATTTTGCATCCTAAGTTTGCGCCAAACGAGTACTCGTAACTTTGCAGGAATACTTTTTGCTGTGTTACGTGTTGTTTCATTCTTTTTCCGAAAGGAAAGATCTTACATAGCCATGTACATTCGATTAACAGCAGCATATTAGTACATACGATATATAGTGGAAATTTCCGTGTCGCGTTTCTTTTTCCTTTCAGTATATATATGTGTTGATGTTACATGTTTTGTTTCATTTGATGGCCTCAAGGAAGAACAATCGTTGTATATTGATTGAGTAACCACCATTAAATAAAGCATATTATTATTGTTATTATTATTTTATGATGTGTTGTATGGCTGTATGGCAGTTATTATGTGAATTGAATTGAATTTTATTGTCGCACCAACAGCTAAGGTCATAATGGCGACTTTTCCAGCTTCCATTGGTGGAGGAAGACCCCACCAGGTGCCCCTCCGGGAAGTTTTCGTGTAGGGCGGGCACCTGTGTAAAACCACCGACGTTCCGCAATCCAGCTAGATAGCTTCCTCACAAAGATGCCTAGGCCCATGAGGGATCGAACCCACAGCGGTGAGGGGCACACGATTTCAAATCAGATAATCTAACTACCCGTAGTTAGTAGATAAAAAAATGAACTAAATTGACAATGTAGGTCAAGGTCATTTACATTGACCTACTGTAGCAACGTTTTGCCGTCATTAGTATGAAGTGTTAAAGCTGTATGGCTTTTGGTATCTGATTAATGGACTTAATGTAAAACTTTAATGTACATTAACTAAGTGCAAAAAGTAGGTGAAGGTCATTCATATTGACCTACTATCAGTGAAACATTCGTCTGACATATGGATGCAAACATATGTAACTTGTGAAAGCTCCACGGCTTGCCGTGTCTGAGAAATGGACTAAACGAAACCCTTGGATTTAAAACATTTGTTTTGTATGGACGGGACTGACGGACATGTATGGTAACATTGTATGCCTACTCTGTTTTCTTGGCGGGGCATAACAATAATATATACCTGTATTGCCACAATAGTATGTTATTTGTAATTAAAAGGACACACGGCAGTCTCGGATTATTTATCTAGCAAAATAAGCACCTGGATTTATTAATCCAGCATCATTTTGACTTAAACATGTTTGCATATAACTATTATACTATCAGTGCTATAGATATCTAAGTATTCATCCAGTTGTTTAATTGTTTTCTTCCAAGAAAACGCATCGAATTGAAAGCTTTAAAATGTATTCATGCGATCAGAGCAGAAAATTTAAACTCGTTATTTTGCAGAGTCAAGCGTGACAGTGAGAATATTATTGAAATATTTTGAGTTGGGTACTTAGGAATTTTGACTAGAATATATTTAAGCAACATGTTGGTCTGATAACGTTTTAATAATCTGACTACAGTTCATCCCATGGAGTCGATGTGTCACGTACAAATACCGCCAACCTAATGCCAAGGTCGAGGTGAAGGGCGAAAATCATTCAACCGGAACGTCCTGACTGTACTGCGCTACTAGACATCATACTTATACTTCCAATCAAGTTTTGAGAAAATCGAATAAAAAAATGTAGAAGTTGGGTAACATGCTTTACATTTGAAAAACTTCAAAGTCCCGTAACTCCGCCAAAAATAACTACGCTACTGGACATTATACTGTTATTTCCTACCAAGTAGCATGCAAATCGGATGAACAATGTAGGAGGAAATGAGCCGGAGATGCTTTATATGTGGAACGTCAAAGTCCCGTAACGTCAAAGTCCCACGCGCGTAACTTCGCCAAAGGTCAATCATTTAACTGGAACGTCCTGACAATATGCGCTACTAGACATGATACTGATACTTCCTATGACGTTCCATGAAAATCAGATGAAAATGTGTGTTGAGCGGACAAGGAAGCGGTACGGACGGAAATACGGACGTACAGACTGCGGCAACTATATGCTTCCCTGAAAATTTGAGGGAGTATACAAACAATACAGTAGTGTTCCTCCAAGGGCTATATATCTATAACGTTTTATGAATGTGGGTGTTATTCTTTCGAAGTTATCGTTCGGAACGAATAGTTATTTCCATATAAGGTCATGGCCTTGACCTTTGACCTACCACAACAAAAAAGAGATCAACTTCTCACCAAGGTCGATGCACCAATTTAGTTTCATGCTAGTTGGTGTTATCGCGCATAATGCATATTTCCATAAAGTGATGGCAACGTTGACCTTTGACATTCTCACTTAAAACCAATGATTCCTCCTTTCACTAAGGGCAGTGTGTACCTATGAAGTTTCTTAATGTGGGTGTTATGGTTTTGAAGTTATGGAGCAGAGCTTGTTTCCATATAACGTCATGGCGTCCTTGACCTTTAACCTACTGACCACATCATCAATACGGTTCCTCCCATCATCAAGAACACTATGACGTTTCACGGTGTGGTGTTATGGTTTTGCAGTTATCGAGCAGAATCCGTATTCATAAAGGTCGTGGTGATCTTGGCCATTGAACTACTGACCCAAAAGCAACACAATTCCATTTTTGGCTCGGTATACCAGTTACACGTTACAGTGGGATATTACAGTGGGGTAAGTATTTCTCAGGATTAGTTCATTGTCAGGTTTATGTGCCCCTGGTGACCCGTTGACTCCAAAAACAGTTATGTTTTAATTCTCTCTGTTTAAACATAAAATATTTATAATCTATTGTCCAAAATAATTTAATAACTCGGGTTTTCAAATTATACCAATAAATGTTATATTCTAAAAGAACAACACACAATAGAAGGGTGTTAATTCGCACAGGCAAACATTTATTCGATTTATTAACAACATAATGGCGATGATTCCGGTTCCTGTTCCTCAAAGATCCTGGCCAATGTACTTTATAACATATGAATTAAACACAGTGCTATAAGGCTCTCACTAAGAGCTAGACATTGAAACACTGCGCGTGTAAACAATGTAGCTGTTGTTTTCACTGTTTATTGTCCGGAACTCAACACAGCCTATGTCCATCCTTCTTAGAACGGTACTACAAAGAACTAAAAATAACAATTGTTAGTAACAATTCTTTGAATAATGTCTCACTGTACTATATCGCACTGTTATTACATAATTCATCATGATATCTAATAATGGTTTTACCCACTGTACTTCAGCCATATTTAACCCATCGGTGCCGTTAAGCATTGTCTATGGTAATACTACGATTATTGTAACTTTATATTAAAGTTCTTAATGACGTAGATGGGTGGGTGGGTGGGAAAAGCGAATGACAGAAAATCTTTTCTGCTCAGTACACGTCAGCGTATACTCGTTTTGCACGTGCAAACGAGTATTATAGCGCTCTCTAGGAACCGGTTGAAAGCTGTATGAACAGGTTCAATGTTACTCGTCGAACTTTAAATTATTAAAGAGACACTTTCATAAATTATTTTATCTTTCTCCTCACACCAAGGGCAATATACATATGAACATTTAATGAGTGTGAATTTATACTTCTGGAGTTACCGTGTGGAAGTGTATGCTCCAATGAGATGTTGATTGTGACCTACTAACTCCAAAAACACCAAGGGTAATGTGCCAATAAAATTTCATAAGTGTAGATGTTGTACGCCTGTGTGTGTGTGTGTCATTCTAAGGTTTAACGTCCCTCCACCACACACCCGATAAGACGTCTTAAAGGGATGGGCACAATAGAGTCTGGACAGTGCTTATTGTAGTTCTGCGTTGTATCTGTAGTGCTGGGTGATGTCATCTCGGTTGAGTGTGTAGTGTCGTGTCGCTGCTGCTCTAAGTAGTTGCCGGTGAGGTGGGGGTCTTGACGTTATCCTCTACGGTGGTTGCTGCTGTCAACTAACTACTGGGCTAATATGTTGTTGTAGCACAGTTTGGGGCCACACCCATCACAGTACGACCCCTGCGCCGCACATACCCTCCGACGGCCGGTCCATCTTCGGACTTCTGTCATCAGTCTTCGGCGTCGATAACGCTGAGGCGTTTGGTGTCTCTCGGCTTCTGACTTCTGTCCTCCGACTTCGGTGTAGCCATCAGGTGATATGTGCTGTGAAGGGACGCAGGAAACATCTTCACTCTCGGTCAAATGACACTCAAGCTACTGAACCACCAGGCTGTTAAACCTGACTCAATACAGTTCTGTAATACCACGCTACGCGAATAAAGTATACGGCAAGGCGACCCCTATACAAACATGAGTGTCATCGGTGCCCACGCTGCGACGTGCACGCGGTGAAGATCCAGGTGGTGTTGTATGCCCGAAATACTCGTTTGGAATAAATATGTCCACATTACTTCATGGTGACCTTTGACCTACTGACCCAAAATCAATAGAGACCCCCTCTCACCTCAAAAGGACAATGTACCTTTGAAGAGCATAAGTGTTGCATTTACTGATTTATCACGCGGGATGTGTAGTTCAAAACGATGTCATAGTGACCTTGCCCTTTTACTTAGAGACCCCAAAAGCAGCACGATTCTTCTTCCGACTAAGGGCAATGTTCGTCTTAAGTTTCATGATCATACCTATCTCGACCGTTGACCTATTTATCCAAAAAGCAACAGAGATCCTTCTCTCACCAAAAGCAATGCCATGAGGGTGGATGTTATGCTATCGAAATTATCGCTCGGAATGCATAATTCAATATGAGGTCATGATTACCTTGATGTTTGACCTACTGATCCAACAACAATAGGTTCCACCTCTTATCAAGGGCAATGCGCTTATGAAGTTTCATGATGGTGGGTGTTATGCTTTCGAAGTTATCGTGCATAATGCATACTTCCATTTAAGGTCATGACATTTGACCTACTGACCCCAGAATCAGTAGGGTTTATCCGCTCACCAAAGGAAACACGCGGACTGCCTAGTTCCATACGAGATCTTGGTGGACTCGACTTTGACCTAGTGATCCCAAAAGCCACAGGATTCTTCTTCTGACCAAGGGAAATGTACATTTGAAGTTTCATGAGAATAGGTGTTATTCTTTCGAAGTTGTCATGCGCATTGGTATTGCTACATACGGTCATGCGGATTTTGACCTTTGACCTATTTACCCCGGAAATAGTTGGATTCTGCCACTCAAGATGGGCAATGTACCTATTAAGTTTTATGAGGGTGCGTTGAAATTAACACCCGGAATGCATATTTCCAAATGAGGTCATGGCGACCTAAACCTTTGACCAACTGACCCCAAAACCATAGGATTTCACCTGCCACCACGGGTATTTCACCTATGAAGTTTCTTGATGGTGGATGTTATGCTTTCGCGCAGAATTCACAATTCCATAATACGGTCATGGTGACTTTGACAAGCTTACCCAAATTACAACAGGTTCCTCCTCTTAACATGAGCAAAGTACCTATGCATATATATGTATTTTGGGTGTTTCTGGCCCAAAGCTCTCGCTCTGCTCGAGTTTGGGCCTTACTTGATTTATTAAAACTTTTTTAAAATAGGGGTAGTGAAGATTGCAAGTTTAATTTTTTTTTTATAGCTATTAAAATTATAAAATGTTTCTTTAATACAAAACAAATTTGTCGATTTGTTATCAAAATTACATTTAAATTAACAATTTTCTGACCTTGAATACAAACGTGGTGGATCGTACTCATACACATTACTAAAACAATTTATTACACACTTTTTAGACTTTTTTGTAATGTTGCCATTGCTTCCTTTCTTCCCTGCTCTACTAGTTCTTTTTTGAGCTTCACTTATTTTAGCCTTTATTTGTTTAGTGTCTTCTTTTAAACTATAATATTTATCCAACTCATCTAAAATTAACTCTTGATCAGATATTTGTGCATCAGTCAACGCTTTTGATATTAACTGCTTTATACTATTTAACTTTGCCTCTGCCAAAGTTTTTATTTCATGATGTTTTTGAGCTTTTGCATTAAGCTTGCGTCTGATAAAATTAATACAAACACCTGTAGCTCCACATACTATTGCTGCTATTTCTAAAGGTAGCAAAACTGGAATAGCAAATCCAATCCCAGCCATAATAACACCTGCAGATATCAAGGTAGTGTCAATTCCATCTGTAATATTAATACCACGTTTATATTTTTTATAAAGTGACTGACGTATATCTCGTTCTGTAATTAACTTTTTTTCAATTTCTGAAATCTTTTGTAATCTATAGTTTTGTCCGTCTTCCACTGGCAACTCAGGATATATACTTGGTGCCGTTGGTTGCATCATTTTTTTATTAATAAATAAAAAATTAAATTAATTCAATTAATAATGATGCCACCGTATTTACAGCTGTAGCGTTGGCAATCTTGCATACAAAGTTAACAACAGAACCAGCACCAATTTCTAAAGGTTTATCAAAGTTATCATGATTGCGTGGGATGATGTGAAGCGTTATGCCATAATTTGGTTGTTCAACACCATTGACAGAAACTATTACAGATACGTCACCAACTAATCGTTCACATGCTAAACCTATTCCCATAATCCGTCCACGGCGTGTCATTACATGCCCTACATTTTTTTCTGCCCCGCCGTTACCAAATGAGAGTATTCTGTTTGATACAAGTGGGCCCTTAGCCTCTGCAAATATTGTTAAAATCCCATATTTAAGATTATCAACTCTAATTTTTAAATGATTAAACTGGTCAACAAAAGGCACAATTCGCCTATATAAATTTTGAACATCATTTATCAAAGCCTCTAAGTCTTCTGTTTTTTTAGGTCTTGTTGGTCCATATAAACTCATTGTTTTTTTTTATAAAAATATATTTTTTAAATAATTTCTAAAACACAACTCATAGGCAAACCGTGATTATCTATTTTGTTGCCATTCTCATCTCTGACTTCTATTTTTAATTCAGAAATTGCACCATTCATAAGAAAGTGATATTCAGGATAAAAATGTGTATATACAATATCTCCAAACTGCTTATTTACTACAGGTACAACACCTATAATAGTGCTTGGCGCACCATTGAAATAATTACTACTTGTATTAACTTGTTTCAGATGAACATATAGCTGTTTATAAGGAGCTAAATCAATTGGGTGATATCCAATACGACCTTTTGACCATTTTCTGTCCTCGAATCCCAGCATTTTTGAAAGACCGCTTGACATTCGTGTCTCTATTGGCGCACTTAAATAGGCTGAACCAGTTTGGACAACAAAGTCCAGGATAATATTTTCATTTAGCAATTCAAACAATTCACTCAACTCTTCAAAGTTATAGAGTCCGCCTGGTATATATCGCGTGTCATCTGGGTTTCTTGTCTTTATGGTTTCATCAATAATATTATACCAACCGATAGTGTATGTAAAACATTTTAATCCGACGCGCTTAGTTCCATCTCTATTATCGATATACTGTTGTAAATTAATAGAGTTGTATATGTTTGAAATAGTATGAAACATTTTTTTTTAATATATATATATAAAAACACAAATAAAAACGATTTCTAAAGAATTCAAATATAACCCGGATGCTCACTATTTAAATACTTTCAGCAAGAAAGTGATAGATATAATAAATCAAAACATAGTAATTACATCAGACGGTAAAGGCTTTAAAGCATCATTTCCAAATGTCTTTGCAAAATACAAACTATCATACGTCAAATCAGATGCTAATGTCCAACGCTGGGGAACAGATTGGATGTTATTTTGGCAGAATCAGTTAAACTTTGCTATTTGGTGTGCGACAACTGGATGTGGTATTGATTTTAACAATCATCTAAAAGCTGATACTCTGGTTGGTTCGTTATTTCGATTTCATGTCTATTACCAAGTCAGAAGAATATTATTTGAAATGAGTGTAGCAATGCCTCAAGACTCAAATTGGAATTCGTTTAATAACACATATAACCGAAACGCATACGAGAGAATATGCAAGGAGTTTAACATTGACTTAAATTCAGACTGGAGACAGAAACAAAGCTATAATGATGGTCTAGGAACAATTTATAATTACTGGACAAATATTGGTTATCATCCTTTAATAAATACTGTATACGACAACAAAACGATGAGTTTTACAGTCTATGAGAGTGATAAAACATATCACATTGATTACATTGCACAAGGATCTGAGGCAGACAACAGCTGGTCTACTTTTATACTAGATTGTTCATCTGGATTTACAAGAGCTGGAGTAGAAAGAATTAATGACAGCATAAGAACATACTGCTGGGCAATTCTTGGTTCACAATCACAAACAAGAACAGATATACTTGGAACTGGAACGGCATTTGATGCACAGAAACAATTTCTCGCAAATGTAGAGGACGCAATAAATAGCCCCATCGACTTGCCCAGTCAAATTTCAAGATATGAAAACACCTTAAAATATGCAAAAAATAAAGTAAATTTTGTCTATGGAAGTGGATTGTATATGTCTCCGAGTGACATGGAATTAAGAATTGGAACAATACAAGAATACAATAATGAAATTGTAATAGCAACCGATGCACAAGCATTAGGATTGAATAATGATGTAAATGTAAAACCAGTGCCACCAAAAAATATTCAACCTTTTCAAGGCACCACAACAAAGAAATTATTACCGGAACATTCTGATAAATCAATACATAAAACTGTGGAGCATAACCCACCAGAAATACAAAAAATAGCGATTGAACACGAAGATAACAAAACAACTATAATTGTTGGTACTATAGTAATAGGTCTTGCTGCATTATTTATTTACGAGATTTACTAAACCACTCTTTAGCTGCCACATACAACAACCCGGAAACAAACACAAGCAGAGCCCATAGATCGTACCAAGCCAATTAATAACATTACCTGTTGCAGATAAAAGCCATGATACTATTGCACCAATAACTCCTGGAAGTGCTGCAGCAGCTTTACCAGCTAAGTTGGCAAGAAGTTTACCAAGATTAAATAGTTGTTTTTTTATCCAATCTTTTACACTTGATGGATCAGGCTTTGGAGTTGGAGTTGGAGCAATACTTGATGTGGGAATAATAGAATTAATTATCACCCCAAGAATCATACCAAACGCAGTCAAAATACTAACAATAGTAATACCTTGCTCCCTAAACAAGGTTTTAATCCTCTCACCAAGAGTTGTATCCTCGTTTAACATTTTGTTTATTGTCTCTTTTATCCTGCTTACTTGGTTACGAAAAGCTTTTCTGTTTTCATTAATGACATCCATTCTTGCACCTCTTTCATCTTCAAGGCCTTTGATGCGATCGCTAATTCTTTTTATCTGGAATTCATCATTATCAGTCTTAGCTTGTTCTAACTTTTGTTTTTCTCTTGTTATGTCTTTATCAAGTTGTGTAAGTTTTGCCACGTTATTGGTGAGTTCTTCCTTGACAGTTGTCATTGCTTTACTATTCCATCCATTTCACGCTTGTCTATATTTGTTTGTGTTTCAGCATCAGGACGCTCAATCACATCCCAGTCATAAAGAGCACTTTCCATTGACTGTGCTGTGTCATTCGCAACCCTTGATACATCTTGTAATGGGATAACATCCACATTATTTGGTAAATCGTTTATTGTGCTCTCCAATACTTGTCTAAAATTTTGTGATACTTTTGTTTAACTGTCATACTCCGGTAAATTTAAAAAACTGTCTTACCGCCCTTGTTCCCCCAGAGCCAATAATTCTGTTATATTCATTTGCCAAAGAACCAAGGGAAAGAAATGTTGCATAACCTTGCTGGGCAGTTATTCTTATTTCCCTATCACCAACAATCCAGTATAATGTTTTACCATCACCTGATACCACAAACTGGTCATAATCCATTTTGTCAGGTGTCATCTTATATCGTTTTTTCTATTTCATTATAAAAGGATTTTACAAGATTTTTTTTATATGTTTCAAGTGTGATTTCTGACAGCTCTCCTCGAAGGTCAGCAAGATGGTAGCTTTGATTAAGAAGACTTCTTCGAATAGGTTCATCAGGCACCATTGGTAAATCATCAAAATATTCATCATAATCATCTGGATCAAACGTAGGATTGTCAAAATCAAATCCTCCTTCAGCCATTGTTTATTTAATTTAATTTTAAAAAATATATTTAAAAAATAAAAACAATGTCAGCTTACGGAAACAAACTTAACCCTCATAGAAAACTAAGAGAACCTCATGGTGCCAAAGGCATCCGCACAAGTGTAGTAATAACTAATAATCTATCAACAATAGACCATAACCAGCAACTGCTTGTGAGATTTCCAAATCTAAGTACTAATGATGTGATAGTTCCAAGTACTGCTCGTCTTGCCTTTGAAATAGAACTTAAAAGCAGAACAGACGCCAATCGTACTTTATATCAGAATCTGGGCAGAACAATTGTGAAAAAAATGACAATAAGAATAAGTGGCAATGAAGTCATGTCAATAGATGACAGTGATCTATATCATTGTTATGTAGATTTATGGAAAAGCCCTACCGAAAGAATAAACATAGCTTACCAAGGTATTGGTAAATCAAACATGTTAAAACATAGAGTTGGTGCGGGAGATGCTTCCTCAGACATCGGAGATGAAGCTATAGCAGCAGCTTATGGAAATAGATTTTGTATTCCACTGGACTTTGCAATGTTAGAAAGTCATATGCCATTTTATCAAGCGGGGCTTGGTGATAGGTTATAATATGAATTAACGTTTAACGATTATAACAAAGTTATCAAAAGCAGTGATGCTGATGCATCTTATGTAATAAAAAATATCTGCTTGGAATTTGATACGGTTAGTGATGTTGAATTAGCCAGACAAATAAGACAGCAAATCACTGGTAAGATGTCATTTATGTATGATCGTATCTTGCGACATAGAAAAATAATAGCAAACAAATCTGAAACCCTTTGGAACATCAACATTAATGTACCAGCACGGAGCATGAAAGGTATTTTAATGCTGTTTGAAGACCCAGAAAGAACAAGCGCAGAAACCTATAACAACCCAATGATTGAAAAGGTTGAAATGACAATAGAGGGAGTACCAAATCAGTTGTATAGTCAGGGCATGAGGGCATATCAACATTGGGATGAAATTAACAAATATTTTGCCTTGACATCAAAAAGAAACAAAGAGACAGAAATAGCAGCGAGGGACTTAAACTTTACCAGTGTTTCTCTTGAGACCTATCTGACAAAATCATATGCTTTGTGGCTTGACCTTAGAACATGTAATGACAATTTATTACACGGCAGTGGAAGAAGAATAGAAAACGGCAGTGAAGGCATAACAATATTAATAAATAAAAAAGCAGATGCAGATCAAACTTTAAATATTTATATATATATAATACAAGATGCGCAAATCAATTTCGAAGATGGAAGATTCAAAGAAGCAGAATACTAGTTTGCAACAAAAATATCCTAAATATTCACACAGTGCCATTATTTGTGGTCAGACAGGCTGTGGTAAAACAGAGTTTGTTCTTGACATACTTGAACAAGAGTATGTTAGAGTTTTTAAACATATAATTATATTGTGTCCAACCATAGAGTGGAACGAGGCTTATAAAAATAGATCCTGGATAGGAGATGTGAAAAACCCCAAAGATAAAAAAATAATAATTGTCAATCCCGTGAGCAACGGTAAAGAAATGTTACAAGAACTGTTGCGTTTATTTTTCAAAAGATATGCTGGCCAGCCCACATTATACATTATTGACGATTGCTCGGCTACAAAAGAATTAACAAAGAAAAAAGATATGTTGTCAGAGTTGGCATTCTCCGGTCGTCACGCCAAACAATCAGTATGGGTTATTTCACAGAGATATACTTCTGTATTGAAAGATTTGAGAGAGAAAGCAAAATGGTTGTGTATATTTTACACTAAGGACAGAGATAGATATGAAAATTGTTTGAGAGAGAATGATGTTATTCCGACGCTGGAAGAGAGAACCAGAATAAGAAAAGCTTTAGCTAAGACTAAATATTCGAAGTTAATTTTGAGGACTGACCAACCAACTGGTTATTGGGTTGAATATTCTTTTTTAAAAATACAAACTAGAGTGTCCCATATAACCAATGCACTCAATGCACTCAATGTGCAAACCAATATCGGAATAACAGCACTACTCATGTTTTGTGGGTCTTGTAAAACATACTCTCTCGGCTCACATATAAAATATTCTACGTCATCCTTTGTCACAGAAATTACAGCCGTTTCCTGTGCACCTTTTGCATACGTTTGTAAAAACTTACTTTCTGAAACACATATACAACATTTTACGTCATCTCTTGTCATAATATCCAGTGCTATTTTATTTTTGTAATAATCACTATTCTCACCGTCTGTTATTTTCAAATCCATTTTTTCTTATATAATATTTTTTTTATTATTAAAAAATATATTTCACGCAGGTATAATACCTTTTTTTACAACTGTTGCTAATAGTAATACTAACAGCAAAGTAGCAATGTTAATAGCAATACTGACCATGAATATAGTATTGCTAATAGCATTGCTAATAGCATTGCTCATAGCAAAGTAGCAATGTTAATAGCAATGCTTGCAGCAAATTAATAATGTTAATAGAAAAAATAGCAATGTTAATAACAATGCTATTAACAATACTAACAATTACTAGTTGCATGAATATCGCAGTTAGTTGTTTTGTATTTTATATTTATTTCAAGATAAAAAATAAGATTAATAATATAAAAATGAATGCGGAAGAACTATTACAAAATATATCGGAACAGACGGAACCAGATGAATCAAAGCAACAAGAAACAAAAAAAGAAAGATTATCAGCCATAGTGGCTGGCGGCGGTAGTCGTCAATATTTGGGTAAAGACATACAACTCACAAACATAGATGGCATGCCACCAGATGAAATTAACAAACTTTACTGCAGATATGAAGCAAGGCTTGGGGCAAGCATGACTAAAACTTTAGGCAATTCTTTTATTAACTTGTATGTGATGGGAGTATCAAAATATTTTAATGTAACCAATCCACCAAAGCTGATAGAAGATTTGGAGGAAGACCCATTTATTAATCATGCTTTGACAAGTGCTTGTTGTGAGTTGTATTACAGGTATGGAATGTGCTTAGCACCATTTACAGCAATACTGACAACTGTTAGACATATTGATTGTAATAAAAATAAAAATATAGATAATATAAATGGAGAACCAAGAGAGTGAAATTATACCTGTTGTTACACAACCTGTTGAACAACAAAAAGTAAAAAATCCAAAAAGAATAGAAGCTGGAAAAAAGGAGCAGCGGCAAGAAAGGCAAAGCGTTTGCTTCAGGATGCAAATCAAGATGCTGCAATTCAAATAACAAAAATAACAATAGGTGAAGAAGAACCAGAAAAAATCAAAATAAACGTATACAAAAATTATATTCCACCGTGTCTGGTTTTATTAGGTTTTGCTGGGTTGGGTTTGTATATTTATAACAAGAAATCTGCTACGCAACCAGCTAGGCAACCTGTGCAACCTGTTCATGTTGCACCAAAAGACCCGTTTGATTTTTAATAATTTATTAAAAAAAAATAATCATATGAAAAAAATGGCAGCAAGTATTGACGGAAAACAAATTGTAAATATGATGTATCACGCTGGAGTGGAAACACTTTTAACTGTTGGATATTCTGAGATTGGCAGAAAACTATTAAAAAGACCAGCCCCTAAAGTGGATTTTAATATGGTAGATGTTGGGATGCTGTCTGTGGATATAATGTTAGCAATGGCTACAAAGGATATGCTGATTAAGCAAGGTATTATTCCTGCGGATATTATGAAATAATTTTTAAAAATATATATAACAAAAAATGGCAAGTGCAGTAGCAATGATGATAGGTGGCGCATTAACAAATGCATTAGCGTTTAGCGGTTCAAATTATTTCTTTTCAAAAATGGGAAGTCATTCAGATGAGGAAAGACAAAGGCATGACAAAGCAGTGGAACAATTAAACGCAGCACAAGTGGAGTGGAATAAAAAAAGAACAGAGAGATTGGATTTTATTAATACGCAACTGCAAAAAGAGCATCATGCAGAGCAGACTTTTGATGATGTAGACCAGGCTATGAAACAGTATTATTATACAACTGGCAAACATTTGCTTTTGGAACCGGAGCCCAAGTTGAGTGATTTTTATACACCATCTCCGGATCAACAGAATAGAGAAATTACGTTTATTTTGGTGGGCATGGCTGCAACTGGATTTGTGGCGTATAAATTGAGTTCATAAAAAAAAATTAGTTTAAAACTATAATTACTTCAGATTTGGAATAACTAAATATGTTTACTTTGAAAAGACTAAGTCATATGCATGATAACTATTTTTTTTGTTGTTCTTACATGGCTTTAATCCAAGTGGTCGCATATAATATGGTGGTTTAGCACTCTTCTCTATTTTATCTTTGAGATGACCAGGCGCCCATACTTCACCGTTGTCTAATAATGTCAATACCATGGATGGACCATATTCAGTTTCTACTATTTTTGTATCTGTAATAGTATATATTTGATTTATTTCCAAGTCTGTCCATTTCTTTGTGCTATTTTGATTTTGCTCTTCAAGCAGTTCATCAAATTGTGCAGTTGTGATATCCATTTTTTCTTTATAGCTATATAAAGTTTAATCTTGAGTAGAAAAAAATGGAAAATATTTATTACAGCCCAAAAGGATGTTGGAGAGGTTACACAGCAGTTAAAAAATTAGCAAAAGAGGCTGGTGTCAGTGAAAAAAAGGCATTAGAATTTTTAAAGAAACAAGCTGTGTGGCAGATTTATTTACCCGCGCCAAAGAAAATAGTTAGACCCAGGTTTGATATTTCTGCTAAGAATGGAGTGCATCAAGCTGATTTGTTATTTTTACCGCAAGATACTTTTGGCTTTGGTCGTGGACGCAAGACATATAAATATGCATTGACTGTGGTTGATATTGCAAGTAAATACAAAGAAGCAGAGCCACTGACTTCCAAGGATAGTAAAGAAGTTGCTAAAGCATTTGAAAATATATACAGTCGGCATCTGAAATATCCAAAATTATTACAAGTGGATCCAGGCAGAGAATTTATGGGTGCAGTATCACAGTTGATGTCAAAACACACAGTAAATATCAGACGAGGCAGAACAGAAATACACAGAGACCAAGCTTTAGTTGAAAGATTTAACAGAACATTAGCTGAAAGATTGTTTGGCTATCAGTATGCTAAGGAAATAGATTCGCAAAAACGTAATAGAGAATGGGTAAAGAGATTACCAGAAGTTGTTAAAGCCACAAATGCGGAGACAAAAAAGCCTCCTTCTGTTGAAACAAAAATATTAAAAGATGATCCTATCTGTATGAATGCAAGTGTAAGATATTTATATCAACCCGGGGAACAAGAAGGTGGAAGACGCAGAGCAACTGATCCAATGTGGAGTGTAGATATTCACAAGATTAAAAGTTATATGGTGACGCAAGGTATAAGAGTTTATTATTTGAAATTACCAGCGCCACAGAGAGGATTTGTCAAAGAAGAATTACTTATTGTTCCTGCTGATACCCAAATTCATAAGTTTTTATAGAAACCGTGTGCATCAGTTGTAATTCCATCTTCTCGGATGTATCTTTTTGAGTAAAATGGGGATAATGTTACTTTGTTTACTTTTATGCCATATATTTGATGCTTCATTGAGCGTATCATATTCATTTCATGGGTGCATTTTTTCTTGTCAGACAATACATCCTTGTAGTTCTGAAAGTTTGTTTGTTTTTTGGTTACATATTCTTTTACACCCTTTGCTTTTTTAATAATCTGCTCATTCACTTTCAAAATAGAATCTTGTTTGGATTTTAATCCAATATTTTTATCTTTCTTAACATTTTGCACATCCGATCTAAACATCGAATATAGTTTGGGTCTTAATCCAATATTCTTAGATATATACTCAGCTATAGAATCACCATCATCTTTTGTTTTTATTTATTATTGTATCTACTACTTTCTCAATCGTCTGCTCATCCGCTCTCAAAATAGAACATAGGTTGGATTCAACTATAGGAACACATTCATCTTTTATTATGTCTGTTACTTTCTCAATCATCTGCACATCCGCTCCCAAAATAGAATATAGTTCGGGTCTTGATTCAATATACTCAACTATCGAAACACCAGGACATTCATCTTTCATTTTATCTATAACTTTTTCAATCATCTGCTCATCCGCTCTCAAAACAGAATATAGTTTGGGTCTTAATCCAACATACTCAGCTATAGCAACACCAGCACATTCGTCTTTCATTTTACACAATACTTTTTTGTTTGTATCATCATGCATTGGATGGTATTTCGGATAATCACTTAAGTCATATTCATCTTTCATTTCAACCATATCTTTGTATTCATCATCTGTTTTGATGTTTACCAGTAGGCTGTCAGTGTCTGTGTATAATAAAGTACAGTCATTTCCGTACCTTTTCTTTAGGGTATTATAATACCAATCATACATCATATACTTTGATAAATCCAATACTGACATCCCAACATAGATTGGTTTGTTTAATGTTAATTTTGTTTTGTTTACATTTACTGCTGATAATTCATCTGAAAATTTTATACGCCTGTTAAAGTTGGGTTTGGCTATTATTTATCTATTTTTTCATTTTCAGAGCCGTCAGTTCTTACTAATTTTATGTCAGTTCGCTTTCTTAAATTTTCCATTGTTTTTCCAAATACTGAGTTATTCATAAGCTTGTAAAAATCTTTTTCAAATTGTGATTTAGCTTTTTTCCTAAGTTCTGTGTTTAAATTTAATTATGATGCCATCCATGGTTTTTCATTAAATTCTAATACTCTGTGTATTTTCTTTAGTTTCATGCCTAAAGATAAATACAGTTGCAGGTTTTTGTAATGTATCACATATTTTTCTTTGTCCCTAAGATTGGGAACTAGTTGTTCTGTATTTATCATGCCATTATTTTCTAACAGATCTGTTTGGTATTCAGACAACCATTCTTTTTTCACTGCTAATCTTTCCGGTGCAAGCGGATAGTCATTGTGAGCTTCATGAAGTTTTTTAGGATATTCCAAATCAACTTCTAGAAAATATCCTTTTCCTTCTTTTGGCTCTGGCAAGGTTTCTGATTCCACCCACTTAAAGCCAGAATATGGAAGTGGCTGACTCATTGCCCAACCATAGAGGTTACAGGCATCATAATACATTAAAAAGTTGTTTTCCTTGTTAGGGTTATAATCAACTACATGTGAATTGTTTGCTTTGGCATATCGTTTTGATACCATACTAATTCCACCACGCATACCTTTTTCTATAAATAAGTGCATGTCAATGTCTGTCAAAAGTTCCAATTCTATTTTTGAATGTTTAAGTAAAGCATCCCAAGATAATCCAGGTGCTGTATAGTAATGTAAAGCATCAAGTTTATATGCACTCATACATGTTTTTCTAAAAGTTTGAAACACATCTGCTAGCAAAGTTACATCAGTTTTTAGATATAAATCATGATAGTCTCCAAGAGTTTTACAGTTAAACTCTTTCCATATTTTTTGAGCATATTCGTAATCTTCGGGACTTATACTTTCATCTGAGAGACTACTGTAAAACTTTTCTATAGGTGGTAATTGAGTTTCCTTAAATCTTTCCATACTGTCCATATATTCGTATGGATAAACACCTTTTCGTAAAAGTAAATCTGTTTGTTCCCCAAACTGATTTTTGGTAATTTTGAAATCAGATTTGTCTGTTGCTTTAACCAATTTTTCCAAAGACGAAGCCATAAATTGAAAGCTATCCAAAAATCTAAGTTGTCCGGCACTAAATGAAATATACTTTTCAGCGTTGTTCGGAATGCATGTAATATTACCTGTCATTTTATGTATTTTTTGCATTATAAGATGACTATCATTTCCTTTGAGGTTGTGAAATACAACAGGAATGATTGTTTTATTTGGTTTTATTTTTAGTTTTAGGTTGCAGTTTTTATGTGCTGCACCTCTATATTCACCTGTAAAATGACAGTGGTCTCTTACTTTACAGTTTTTACCACATTTTCTACCTATTTCATCCTCGCATATCCAGCAGTGTGTTGCTTTTTCATAATCTTCCTCATTTTGCTGCGTCATGATTAATGGTTTTGGGTTAGCAAATATTTTATTAATGTTGCTCTTTTCACATTCTATGCGATTTAAAAACTTTTCAACAGCATCTTCACCTCTGTAAATAACAGGTTCTTCAGCTTTGCCATCATATCTGACAACCTGGTATCCAAAACCACAAGCTTCGTGTACATTTGTAATTTCAGATTTCTTTCCAAATTCGATTGATTGCGGTTTGATTATACTCTCAAAATCAGCATATATTGCATAAGGCACAGGCATCTGATTTTGATGATTTTTAAATTTTACAGTATTTTTACCTTCTTGCGGCATTTCTATTCCGCAAGAATTTTTATTGATACCCTCACAGTCTTCTCTGTGTTTGGTAAGTAGATCTTCTTTTGAAAAGCCGTAAAGAAAACGATCGCAGAAATAAGTTTTACCGTGATGTTTGTTTTGATCGTAAAGTAATCTATTTAGATTTTTAATCCAGCAATAGTGATATTTTGTTGTTATTGTTTTTGGTTCGTTGGAATAATCATCAGGGTTATAATTGTCATCTATAATTCCTTCTTCATTATTTGGATCGTCTTCGTTCTCTAATTCAACCTCAGTGTCTTCAGATATTAAGATCAAATTAATTCGTTCAATATCTTTTGGTTGTTCTGATATTTTATATGGAAAAACAGATACCTTTTTATTTTTTCCTGTTATGGTATATCCATAAACATTAATAGCAAGATTATTTTGTTTTTCTACTTTGGTTATTTGAGAAATTGGAGTGGGAAAGTCAATGTTATCTTTCTTCAAAAACTCTATACTAGGATACTTTGATAATCTGTCTGTATGATCTGCAGCTGGATTTAAAGCAGAATTTAACACGCCAGCTACTAACGTTTTGCATGTTTTCCTGCATACTGGATGTTGGTGCGCGTGAATTTTATCTCGACCCTAGGGTGAGATGGAAATATCTAGCTCCGGTAAAAAGGGTTTCTTGCATACCGGACAAGGATATCCGCCATTTTACCGGGGCTAGATATTTCCATCTCACCCTAGGGTCGAGATAAAATTCACGCGCGCCAACATCCGGTATGCAGGAAAACATGCAAAACTTTAGTAGCTGGCGGCGTCGACGCACAACATGTCTCTGATATGCAAGAAAAAGAATCTTTCATGGGTATTCGGTTCAGATAGGGAATTCCAACCCTCGGTATAAGTGTTTTAATCGGAACTTCGGCAGAGCCTCGGTTCCGATAAAAACACTTATACCTCGGGTTGGAATTCCCCATCTTCACCGAATACCCATGAAAGATTCTTATAATCCGCGATTTAAATGAGGATGGAAAGTCTTATCTTTATGGTAAAATTCACGCGCAGCAATAATGACCTCAATAACGTGAAATGCATGACGACATTTTTGTTAAAAACATTAAAACGTTAGTTATTCGCGACGTCAACGCACAAAATGTCATCCATTATGAGTTTATTCTTGTGAGATAGGTAAATCTTACCCCGGGATAAGAACAGCACTCAGGAACTCGACAGAGCCTCGTCCCTTGTTACAACTGTGACCCTCGGGTGAGTTTTCCCTATCTCACATGGATACTCATGATAGATTCTTATAAAGTCG
This sequence comes from Cyrtodaria siliqua, assembly GCA_037043455.1. Taxonomy (NCBI): domain Eukaryota; kingdom Metazoa; phylum Mollusca; class Bivalvia; order Adapedonta; family Hiatellidae; genus Cyrtodaria; species Cyrtodaria siliqua. The sequence continues at coordinate 220,377 of JAWPHD010000446.1, read as the reverse complement.
ACCTTGACCGAACTAACCTAAAACAGAACGTGTTTCTTCTGTCACCATGGGCAATGTACCCTTTGACGTTTCATAAGTGTTATTGTCGTACTGCAAAGAAAATTCTCGGGATTTTATTGGTCAATGGGCCATAGACATGAGCCCATGTCTACGTCTCGCGACGTGAACATAGGACAATTGAAGTATGACAAGTTCGTTATTAGGACTCTTGACAGAGAACATGAGCTCACATTCCCTGCCTGGAAAGCATATTCCCCATCGCCTAAAGGCTTGGGTGAATATAATTAACGGCTCGGATGAATCTAATTTCCAGGCAGGGAATTTGAGCCCATGTCCCCTGTCAAGAATCCTAATAACTAATAATGTCATGGTCTCGAAGATATCGCGCGGTATTCGCATTTCCATTTAATGCCATAGCGACTTCGACCTCTGATCTACCGACGCCAAACACAATTGGGTTCCTTCTCTTGCCAAGGGCAATGTACCTATGAGGTTTGAATGTGTGTGTGTTATGGTTTTAATGTTATGGCGCGAAATTCGTAATTGTTTTTGGACGGATGGACACATGTATAATAATAATGATAATAGTAATAATACTACTAATAATAATAACAAGAAATATCACTATAATTGACAAATGCTCCCGAAGTGGTTTTGGCCTTTGACCTCTAAGTGTGATCTTGACCTTGGAGCCATGGACCAGGAATTTGCGCGCGACGCGTCATCTTTTGTGGTGAGCATTTGCGCCAAGTTATTTGAAAATCAGTCCATGAATGTCGGAGTTAACCGGACAAGAAATCACTTCTTTTTGACATTTGACCTCTAAGTGTGACCTTGACCTTGGAGCCACGAACCTGGATTTTGCGCGACACGTCGTCTTGTTGTGGTGAGCACTTGTGCCAAGTCATTTGGAAATCCGTCCAGGAATGTCAGAATTATTGACCGGACACGATTGCACGGACGGGCGGATGGCTACCATATGCCGCCCTTCGGGGCATGAATAAAAAAAAATTAATAATAATACTAACAATACGTGTGGTGTTTCAAATGAAATTATAAACATGAGAAAACATTATGTTATATTCCATTACAGGCTTAACGTAATTACGTCAAAGCTCACTGTCTTGACTGTTCTCCGTATCTGCAGATTTCTTCTGAACTTGGAATAGCGTATTTACCTCAAAGCTCACTCGACTTTACTGTTATCCGTATCTGCAGACTTCTTGTTAAACTTGGAATAGCGTATTTACCTCAAATCTCACTCGACTTTACTGTTCTCCGTATCTGCAACCGTCTTGTTGAACTTGGAATAACGTGTTTACCTCAAATCTCACTCGACTTTACTGTTCTCTATATATGCAGACCTTGTTGAACTTGGAATAGCGTATTCACCTCAAAGCTCAATCGACTTTACTGTTCTCCATATATGCAGACCTTGTTGAACTTGAAATAGCGTATTTAACTCAAATCTCACTCGACGTTACAGTTCTCCGTATCTGCAACCGTCTTGTTGAACTCGGAATAGCGTATTTACCCCCAAATTAAGGTCATTCGACTTTACTGTTCTCCGTATCTGCAGACCTTGTTGAACTTGGAGTAGCGTACTTACCTCAAAGGTCACTTGACCTTATTGTTCTCGGTATCTGCAGACTTCTTGTTGAACTCGGAATAGAGTATTTACCTCGAAGCTCAATCGACTTTACTATTCTCCGTATCTGCAGACCTTGTTGAATTTGGAGTAGCGTACTTACCTCAAAGGTCACTTGACCTTATTGTTCTCGGTATCTGCAACCGTCTTGTTGAACTCGGAATAGCGTATTTACCCCCAAATTAAGCTCACTCGTCTTGCCAGTTCTCCGTATATGCAGACTTCTTGTTAAACTTGGAATAATGTGTTTACCTCAAAGCTCACTCGACTTGACTGTTCTCCGTATCTGCAACCGTCTTGTTGAACTCGGAATAGCGTATTTACCCCCAAATTAAGCTCACTCGTCTTGCCAGTTTTCCGTATATGCAGACTTCTTGTTAAACTTGGAATAATGTGTTTACCTCAAAGCTCACTCGACTTGACTGTTCTCCGTATCTGCAACCGTCTTGGTGAACTCGGAATAGCGTATTTACCCCCAAATTAAGCTCACTCGTCTTGACAGTTTTCCGTATATGCAGACTTCTTATTGAACTTGGAATAATGTGTTTACCTAAAAGCTCACTCGACTTTACGGTTCTCCGTATATGCAGATTTCTTGTTGAACTTGAATTGGCGTGTTTACCTCAAAGCTCATTTGACTTTACTGTTTTCCGTATCTGCAACCGTCTTGTTGAACTCGGAATAGCATATTTACCCCCAAATTAAGCTCACTCGTCTTGACAGTTCTCCGTATATGCAGACTTCTTGTTGAACTTGGAATAATGTGTTGACCTCAAAGCTCACTCGACTTAACGGTTCTCCGTATCTGCAGACGTCTTGTTGAACTCGGAATAGCGTATTTACCCCGAAATTAAGGTCAATCGACTTTACTGTTCTCCGTATCGGAAGACCTTGTTGAACTTGGAGTAGCGTACTTACCTCAAAGGTCACTTGACCTTATTGTTCTCGGTATCTGCAGTCTTCTTGTTGAACTCGGAATAGAGTATTTACCTCAAATCTCACTCGACTTTACTGTTCTCCGTATTTGAAGACTTCTTGTGAACTTGGAATAGCGTATTTACCTCAAAGCTCACTCGACTTTACGGTTCCACGTATCTGCAGACTTCTTGTTGAACTTAGAATAGCGTATTTACCCCAAACTAAGGTCACTCGATTTTACTGTTCTCCGTATCTGCAAAACTTGTTGAACTTGGAATAGCGTATTTACCTCAAAGGTCACTCGACTTTACTGTTCTCTGTATCTGCAGACTTCTTGTTGAACTTAGAATAGCGTATTTACCTCAAAGCTCGCTCGACTTTACTGTTCTCCGTATCTGCAGAACTTGTTGAACTTGGAATAGCGTATTTACCTCAAATGTCACTCGACTTTACTGTTCTCCGTATCTGCAGACTTCTTGTTGGATTTGGAATAGCGTATTTACCTCAAAGCTCGCTCGACTTTACTGTTCTCCGTATCTGCAGACTTCTTGTTGAACTTAGTTAGCGTATTTACCTCAAATTAAGGTCACTCGACTTTACTGTTCTCCGTATCTGCAGACGTTGTTGAACTTGGAGTAGCGTACTTACCTCAAAGGTCACTTGACCTTATTGTTCTCGGTATCTGCAGACTTCTTGTTGAACTCGGAATAGCGTATTTACCTCAAAGCTCGCTCGACTTTACAGTTCGTATTTTCATACTTCTTGTGAACTTGGAATAGCGTATTTACCTCAAAGCTCACTCGACCTTACTGTTCTCCGTATCTGCAGACTTCTTGTTGAACTTAGAGTATTTTCCGCAAAGGTCACTCGACCTCTCAAAGGTCACTCGACCTTATTGTTCTCCGTATCTGCAGACCTGTTTTTGAACTCGGAATAGCGTATTTACCTCAAAGCTCGCTCGACTTTACTGTTCTGTGTATCTGCAGACTTCTTATGAACTTGGAATAGCGTATTTACCTCAAAACTCACTAGACCTTACTGTCCTCTGTATCTGCAAACTTCTTGTTGAACATGGAATATCGTATTTACCTCAAAGCTCACTCGACTTTACTGTTCTCCGTATCTGCAGACTTATTGTGAACTTGGAATAGCGTATTTACCTCAAAGCTCACTCGACTTTACAGTTCGCCGTATCTGCAGACTTCTTGTTGAACTTGGAATAGCGTATCTACCTCAAAGTTCGCTAGACTTTACTGTTCTCCGTATCTGCAGACTTCTTGTGAACTTGGAAGAGCGTATTTACCCCAAATTAAGCTCATTCGACTTTACAGTTTTCCGTATCTGCAGACTTCTTGTTGAACTTAGATAGCGTATTTACCTCAAATTGAGGTCACTCGACTTTACTGTTCTCCGTATCTGCAGACTTCTTGATGAACTTGGAATAGCGTATTTACCTCAAAGCTCATCCGACTTTACAGTTCTCCGTATATGCAAACTTCTTGCTGAACTAAGCATAGCGTATTCAGCTCAAAGCTCACTCGACTTAACTGTTCTCCGTATCTGCAGACTTCTTGATGAACTTGGAAGAGCGTATTTACCTCAAAGCTCATCCGACTTTACAGTTCTCCGTATATGCAAACTTCTTGCTGAACTTAGCATAGCGTATTCACCTCAAAGCTCACTCGACTTTACTGTTCTCCGTATCTGCAGACTTCTTGTTGAACTTGGAATAGCGTATTTACCTCAAATTAAGCTCATTCGACTTTACAGTTCTCCGTATCTGCAGACTTCTTGTTGAACTTAGATAGCGTATTTACCTCAAATTAAGGTCACTCGACTTTACTGTTCTCCGTATCTGCAGACTTGTTGAACTTGGAGTAGCGTACTTACCTCAAAGGTCACTTGACCTTATTGTTCTCCGTACCTGCAGACTTCTTGTTGAAATCAGAATAGCGTATTTACCTCAAAGCTCACTCGACTTTACAGTTCTCCGTATTTGCAGACTTCTTGTGAACTTCGAATAGCGTATTTACCTCAAAGCTCACTCGACTTTAAAGTTCTCCGTATTTGCAGACTTCTTGTGAACTTGGAATAACGTTTTTACCTCAAATCTCACTCGACTTTACTGTTCTCCGTATATGCAGACTTCTTGTTGAACTTGGAATAATGTGTTTACCTCAAAGCTTACTCGACGTTACGGTTCTCCGTATCTGCAGACGTCTTGTTGAACTCGGAATAGCGTATTTACCCCGAAATTAAGGTCAATCGATTTTACTGTTCTCCGTATCTGCAGACCTTGTTGAACTTGGAGTAACGTACTTACCTCAAAGGTCACTTGACCTTATTGTTCTCCGTATCTGCAGACTTCTTGTTGAAATCAGAATAGCGTATTTACCTCAAAGCTCACTCGACTTTACAGTTCTCCGTATTTGCAGACTTCTTGTGAACTTGGAATAGCGTATTTACCTCAAAGCTCACTCGACTTTACAGTTCTCGGTATCTGCAGACTTCTTGTTGAACTCGGAATAGAGTATATACCTCAAATCGCACTCGACTTTACTGTTCTCCGTATTTGCAGACTTCTTGTGAACTTGGAATAGCGTATTTACCTCAAAGCTCACTCGACTTTACGGTTCCACGTATCTGCAGACTTCTTGTTGAACTTAGAATAGCGTATTTACCTCAAAGTTCGCTAGACTTTACTGTTCTCCGTATCTGCAGACTTCTTGTGAACTTGGAATAGCGTATTTACCCAAAATAAGCTCACTCGACTTTACTGTTCTCCGTATCTGCAGACTTCTTGATGAACTTGGAATAGCGTATTTACCTCAAGGCTCATCCGACTTTACAGTTCTCCGTATATGCAAACTTCTTGCTGAACTTAGCATAGCGTATTCACCTCAAAGCTCACTCGACGTTACAGTTCTCCGTATTTGCAGACTTCTTGTTGAACTTGGAATAGCGTATTTACCCCAAATTAAGGTCACTCGACTTTACTGTTCTCCGTATCTGCAGACTTTGTTGAACTTGGAGTAGCGTACTTACCTCAAAGGTCACTTGACCTTATTGTTCTCCGTATCTGCAGACTTCTTGTTGAAATCAGAATAGCGTATTTACCTCATAGCTCACTCGACTTTACAGTTCTCCGCATTTGCAGACTTCTTGTGAACTTGGAATAGCGTATTTACCTCAAAGCTCACTCGACTTTACAGTTCACCGTATCTGCAGACTTCTTGTTGAACCTGGAATAGCGTATTTACCTCAAAGTTTGCTAGACTTTACTGTTCCCCGTATCTGCAGACTTCTTGTGAACTTGGAATAGCGTATTTACCCCAAATTAAGCTCACTCGACTTTACTGTTTTCCGTATCTGCAGACTTCTTGATGAACTTGGAATAGTGTATTTACCTCAAAGTTCATCCGACTTTACAGTTCTCCGTATATGCAAACTTCTTGTTGAACTTAGAATAGCGTATTTACCTCAAAGCTCAATCGACTTTACTGTTCTCCGTATCTGCAGACTTCTTGATGAACTTGGAATAGTGTATTTACCTCAAAGTTCATCCGACTTTACAGTTCTCCGTATATGCAAACATCATGTTGAACTTAGAAAAGCTCAATCGACTTTACTGTTCTCCATATCTGCAGACTTCTTGCTGATTTGAAATAGCGCATTTACCTCAAATATGACTAGACTTTACTGTTCTCCGTATCTGCAGACGTCTTTTTAAACTTGGAATAGCGTATTTATCTCAAAGCTCACTTAACTTTACTGTTCTCCGTATATGCAGCCATCTTGTTGAACTTGGAATATCGTATTTACCTCAAAGCTCACTCGACTTTACAGTTCTCCATATCTGCAGACTTCTTGTTGAACTTGGAATAGCGTATTTACGTCAAAGCCCGCTTGACTTTACGTTTCTCCGTATCTGCAGACTTCCTGTTGAACTTGGAATAGCGTATTTACGTCGTAGCTCACTCCACTTTACTGTTCTCCATATCTGTAGACTTCTTGTTGATCTTGGAATAGCGTATTTAGCTCAAAGATCACTCGTCTTTACTGTTCTCTGTATCTGCAGATTTCTTGTTGAACTGATGACATACTGAACATTGACAACCCTTTCTTTCCAACTATGGTTCATAATATTTATCCTAAAGAACTTCGGCTTAATAAAGAAAATATATCTAATAATAACGCTTCTTTTCTTGATTTAGATCTCTCGATTGAAAATGGTAAATTAATTAGCAAAATCTATGACAAGAGAGATGATTTTAATGTTGACATTGTTAATTATCCCCACTTGGATGGGGATGTTCCCCGAGTAACTTCTTATGGGGTTTATCTGTCTCAACTTATTCGTTTTTCTAGAGCTTGTACTCGAGTTGAGGATTTTAATATTCGTAATCTTTGTATAACTAAAAAGTTACTCAATCAGGGTTACCGTTACCATAAACTTCGTAAAACCTTTGCAAAATTTTATTATCGTAACCCTGATCTTCTTTCCAAATATAAATGTAATTTAAGGACTCTTCTGCGACAAGGACTATCACAACCTGACTTCTATGGTGATGTGATTTATAAACTTCGTAAGATTCTTGGTCATGATCACTTTCATACTGTCTTTGTTAAACTTGTTAAAAAGTTTATCAAAAGAGGTTATGACCCTATCATTTTGCAACGTACTGCATGCTTGGTGGTGGACCCTTTTACAGTTCGCCACTATGCTTTCCTCTTTAATTGTACGATGACCGGACAGGCTGTGGACCCTATGATGACGCCTATCTAAAGCCCATTGGGACGGTGGCGTTTGATGTTTGTCCATGATCTTTCTTGTCGTGCCCTTAATGGTGTATTCTCTTACTGCTCTGGCTTCTGCAAAGTCATTGAGTACCTTCATTGTGGCTTTCTAGGCTATTGTTTTTTTGTATTATATTTACACGAGCATATTTGTGTTTTACTTATATTGCCTATTGATGCTGCCTTGTTGGTTAGAGATTAGATCATGGCGGGGATTTCTTTATTTACACTGTCCTGTTTTAATGGAATGACAGTAGGGTAAGTGTGAGGTTTGGTGCACCCTAGAACCGGTTTAAACCCCCAGTGGCCTACTTTGCCACTGACCGTTCCAAGGCGGTAGCCCTATTGTCAACCCTTTTGTGTTTGTGATGTCGTTTGCATTTTTTTTATCAATTTTGCTTTTTCGTTTGTCTGTTTGCGTGTTTGTTTTTGTGTTTTGTTGTTGTCTGTCGTCCTTGAATGCTGCGTTCCCTGTCCGATATTTCTATCCTTCTTTGGAATAGCGTATTTATCTCAAAGCTCATTTGATTTTACTGTTCTCCGTATCTGCAGACTTTTTGTTGAACTTGGAATAGCGTTTTTACCCCAAATTAAGCTCCCTCGACTTTACTGTTCTCCATATTTGCAGACTTCTTGTTGAACTTGGAATAGCGTTATACTTCAAATCCCACTCGAATTTAATGTTCTCCGTATATGCAGACATCTTGTTGAACTTGGAATAGCGTATTTACCTCAAAGCTCACTCGACTTTACAGTTCTCCGTATCTGCAGACTTCTTGTTGAACGTGGAATAGCGTGTTTACCCGAAATTAAGCTCACTCGACATTACAGTTCTCCGTATCTGCAGACTTCTTGTTGAACTTGGAATAACGTATTTACCTTAAATCACTATCGACTTTACTGTTCTCCGTAAATGAAGACATCTTTTTGAACTTGGAATAGCGTATTTACCTCAAAGCTCACTCGACTTTACAGTTCTCCATATCTGCAGAATTATTGTTGAACTTGGAATAGCGTATTTACCTCAAAGCTCATTCGACTTTACTATTCTCCGTATATGAAGACATCTTGTTGAACTTGGAATAGCGTATTTACCTCAAATCTCTCTCGACTTTACTGTTCTCCGTATATGCAGACATCTTGTTGAACTTGGAAAAGTGTATTTACCTCGAAACTCACTCGACTTTACTGTTCTCCGTATCTGCAGACTTCTTGTTGAACTTGGAATAGCGTATTTACCCCAAATTAAGCTCACTCGACTTTACTGTTCTCCGTTTATGCAGACTTCTTGCTGATTTGGAATAGCGCATTTACCTCAAATCTCACTCGAATTTACTGTTCTCCATATCTGCAGACTCCTTGTTGAATTTGGAATAGCGTATTTACTTCAAAGCTCACTCGACTTTACTGTTCTCCGTATCTGCAGACTTCTTGTTGAACTTGCAATAGCGCATTTACCTCAAAGCTCATTCGACTTTACTGTTCTCCGTATATGCAGGCTTCTTGCTGATTTGAAATAGCGCATTTACCTCAAATATGACTCGACTTTACTGTTCTCCGTATCTGCAGACGTCTTTTTGAACTTGGAATAGCGTATTTATCTCAAAGCTCACTCGACTTTACTGTTCTCCATATATGCAGACTTCTTGCTGATTTAAAATAGCGCATTTACCTCAAATCTCACTCGACTTTACTGTTCTCCGTATCTGCAGACTTCTTGATGAACTTGGAATAGCGTATTTACGTCGAAGCTCATTCGACTTTATTGTTCTCCGTATCTACAGCCTTGTTGAACTTGGAATAGCATATTTACCCAAAATTAAGCTCGATCGACTTGACTGTTCTCCGTATCTGCAGACTTCTTGTTGAACTTGCAATAGCGCATTTACCTCAAAGCTCACTCGACTTTACTGTTCTCCGTATCTGCAGACGTCTTTTTGAACTTGGAATAGCGTATTTACCTCAAAGCTCACTCGACTTTACTGTTCTCCGTATCTGCAGACGTCTTTTTGAACTTGGAATAGCGTATTTATATCAAAGCTCACTCGACTTTACTGTTCTCCGTATATGCAGACTTTTTGCTGATTTGGAATAGCACATTTACCTCAAATCTCACTGGACTTTACTGTTCTCCGTATCTGCATACTTCTTGTTGAACTTGGAATAACGTATTTACCCCAAATTAAGCTCTCTCGACTTTACTGTTCTCCGTATATGCAGACTTCTTGCTGATTTGGAATAGCACATTTACCTCAAATCTCACTGGACTTTACTGTTCTCCGTATCTGCATACTTCTTGTTGAACTTGGAATAAATACTGGACAAATTTAAAATAAGTTTATATCTTACAAATAATAATTCCACATTTTTAATATCGATACACCTTCCCGTGTGAACATTAAGTTTAAATGCAGCTCCTGCATATTTCAGCGAGTATGGTGTTTTAGTTAATTGGGTGGGGGTAAACGTATTTCTTTATGATAGACTGTTTCAATAGCAAGCATTTCAATGAACACTTTTAGAAACAAAAATGCATACTCGCTGTTAAAATTTCAGTTTTTCGCTAATTTTTCGTATTCAGAAAATTAACTCCGCAACGTATTTTGCCACCATTATGATTTAATTTACCAACGTAACTTTGCTATTTTGTTTATTACAAAGGATACTGCTATTCTAACATAAACCTAGAACAAAACTGGTTAAAAGAATTACTCTGAATTGCTCGGACACATGCATTTTAAATAATCAAACTATTTCATTTCTTGGGTACCATTTGCATTTATTTAATGTAATAGAATGTTTCCGTTTTTTAGTTGGACGGTCATGTTAATTAATTTTGTAAAACAAAGAGTACATCTCACCGACTTTATTAAACTTGTACATATCGATACAAGAGACTCGTATATACACGATAATGCCATTCGTTTTATTCTCGCTTTTAAATTTTCGAAATGAATAGGGCTTCTTTAATAAGTACTTTTTCCGCAACGTATACAACTTTAGCCTAATGGTATCCCTAAAAAATGCTATGAAAGTACTACTTTGATACTATAACATATACTGAACAATGCTGAACTGTTTTCTTCTCATCCCTTATTTCATATTTCCACAATTTTAATTTTAATACACCTTCCCGTGTAAACTTAAAATTCGAACGCAGATCAGGCATATTTTAGCGCTTACGGCGAAAAAAATTAATTTGGTGAAAAGAAAGGTGATTTTTTCTGATTCACTTAAAATTGGTTTCAATGGAACATTTTTAAGACGTTTTTTTTAATTCTAGTTGTTATGAAAACAAAATTCGCCATTTTTACTGACAGATAAATTTTATTTTGCAACGCTCATTTGCGCCTTGTTGATTTCTATTCCCGACTTACTAATATCATTTTTAACGTCACAAAATAAATTGGACTCCTCGACATAAATCCTGACCATGCTGAGATCAGAAACTTAATCCCGAATGCATTGACACAAACAATTTTGATATGTGCTTTCATTTCTTAATAGTAATGCAGTTTTTGTGTACCTGGTCGCGTTTTTAAATGTACATGCAATTCGTCGTCGTTGGGACGGATAGTGATATTAGTTAATTTGGTGAAAAAAGGTGATTTTCTCCGATTTTTAAAAAAAAAATACATGCGTATAGACGAGAATTTTATCTGCTAGTACATATATTTGGTTTTATTCTAGCTTTTAAATTGACGAAATAAATGCACTTTGTTTCAAAACTGCGTTTTCAACGACTAGAACATAAAAATCAATTAAATACCTTTAGCTATTAACGGGAATAACATAACGTTTATTTTACGACGAGACAAAAAGTAGTACTAATATAACTTGAAATGTGTATACAAAGTAAACAAAGATCATACTTCTTTATACTTTTAATCCCTGTAACAATTCCGTTTGGATATTGTGGCCGCAACAATTAAACATCCCCCAAGGCTACGAGACACAAGTAGGGATATGTCATGTTACCGAAGGTCAGAATGTCAAGTAAAATTTTGCTGGAGTGACCATTCCATTAGCCATCATCAGTACAACTATCTAAGCCAAGCAGGCGCTATGACAAGCACCTTTACATTTACATTTCATACGGTTGCTATGACAAGCAACCTGTCCATATTTATATGCATAGATGTGCTGTGACAAGCACATTTACACATTGAATACCAATGCTGTGATAAGCATGTATACACTTTCAATAGTACTGCTGTGACAAGCAGGTATATACTTTCAATACTACTGCTGTGACAAGCAGGTATACACATCTAATACCAGTGCTGTGACAAGCACGTTAACCAATATAATACGAGTGCTCTGACATGCACTAATTCGGGGGTGATACAAGGTGCTGCACACTTTTCAGTTTAGGACAAACAACCATTCCCCGCTTTTACTTTATGTTGTTAACATGGACATCTCCCACACCCGGTAATAGTGTTATAATGATCCACGGTCAGGGGAGATAATCCAAAGTAACAACTATTAATAAATAGCTACATATTTAGCACTCTTGTATATGAAGTATATATCAGCCATCAGGTTGAAACGCATAGTTTAGCCGATATTCCTTCTTATTTTACGTGACATCCGACCCTCGGCCAATAGAATTTACGGTTGCGACTCCTGGAGTAATGTTATATGCATCATCTAAGTGTCCTTGATGACCAACATAATATATTGTTTCATTCCCACATAGTTGATTGTTTTAACACGAAAACATGTAGTCGTCTATCAGAGTTCCACACCGTGGATTGTTTCAACACGGAAACATTTAAGCATCTAGTTCCAACACAAAAACATGTAGTCGTCTATCCGAGTTCCACACCGTGGATTGTTTCAACACGGAAACATTTAAGCATCTAGTTCCAACACAAAAACATGTAGTCGTCTATCCGAGTTCCACTCTGTCCGATTATCAGTGCGGACGGATAAATGTCTGCAGCAGCAGGTCTGTAGCTGCGATTTAGCTGTATGACGGTATGAAACTGTGCAGTTGGCGTTTCCGGTGTTGGACTGGTTAAACCGACAGACCTGCAATTTAAAAAGAACTAGAAGCATCTTTGTAATAAAAAATTAGCCAGAATATTATAGTATAATATTATAGGGAGGGTGGGTGGGAACGTTGCTTCAGCAGCAGAACGGAAATGAAAAATTGTGGATGATGTCACACCTATTTGATTCGTCCCCGAGACCATTCGTCCAAGGCCCAAAATATAAACATGGTTGTCCAGCGAAAATAAATGGTGATTCGATTGCAATAGGCAATAATCACACTTATTATACGACGAGACAAAAAGTAGTACTTATATAACTTGAAATGTATATACAAAGTAAACAAAGATCATACTTCTTTATACTTTTAATCCCTGTAACATAATTCCGTTTGGATATTGTGGCCGCAACAATTAAACATCCCCCAAGGCTACGAGACACAAGTAGGGATATGTCATGTTACCGAAGGTCAGAATGTCAAGTAAAATTTTGCTGGAGTGACCATTCCATTAGCCATCATCAGTACAACTATCTAAGCCAAGCAGGCGCTATGACAAGCACCTTTACATTTACATATTTCATACGGTTGCTATGACAAGCAACCTATCCATATTTATATACATAGATGTGCTGTGACAAGCACATTTACACATTGAATACCAATGCTGTGACAACCATGTATACACTTTCAATAGTACTGCTGTGACAAGCAGGTATACACTTTCAATACTACTGCTGTGACAAGTAGGTATACACATCTAATACCAGTGCTGTGACAAGCACGTTAACCAATATAATACGAGTGCTCTGACATGCACTAATTCGGGGGTGATACAAGGTGCTGCACACTTTTCAGTTTAGGACAAACAACCATTCCCCGGTTTTACTTTATGTTGTTAACATGGACATCTCCCACACCCGGTAATAGTATTATAATGATCCACGGTCAGGGGAGATAATTCAAAGTAACAACTATTAATAAATAGCTACATATTTAGCACTCTTGTATATGAAGTATATATCAGCCACCAGGTTGAAGCGCATAGTTTAGCCGATATTCCTTCTAATTTTACATGACATCCGACCCTCGGCCAATAGGATTTACGCCACAACAAATTTAGTTATATCGAAATTTGTCCCCCAAATTCTATGGTACACATTTTTACTATTGTACTTTTTCATGAGAGGGTTGCTTTGAAATTCAGATATTGCGTGCTTAAGTGTCAACAACAACATTTCATTCCCCACTAACGTTAAATGAACCCCATCATGTTTAAAAAACCCGGGTTCTCTTCTGTCAATATTGTGAACGATTATTCGCCCGTAATCAGTAGAACAGACTGCTGCCCTTCCCGCACGGTTAATTCGATTGCGTTTTATGTCTATTTGTTTGTTATATTAAACCTGAACATCCCTCCACTTCAAACGTGGTAAAATATCAGACCACACTAAGAGGGTTTCATGGAATGACTGGAATACTGTTTGAATGTCACTAATATCTTTTTGTACAGCACTTATCAAATTGATTGTGTTAGATGAAGCAACATCATTCCCACCTAATTGGATAATTATCATGTCCGGGTTCCGTTGGTGAAGCATTTCAAGCTGTAATCTGGGACCCAATTCATCCCATGTTATCCCACTTTTCCCCATCCATTGAATACTAGTGTTGGGTAAACCCAGATTGGATTTTTCCCCTATCACCGCCCGCTCTTCTCCTTGTAAAATGATGGAGTCTCCCACAATCCACACCACTGCAATATACGATAAATGTCCACATATTAAAGAAGTTTTTCCCATTTTCTACATTCAACCTGAATTTTTATAGCCTTATATATTTCTTATAAACATTTGATTGCCACCTTCCCATTTTTTGTATAACCTCAGTAGGGACACCTTCTATTGCAAGACTTGTGGCACGCCCAATGCGAAATGAATGACTTTTGAATCTATGGACGGGTAGGCCTATGTGCCGAATTGTTTTAGACAATACGCTTGAAAATTGACTTCTTGTTAATGGAGTTTTATTGGCATGACAGAACAAATATCCATCAAAATTGGGTCGAACATTACAAAATTCTCTCAACGCGGCAATACAACACATCCCTGCATTTTCAGACTTTGGTATTCGCAAATATGTTGGTTTGCCAGCCTGATTGGTCTTAGAGATTCTAATACATATCCTGATTGCTGTATCGTCACGTTCAAAATTTAAGTCGCTTCGCAGTAACGGCCGATCTGCGTGCGATATAGATGTGAATGCTACTTCACTCACCCTTAATAAAGCGAAGTATGAAAGCGAGTAAGCAGCTTTGAAAAGTTTTGACTCGACAGCGTCAAAACATATAGAATTTCATGCGTTGAAAATTGCTGGTAACATAGAGGCAACAATTGGGGCTCTGCTATCCATTCTACTTTGAGAACGACGACAACCCTCAAGTAGCTTGTGAATAATGAACTGATTGGTAGAATCAGCAAACCCGCTGATTTTATGCTTAAAGCTTATCCCGGAAATGTAAGTCCTGATTGTAGATGGGGCATAACCACACTCAAAGCAAAAATATATGAACAATATAACTTGCGACACCGGCACAGGCCACACGTCTGCAAGATTATATCTAGAGCGAAATTTAGTAAACACAGCGATGGCATTGCTATAGACTAAAGTAGTGTTTACTGCTAAGCTCGATTTTAACAGGAATCCTGCTCTATATTGAATATTCTCCAGAGATGGTCTGGAATTGCCTCTGGCTCTGCCTCTGCGTGTGGTGCCAACCTGCGGAACTTGTCTAACTGCAAACGAGAATCTGTCTGTTAACACATTTTTTACCCCACTAATATGTGTAGCCCGAACTAGAACATTTAATGCCAAGCAGCGCAGGGTAAAATCACGTATTAATATCATCACGTTGTCGGACTTCGAGGACCTATTGTTTATAATATGTACGACTGCCATATTATCACAATGGAACAGTATCTTCTTGTTACGTATTTTTTCGCCCCACACATAAAGTGACACCAGTTAAGAAACAATTCTAATACTGTTATATCATCTGTCAAACCCAATTCATGCCAAGAATCTGGCCATACTCCATATGTCCAGCTACCTGAAAAATAGGCCCCGAACCCCAATCCGAACCCTGCGGCACTGTCGGTATAAAAATCGGCATCAACATTTGATGTCCAATATTGGTCATGAAATAATGCAACCCCATTAAAACCTTCAAAAAACGTTAACCACATGTTTAGGTCTCTTTTCATTCCACTATTTACCCTCAAATGGTGGTAGGGTTTTGTCAGACCACATGTCGCGTTAATTAACCGTCTACAAAAAGGCCTTCCTGGAATAATGGCCCTGCATGCAAAATTCAAGGACCCAATACGTGATTGCATACAGCGTAATGTAACTTTATATTTTGTAAGTACAAATTTTATTTTTTCGACAATCTCTTCAACTTTCGACAAAGGGACTCGTATGACCATCTCCACTGAATCAAGTTCTAGTCCTAGAAAACAGATGCATGCTTGTGGACCCTCAGTTTTGTCTAATGCTATTGGAACCCCAAATTCTTCTAGACAGTTTTCAAAAGAAGACATCATAACAGTGCAATCCTTCAAACACTTTTTTCCCCCAAAAAGGAAGTCATCAAGGTAATGTAGAAGTTTACCAACTGAGCAACGACGCCTTACAGCGAATTCTAAAAACCTGGCAAATTTCTCAAAAGTGCTGCAGCTTAGCAAAAGGCATACATTTGTCAAAGAAATATTGATCTTCAAATTTAAAACCCAATAACTCAAAATCCGCAGGGGCCACGGGTAACAACCTTAATGCAGACTTTATGTCAGTTTTACCCACCACACATCCTTGACCCAAATCTTGAACCAAACTAACCGCTTCATCAAAACTGGTATATTGTATTGAACAAAGTTTTGGGTCAATATAATCATTAACAGATGATCCCTGTGGGTAAGAGAGGTGGTGAATTAATCTAAATTCATTGGGTGTTTTCTTAGGCACTAAACCAATCGGTGATATTCGTAGAATAGGTAATGGCCTAAAATTGAAGGGGCCTGCAACCCTACCTTCTTGCACCTCTTTTTGAATTTTTTCCCTTACAATATCTTATTACAATAAATTGTAAATTTTTGAAATCTGTAGTAATACGCGGGCCTACATATTTTAAATTAAAACCAAATTGGAAACCATTCAGAATCTCCCTTGTATCTTGATGTTGGTAATACATTAATTCCTCAGCAATAACATTGACATGCACTGGGGTCTTTCCTATATTCATGAATGAATCGTTATTAATTTCGTTCGTGGCGATTATTGGTTCCCCTGTATCCATAATCACCACCTCGCCTTGGCATGCGCCCATATCGGATCCCTCGAATGGAATAATCGGATCTGTTGCCAATTGGCTTTACAATGTGATTCGCACTATTGTAATCAATCGGTTTTCGTACATTTTGGCATGAGACTTTACCATGAAAAGTGGAATTGCATTCAGAACATGCATGCGTATATCGGCATGGATTCCACTTACAAAAACCAGCATTGAAACCATATCATGTAGAAGGTTTTGCCCTTTCGACAAGTGGACCAACGTCATAACTCGTAGCGGAGGGGGACATAATCCTTTACCATAAATCTGGGTGTATTTGATCCCATGGTCTGATACCTGCACGCTCTTGCCTTATTCTAAATTGTTCATCATAATTGCGCCAGGCTAGCCCCCCAAAACGCTGGGCTGCTTCCCTGATTGTGAACATGTATTGTAGGAGCTCTTTAGCTTTTGATGGATGTTTCGTCACGTAAATATTAGTGAAAATCAGAAATGCATCTGTCCATTTCGAAATGTTAATGATTTTGTCTGTAATTACCTTAGCTTGAGATTCAATAACCCCATTTTCCCCAATTTTGAGAACCCCACCGGAACACAATGTATCAAGCTCCGCGCTACCTTTCAACATAATGGCCAGGTTAATGAACTTCTTGCCACGAATTTTTTGACAAATATGTTCGGGAACGTGTATTGCCATATCATCGCCACCGCACCTGACAACATTTTCATTACATGAATCGATGGTTCGTGTGCCGGTATGCAAAACTGATGTGTCCGTGGTCGTTTTCTTTCCCAACAACCCAGACTCTCGCATCAGGGACTCAAAATCTACATTTCCATCCACATCACCTTTTCCCTGAGTGTCCAACTCCCCAGCCAAACGTAAGGACTCGTCACCCTCCTCGTTGTCAGAACTTTCAGTCACATTGCGCCTCCGCACATCTTTCGATATTTTGGCCTTTTTCGGAGCATCGTCTCTCGCCTCCTGATTGCCAGTCCTCTTCATGCGCTTAGCGTCCTTTCTGGGTCTTCCACGACTCGACATTGTCCGTATTTTTGTATATTTTGTGAATTGTTTTTAGCACTACGAATAAAAACGTTGCTGCAGCAGCAGAACGGAAATGAAAAAGGTGGATGACGTCACACCTATTTGATTCGTCCCCGAGACCATTCGTCCTCGGCCCAAAATATAAACATGGTTGTCCAGCGAAAATAAATGGTGATTCGATTGCAATAGGCAATACTCACACTTATAACAATTATGTCCAGATCAATGTAGTTTGTAATATTAATTCTTTGCTTACGATCAATGTTTGCGTTTTGTCACAATCACAGTTTATATTTTGTGAGGTGTATACATTTGATCAGTGTCAATTATTTATATCATTATATCAGATAGATAGATAGATAGATAGATAGATAGATAGATAGATAGATAGATAGATGGATAGATGGATGGATGGATGGATGGATGGATGGATGGATGGATGGATGGATGGATGGATGGGTGGATGGATGGTGGATGGATGGTTGGATGGATGGATAGCTAGATAGATAGATAGATAGATAGATAGATAGATAGATAGATAGATAGATAGATAGATAGATAGATAGATAGATAGATAGATAGATAGATAGATAGATAGATAGATAGATAGATAATTTTATTGACTTAAACTATTACAGTTTTTCATCATTACAAATATATGACAATTATACTATACACACACGTGACAGATTTTAACATTGCACATACAACAACATAATCATTTTTCTTTGCTTCATATATATTTAAACAAAAAAATACTATGGAATGTCAATGATAAACGAGGATGTTCTGAAATAAGATATCTAGTTATTTTTAGTTAGTTTTAGTCTGTTAAATTGGATGTAGAAAGCCTTAATACAAGCGCATCGGAAATAAATTTACTTAAACTAAGAATAATATTCGTTAATGACTGCAACAATTCCACAAATTTAAACATGCTTGGTCTAGTTGTGTAATACATGTATATAGGAATGTATAATTTTTTTCTAATGTTAGAGTAAGTAGTACGGATCAAATCAAAATGGTACTCGTCTTCAATATCGTTACTCTCTTTTGTTTCTCTCTGTTCTCCCTCTTGAGTATCTCCCTGTTTCTGTTCTTAAACAATGAGCGGATAATTCTATTTTTGTTATACCACTTCTGAAATATTTGGAGCATACTGTTTCTATATATGTTTCAAAATCAAACTTTTCTTTCACCACCTTATATAGCGTTAAAAACTCTACTGCATTATATATCTGATCTCCATTGTTGCATGAACTTATCTATTTGAATATCATTATATCAGACGACAACAATTATCTGTTGAATCATGCTGTAAGTGTAAAATATCATAACCCGAAGAAATCGGTGCCTGGAAGTGTAAGCCTGACTTTTAAATTATCGTCAAGGCATATTGACATATTGAAAAAAAATCTGTTTTATTCTTGGTCAGATAAGACAAGGTAACTTATCTGCATTTAAGTTGTGTCAGTGCGTCTTATCAGCGCATTGTTGAGGTTATTTAAAGCGGCAACAGAGAGATGGGGCTATATGAAATGTATTGCATAAGGACACACCGAAATAATCTAGTGGGATTCACTAAATATCCTGGGGGTACCGATCGCCGTGGTAGTTAATAGCAAACAACTTAAAAGAAATTTATAAGTCTGGGATTATGTATCTTATTATTCGTTATCTGACTAAAAAAACATTTTCACTTAATTATAAACACCTTTTCTGCAAACAGATATCAGTTTACCACTCGTAAAAATGTTGTTAGTTAAGGAAGTATAGTCGCCATATTTGTTTCTCTTGGGTACCGATCGCCGGTGTAATGGTAAAATATTACCCTATCAGCTAGTCTCGGCCTGCAAAGACCGTATCAGGCATATGTTCTGGATCCGTGTAGCATAGCGTAACGAAGAAATCAGAAGCGGGCCGGGTGACCGAGGCTACCTATCAGCATACTCGACAAAACTTCTTGCCAATATTGGTAAAAACAAAAGAGCAACAAAACTTTAATGAATCGAAGATGTTTTTTTCCCCTTTTTTTTTAGATTTGGATTGATTTGATCACCATTACTATTAAAAAAAAAAAAAAAAAAAAAAAAAAAATAGCCATTAAATATGTCCACAGCAAGTTATTTCTACCTTTCTGATTTAAATGCCACACTGAGGGCACAGAAATACACTATCTCTTCTCAGGGAGTGTTCTGTGTTACGGTCTTCTCAATGGTGTCAAAATTATATGTTGTTTTTTTTAAAATAGCAAGAAGTTTTACCAAGTACATTCCATTTACCATATAAGGAGATAACGTGACCAGATATTTTGAGAAAAAAACGCATAGATCTATGACGTCATATAATTTTTTTTTGCTTCCATGCAAAAGACTCACTTTTATTTGCAGGGTTTTTCGATGTTTTTAAATGGAAGTATTAAATGTGATGATTAAAATTCTTCAAACTACCAAGTTTTATGAATTCAAATGAAAATAAAATGGACCTTACTCGTAAAAAATGCATTTCACTACACTTTGGTAAGTTGACAATAGACACGCACCATTTTTCAACAAAGAACAGCGGAAGTAACAGCGCGAATTCGGATATTTCGGATTACACCGGCGATCAGTACCCACCGGTGAAAGGTACCTACCACTTCGATAACATGACGTCATCTTCTTGCGTACACAGAGTTAACTCCCTTGATCTCCAACGGTAAACAACATGAAAACGAGCGGTAAAATGATAAATTCGTTAAAATGTTAACATAACCTGACGTTTTACTGGTAACTTACTTCAGCTAGTTTAAATGATAGACATATGAACATCGTTCAAATAGAAATCGACTGTAATGTCTGTTGAAGAAACATACACCTCAATCGAGGGATTTACAATCCACAATCGAGGGATCAATCGAGGGATTTACAATCCACTCGATTGCCTCCAATTGCGTTCGAGGGTGGGTGAGCAGCGAACAGACGTTAGAGAAAGTAAATGAATGTCACGCCAGACATCAATTGTGCGAATTCTTTTTCTGGTAAGTGGAATCACCTTTATCTATATGTTAAGAAATAACCATTCTATTTCCAAACTGAGTTTTTTGTAAGTGGCATTATTCAAATATATTATGCTGATCCTTATTTCCTACAAAGGTGTCGTAAAGATAGGGGAGGAAACATGGCTGGTGTGATGTGGGAAGGGGGTGGCCAACCACTTCAAAACATGTCACCCATCATTTGTATATATACCAACCACTTCAAAACAGGTCAGCTACCAGAATTATATAGACCAACCACTTCACATCAGGTCACCTACCAGTAGTATATAGACCCAACCAGTTCAAAATGGGTCACCTACCAGAATTATACAGACCAGCCACTTCAAAACATGTCACCCATCAGTTGTATATAGACCAGCCACTTCAAAACATGTCATCTATCATATGTATATAGATCAGCCACTTCAAAACATGCCACCCATCATTTGTATATAGACCAACGACATCAAAACAGGTCACCTACCATAATTATATAGACCAGCCACTTCAAAACATGTCACCCGGCCACCATAAGTATATAGACCAGCCACTTCAAAACATGTCACCCATCATTTGTATATAGATCATCCTCTTCAAAACATGTCACCCATCATATGTATATAGACCAGCCACTTCAAAACATGTCACCCATCACAAGTATATAGACCAGCCACTTCAAAACATGTCACCCATCATTTGTAATAGATCAGCCACTTCAAAACATGTCACCTACCATAAGTTTATATACCAGCCACTTCAAAACATGTCACCTACCATAAGTATATAGACCAACCACTTCAAAACATGTCACACATCATTTGTATATAGACCAGCCACTTCAAAACATGTCACCCATCATAAGTATATAGACCAGCCACTTCAAAACATGTCACCCATCATAAGTATATAGACCAGCCACTTCAAAACATGTCACCCATCATTTGTATATAGACCAGCCGCTTCAAAACATGTCACCCATCATTTGTATATAGACCGGTAACTTCAAAACAGGCCACCCACCATAAGTATATAGACCAGCCACTTCAAAACATGTCACCCATCATTTGTATATAGATCAGCCACTTCAAAACATGTCACCTACCATAAGTATATAGACCAGCCACTTCAAAACATGTCACCTACCATAAGTATATAGACCAACCACTTCAAAACATGTCACACATCATTTGTATATAGACCAGCCATTTCAAAACATGTCACCCATCATAAGTATATAGATCAGCCACTTCAAAACATGTCACCCATCATTTGTATATAGACCAGCCACTTCAAAACATGTCACACATCGTATGTATATAGACCAGCCACTTCAAAACATGTCACCCATCATTTGTATATAGACCAGCCACTTCAAAACAGGTCACACATCATTTGTATATAGACCGGTAACTTCAAAACAGGCCACCCACCATAAGTATATAGACCAGCCACTTCAAAACATGTCACCTACCATAAGTATATAGACCAGCCACTTCAAAACATGTCACCTACCATGAGTATATAGACCGACCACTTCAAAACATGTCACACATCATTTGTATATAGACCAGCCATTTCAAAACATGTCACCCATCATAAGTATATAGACCAGCCACTTCAAAACATGTCACACATCATTTGTATATAGACCGGTAACTTCAAAACAGGCCACCCACCATAAGTATATAGACCAGCCACTTCAAAACATGTCACCAATCATTTGTATATAGACCAGCCAATTCAAAACATGTCACCCACCATAAGTATATAGACCAGCCACTTCAAAACATGTCACCCATCATTTGTATATAGACCAGCCACTTCAAAACATGTCACCCATCATAAGAATATAGACCAGCCACTTCAAATTATGTCACCCATCATAAGTATATAGACCAGCCACTTCAAAACATGTCACCCATCATTTGTATATAGACCATCTACTTCAAAACATGTCACCCATCATAAGTATATAGACCAGCCACTTCAAACCATGTCACCCATCATAAGTATATAGACCAGCCACTTCAAAACATGTCACGCATCAATTGTATACAGATCAGCCACTTCAAAACATGTCACCCATCGTATGTTTGTAGACCAGCCACTTCAAAATATGTCACCCATCATATGTATACAGACCAGCCACTTCAAAACATGTCACCCTTCATTTGTATATAGTCCAGCAACTTCAAAACATGTCACCTACCATAAATATATAGACCAGCCACTTTTTAACAGGACACCCATCGTATATATACAGACCAGCCACTTCCAACATGTCACCCATCATCACTATATAGAACAGCCACTTCAAAACAGGTCACCCATCATTTGTATATAGACCAGCCACTTCAAAACATGTCACCCATAATAAATATATAGACCAGCCACTTCAAAAAAGGCCACCCATCATAAGTATATAGACCAGCCACTTCAAAACATGTCACCCATCATATGTATATACACCAGCCACTTCAAAACATGTCACCCATCATTTGTATGTAGACCAGCCACTTCAAAACATGTCACCTACCATAATTATATAGGCCAGCCAATTCAAAACATGTCTACCATCATTTGTATATACACCAGCCACTTCAAAACATGTCACCTACCATAAGTATATAGACCTGCCACTTCAAAACAGGCCACCCCTCATATGGATACAGACTATCCACTTCCAACATGTCATCCATCATCAGTATATAGGCCAGCCACTTCAAAACAGGTCACCCATCATTTGTATATAGACCAGCCACTTCAAAACAGGCAACCCACCATAAGTATATAGACCAGCCACTTCAAAACATGTCACCCATCATTTGTATATAGACCAGCCACTTCAAAACATGTCATTCACCATAAGTATATAGACCAGCCACTTCGAAACATGTCACCCATCATTTGTATATAGACCAGCCACTTCAAAACATGTCGCCCATCATAAGTATATATACCAGCCACTTCAAAACATGTCACTCATCATAAGTATATAGACCAGCCACTTCAAAACATGTCACCCATCATTTGTATATAGACCAGCCACTTCAACACATGTCACCTACCATAAGTATATACGCCAGCCACTTGAAAACAGGTCACCCACCATAAGTATATAGACCAGCCACTTCAAAACAGGCAACCCATCATTTGTATATAGACCAGCCACTTCAAAACATGTCACACATCATATGTATATAGACCAGCCGCGTCAAAACATGTCACCCATCATTTGTAGACCAGCCACTTCAAAACATGTCACCTACCATAATTATATAGGCAAGCCACTTCAAAGCATGTCAACCATCATTTGTATATAGACCAGTCACTTCAAAACATGTCATCTACCATAAGTATATAGACCAGTCACTTTAAAACAGGTCATTTGTATATAGACAAGACACTTAAAAACAGGTCAGCTACCAGAAGTATATAGTTCAACCACTTCAAAACCTGTCACCTACCATAAGTATAAGCCAGCCACTTCAAAACAGGCCACCCCTCATATGGATACAGACTATCCACTTCCAACATGTCATCCATCATCAGTATATAGGCCAGCCACTTCAAAACAGGTCTGGAATTCACCAACCATTCTTCAGACTATTCTTAGACTTGAGCCTAAGTACTGAAATTTCGTTCACAAATATTTCCATGACTTTCAAAGATAAACAATCACAAGAAGTTGCTACTTATTAGTATGCATCATATTTATACACAGCAGCTTGTTATGACCGTTTATTCTGTAAACTTATAGAAATATTAGTGATTGAAATTTGCATACTTGGGCTTAAGTCTAAGAATATTCTCAAGAATGGTTGGTGAATTCAAAGCCAGGTAACCCATCATTTGTATATAGACCAGCCACTTCAAAACAGGCCACCCACCATAAGTATATAGACCAGCCACTTCAAAACATGTCACCCATCATTTGTATATAGACCAGCCACTTCAAAACATGTCACCCACCATAAGTATATAGACCAGCCACTTCAAAACATGTCACCCATCATTTGTATATAGACCAGCCACTTCAAAACTTGTCACCTACCATAAGTATATAGACCAGCCACTTAAAAACTGGCCACCCATCATATGTATACAGACCAGCCACTTCGAAACATGACAACCATCATTTGTATGTAGACCAGGCACTTCAAAACATGTCACCTACCAAAAGTATATAGGCCATCCACTTCAAAACATGTCAACCATCATTTGTATATAGACCAGCCACTTCAAAACATGTCACCCATCATATATATATATAACAGCCACTTCAAAACAGGTCAGCTACCATAATTATATATGCCTTCCACTTCAAAACATGTCAACCATCATTTGTATATAGACCCGCCACTTCAAAACATGTCAACCATCATTTGTATATAGACCAGCCACTTCAAAACATGTCACCCATCATATATATATATAACAGCCACTTCAAAACAGGTCAGCTACCATAATTATATAGGCCATCCACTTCAAAACATGTCAACCATCATTTGTATATAGACCCGCCATTTCAAAACATGTCAACCATCATTTGTATATAGACCAGCCACTTCAAAACATGTCACCCATCATTTGTATGTAGACCAGCCACTTCAAAACATTTCACCTATCATAATTATATAGGCCAGCCACTTTAAAACATGTCAACCATCATTTTTATATAGACCAGCCACTTCAAAACATATCACCTACCATAAGTATATAGACTAGCCACTTCAAAACATGCCAACCATCATATGTATACAGACCAGCCACTTCCAACATGTCACTCATCATCAGTATATAGACCAGCGACATCAAAACAGGTCACCTACCATAATTATATAGACCAGCCACTTCAAAACATGGCACCCACCGTAAGTATATAGACCAGCCACTTTAAAACATGTCACCCATCATGAGTATATAGACCAGCCACTTCAAAACATGTCACCCATCATTTGTATATAGACCAGCCACTTCAAAACTTGTCACTCGTCATAAGTATATAGACCAGCCACTTCAAAACACGTCACCCATCATTTGTATATAGATCAGCCACTTCAAAACATGTCACCCATCATATGTATATACACCAGCCACTTCAAAACATGTCACCCATCATTTGTATGTAGACAAGCCACTTCAAAACATGTCACCTACCATAATTATATAGGCCAGCCAATTCAAAACATGTCAACCATCATTTGTATATAGACCAGCCACTTCAAAACATGTCACCTACCATAAGTATATAGACCAGCCACTTCAAAACAGGCCACCCCTCATATGGATACAGACCATCCACTTCCAACATGTCACCCATCATCAGTATATAGGCCAGCCACTTCAAAACAGGTCACCCATCATTTGTATATAGACCAGCCACTTCAAAACATGTCACCTACCATATGTATACATATTTGTATATGAAGATTAGAAGTTGGCATTGATACAATTTTTGTAGATTAAAGAGGCAATTAACAGAATGGAAGACATAATAAGCGGTCAAAGAATAACTAAGAGGTAGGTCCAGTCTTCAGACATATAATACTGGTCTTCACAGGTAGGTATAATACACATAAACCAGTTATAGTGACACATATATCATCAAGAATGTATAATACACATATACCAGTTATATGTTAGATGTTTAATCAGGAAGGTATAGACCATAGACCATAGAGGGACAGATGTATGAAGGTTCAACACACATGGACCAGTTATAGGAAAGATGTATAATCAGGAAGGTACAGCACACATAGACCAGTTATAGGACAGATGTATAATCAGAAAGGTATAACACACATATATGAGTTATAGGACAGATGTATATTAATCAGAAAGTTATAACACACATAAACCAGTTATAGTGACACATATATCATCAAGAAGGTATAACACACATAGACCAGTTATAGTGACACATATATCATCAAAAAGGTATAACACAAATAGACCAGTTATAGGGACAGATGTATAATCAGGAAGGTATAACACACATAAACCAGTTATAGTGACACATATATCAAGAAGGTGTAACACACATAGACCAGTTATAGGACAGATGTATAATCAGGACGGTATAACACACATAGACCAGTTATAGTGACACATATATCATCAAGAAGGTATAACACACATAGTCCAGTTATAGGGACAGGTGTATATTTAGGATAGTGTAACACAGAGAGACCAGTTCATATGCCGACAGTTTATACATACTCAAGAAAATATAAAACCACCATGTATCAGTTATAATGAAGGAAACATTACAAAGAAGTAAATGTGTTTGTGATGATATAGTATTTAAGATGTGTAATAGGTATACATTGCATAAAAAGGGTACCCTGTAGGAAACGGCGTGTCGATTTCTTGAACAAAAACAAAATCTAAGTTTAAGAGGATATGGATTCATTTTGTTTAGTCCTTCTGTAAGTGATTTTATTTGTGTATAATAGAATATCATTTTCACATATATGACATGCAGTCGGCAGTTTTAAAACTGTAATAAAATTGTTTTATATATATAGAAATCTTCCTGATTATTTTTATATTGGTTCTTTGTAACTTATAATCTCGTTTCTGAAAAATAGCATTTAAACAATTCAGCTAGATTTCATTTTATTTAAACATGGCCTTGAGTGTAAATTAAAATGCTGTGCTGTAACTTGTGTTTTATTTAACTCGATTTTTCCTGGATAAATCGTACTATATTTTTTGAAGATACTTTCTTTAATAATGTTTTAACGTGAAGATAAATAGAACCAGTCGTGTGTTTAAAATCTAACAAATAATATTGATGGAGTTGCTTAGGGAAAATATAATCATGTTCCCTAGTTGTTGCATATGTAAATTAGCCAACTAAACTGTCTTTAAATGAAGGTCCATTGCTAAAACTGTTTAGAGCTTGATGTGAAAAGTTGAACACTGTTTAAAGATGGATATAGCTCGACATAATTTTATTTTTGTTCTACAATTTAAAAACGTTATTTATGTATATGTCTACACTTAACAGCAGACCATACTCCAGACATGGACAGATTGTGGTGATGAAGGACATACAGCTTATAAAAGAAATGGAGAAAGATAAGTTGTAAGTGCATGCTTGTATTTGTTTTATTTAAGAAATACAATATTTCCAGCGGGTTTATATTCTCCCAGATCAATACCAGTCTACTAACACCTGATGGGTGGTACTTGAAGAACATAGACACCAATGGCCGCATGCATGTTTCGATGTGTTTCAAGTCCAAAACACCAGGTTTTGATCTCGCACAATATAAACCAGCTGAAAATATTATATTTTTTTATCCAAGATGGACTTTTGTGCATTACATGCACACATTTTGAGAGATTGAACATAATACAAATTCACACAACTTACTCTGAATGCCCATCTCTCTCTCCACAACTAACAAAGCAAATGTACAGCTTTATCCTGTTTTAACAGTTTCATCTTTTTGTTCGAACTTCCCATTGCTTTTAAAATAACGTAATTGTTGTTTTGAATGTTTTCTGACGTTTTACTTAGTTTAAAATGACGTCCCAAACGTTGAAGGACGTGCCGTCCGAGTTCTTAATAGGTTGTTTAAAGCCCGCTCAATAACTGATCACCATTGAGTATTTTAACAAACTATCTTAGATACTGTTCTGTACTGTAGAATAGTTACTGTTATAAAGGATTGTTTTTTTTCTTAGCGCTGTATACCTTAACATATTTTGGAGGATGTAAATGTCACTTTACTTCAGTCTGGCCATGCAGTACATTGAGCATGTGCTCAATAAAGAGGCACTAGCTGAAATATCAGCAAAGGTATTGAACATCAGCTACACAGAAGCAGACATGCTGTGTTTAGAGTTGGAATAGAAGTCAAGAAATAAAGCTGTAGACAATTTCTTGAAATTATGTAAGTACTCAACAGTTTGTTTATTACTTCAGAAGCTTTGTTCAGTTTTTATTAGATGTGACTTTACATCAAATTCATGACAAGAAACGTTGGCGGAAAAAAAACTGTCATTGACAGTAATGATAATTTATTCAGATTTATCAGATTTTGTTAAAAGGAAATTTCTCAGTATTAGAGTGGTCAAGGTATTACTATATTCTTTAAAAATTAACAATATTCAAATGTGTGGAGTTGTCCAATTCATGACTAGATTAATATTTGTTATGTTTATACGTTTTAGGTTCAGATAGAAAACAGAAGTATGGACTGTGAGGAGCCTCCTTCTAACTGAATATTTTAAAACGCATAGTACTAAAACCTGTGAAACTTGATGTATGCTGTTGGAAAATGCCTTGGAATGACACCAAACACCTTATCATGCATGACTAAAGACAGTTACATGTACTCAAGAGTTTATCTTTTACAAAAGAGGATCTTGCATGAGTGCATTTCGTTTCATATAAGACAAGAGCACTGCAGGCGATGCAGATTCTTGGCTGAGAAAAGTAAATAAGAGGGATGATAAATGTTGATCATAACAAGTTCATTAAGAAGGTCAAGGTCATTTCACGGTGGCCTCTTTTTTATACTTCAGTGCATCATAAATCTAAGTATTTCTAGAAAGTTGAAGAGTTTATCTAATCATGCAGTGTCTTAGGAATTGAGATTTACAGTTTTGTTGACCAGAATAAGTCTGTTAAGTAGGTCATTGGCATAGTGAACTATGTTTGGTATTGGTATTCATCAAAGTGTTATTCAAAAAGGTTTAAGACTGTCAAATAGTTTCATTACATGAAGGTTAAAGACTGTGTAAAAGATTATATAATGTCCTAAGAAAAAAACCAATTTCTTATCCGGTAGGACATAAGTAGGTCAAGGTCTGTGATGGTGATGCGACATAGTGATTGATGTGTTGTAGTAAATCTATATACATGTATAGGAAATGAGATGTGTGGCTTGAAAAGGTTCGTGCACATACATACCATGGGTGACATGTTTGAAATGGTTGGTCTAAATACAAATGATGGATGACATGTCTTGAAGTGGCTGGTCTATATACTTACCATGGGTGACACGTTTTAAAGTGGCTGGCCTATATAATTTTGGTAGGTGACCTGTTTTGAAGTGGTTGGTCTATATACAAATGATGGGTGACCTGTTTTGAAGTGGCTGGTCTATATACATATAACGGGTGACATGTTTTGAAGTGGCTGGTCTCTATACATATGACGGGTGACATGTTTTGAAGTGGCTGGTCTATATACATATGTTGGGTGACATGTTTTGAAGTGGCTGGCCTATATAATTATGGTAGGTGACCTGTTTTGAAGTGGCTGGTCTATATACATATGATGTGTGACCTGTTTCGAAGTGTCTGGTCTATATACATATGATGTGTGACCTGTTTTGAAGTGGATGGTCTATATACATATGATGTGTGACCTGTTTTCAAGTGACTGGTCTATCTACTTATGGTAGGTGACATGTTTTGAAGTGTCTGGTCTATATACAAATGATGGGTGACCTGTTTTGAAGTGGCTGGCCTATATAATTATGGTGGGTGACCTGTTTTGAAGTAGTTGGTCTATATACAAATGATTAGTGACATGTTCTGAAGTGGCTGGTCTATATACAAATGATTGGTGACGTGTTTTGAAGTGGCTGGTCTATATACAAATGATGGGTGACGTGTTTTGAAGTGGCTGGTCCATATACATATGATGGGTGACATGTTTTGAAGTGGCTGGTCTATATACGTATGATGGTTGACATGTTTTGAAGTGGCTGATCTATATACAAATGATGGTTGACATGTTTTGAAGTGGCTGGTCTATATAATTATGGTAGCTGACCTGTTTTGAAGTGGCTGGTCTATATACAAATGATGGGTGACATGTTTTGAAGTGGCTGGTCTATATACATGTGATGGGTGACATATTTTGAAGTGGCTGGTACATATACATATGATGGGTGACATGTTTTGAAGTGGGTGGTCTATATAATTATGGTAGATGACCTGTTTTGAAGTGGCTGGTCTATGTACACATGATAGGTGACATGTTTTGAAATAGCTGGTCAATATACATTGTTTGTACTTATCTACCTCCAAGTTGCTCACCATTTTATAAAGATAAACCATTCAAGGGTGTATAACTTTTAGAAAATAGTATTATAAATGCTGAATGTAATCTTAATGAAGTTCATATTTTAATTGCGGGAGACCTGAATGCCCGAACAGCTAATGAACTAGATTATATACCGTATGAATTTGATATTCCAGAATTGGAAGAATTCAACGATATGATAAATAACCATATACATATGCCAAGATATTCTTGCGATAGTACCATTAATAGTTGTGGCAGGGAACTTATTAATTTTTGTAAAGCATATGCCTTATATATTCTAAATGGGAGGTGTGGAAAAGATAAAGAAATAGGTAACTTTACATATGTCTCTTCCATAGGTTGTAGTGTCATCGATTATTTTATAACTGATAAAACAGTGTTTGACATTATACAATCATTTGAAGTAGACAAAAGAACAGAATCTTAACATTTCCCCATATGCATTGAAATAAAAAGTAATTTAAATATCAGAAGTGACAATGAGAAAAGCGAAGACGAATCTGAAGAAACATATAGATATATATTTAAGAACGACAACAATGACGAGATAAGAGATAATATGGATATATATATGAAATGCGACGACTATCTAGATTTAGAAAACGATATTAGTAACCATAACATATCCATAAACAATATTTTAACCAGGTTCACAGACATGATATATATGTCGATTGATACATGCAAAGTAGTCAATAAAGTTAATAAACATAAACATAGCCAACCGGATTGGTTTGATAATGAATGCAAAATCCTGAAAAAGGAAAAGTATAAACTGTTGCATAAATATCGACACAATAGGACAAAACAAAACCTCGACAATTATATTACGACAAGGACAACATTTAAAATTTCATGCAAAAAAAAGCAAGAAGATAAAAATACACGAAATCCTGTTTTGAAGTGGCTGGTCTATATGTAATGATGGGTGACATGTTTTGAAGTGACTGGTCTATATACAAATGATGGGTGACGTGTTTCGAAGTGGCTGGTCTATATACAAATGACGGGTGACATGTTTTGAAGTGGCTGGTACATAAACATGATGGGTGACATGTTTTGAAGTGGCTGGTCTATATAATTATGGTAGATGACCTGTTTTGAAGTGGCTGGTCTATATACAAATGGTGGGTGACATGTTTTGAAGTGGCTGGTCTATATACATGTGATGGGTGACATATTTTGAAGTGGCTGGTACATATACATATGATGGGTGACATGTTTTGAAGTGGCTCGTCTATATAATTATGGTAGCTGACCTGTGTTGAAGCGGCTGGTCTATATACATATGATGGATGACATGTTTTGAAGTGGCTGGTCTATATACAAATGATGGGTGACCTGTTTTGAAGTGGCTGGCCTATATAATTATGGTGGGTGACCTGTTTTGAAGTGGTTGGTCTATATACAAATGATGGGTGACATGTTTTGAAGTGGCTGGTCTATATAATTATGGCAGCTGACCTGTTTTGAAGTGGCTGGTCTATATACATATTATGGGTGACATGTTTTGAAGTGGCTGGTCTATATACAAATGATGGGTGACATGTTTTGAAGTGGCTGGTCTATATACATATGATGGGTGACATGTTTTGAAGTGGCTGGCCTATATAATTATGGTAGGTGACCTGTTTTGAAGTGGTTGGTCTATATACAAATGATGGGTGACATGTTTTGAAGTGGCTGGTCTATATAATTATGGCAGCTGACCTGTTTTGAAGTGGCTGGTCTATATACATATTATGGGTGACATGTTTTGAAGTGGCTGGTCTATATACAAATGATGGGTGACATGTTTTGAAGTGGCTGGTCTATATACATATGATGGGTGACATGTTTTGAAGTGGCTGGCCTATATAATTATGGTAGGTGACCTGTTTTGAAGTGGTTGGTATATATACAAATGATGGGTGACATGTTTTGAAGTGGCTGGTCTATATACAAATGATGGGTGACCTGTTGTGAAGTGGCTGGCCTATGTAATTATGGTGGGTGACCTGTTTTGATGTGGTTGGTCTATATACAAATGATGGATGTCATGTTTTGAAGTGGCTGGTCTATATAATTATGGCAGCTGACCTGTTTTGAAGTGGCTGGTCTATATACATATTATGGGTGACATGTTTTGAAGTGGCTGGTCTATATACAAATGATGGGTGACATGTTCTGAAGTGGCTGGTCTATATACATATGATGGGTGACATGTTTTGAAGTGGCTGGCCTATATAATTATGGTAGGTGACCTGTTTTGAAGTGGTTGGTATATATACAAATGATGGGTGACATGTTTTGAAGTGGCTGGTCTATATACACATGATGGGTGACATGTTTTGAAATAGCTGGTCCATATACATATGATGGGTGACATGTTTTGAAGTGGCTGGTCTATATAAGTATGGTAGCTGACCTGTTTTGAAGTGGCTGGTCTATGTACATATGATGGTTGACATGTTTTGAAGTGGCTGGTCTATATGCAATGATGGGTGACATGTTTTGAAGTGACTGGTCTATATACAAATGATGGGTGACATGTTTTGAAGTGGCTGGTACATATACATATGATGGGTGACATGTTTTGAAGTGGCTGGTCTATATAATTATGGTAGATGACCTGTTTTGATGTGGCTGGTCTATATACATATGATGGGTGACCTGTTTTGAAGTGGCTAGTATATGTACATATGATGGGTGACATGTTTTGAAGTGGCTGGTCTATATACTTATGGTAGCTAACATGTTTTGAAGTGGCTGGTCTATATACATATGATGGATGACATTTGTGAGGTGGTTGGTCTATATACTTCTGGTAGCTGACATGTTTTGAAGTGGTCGGTATATATACAAATTATGGATGACCTGTATTGAAGTGGTTGGTCTATGTAATTATGGCAGGTGACCTGTTTTGAAGTGGTTGGTCTATATACAAATGAGGGATGGCATGTTTCAAGTGGTTGGTCTATATAATTCTGGTAGTTTACATGCAGTCGTGATGCCCAAGCGTCGCTTCTACTACTTTTGTCTTCCTTTCCATCCAACTTATCAATATGGAAGTATTGAAAGCATGAGGATTCCAGGTATGAATCATATGAAATGTTATTAGCGCCTTACCTGTCTCTACATGTGTACAAAATGCAACTTAACATACTCTTTGAAGAATGAACATTGCCATAGTACTTATCTTACCTGATGAGCACACACAGTATACAGTTCCTTGTCTGCATAATATAGGCCTACTGAGGAAGAGTATTTTACGAAACACTCAAGACACTGTGAATAAAACTCGTAACCTCGGACAGGGAGGTGGGAGATTAAAAGGTTTGCCATGAAATAAGTTGTTAATACGGAACAAAATATAAATGTATGGAATACAAACACCTTACAACGTGGCACAGTCGATAGCGCGGTGAATTTTTAACCGAAGGCCCCCGGGTTCAATCCTCCGTGGTGCCACTGAGTTTCGTCGGTGTGTTCTTAGGCAAGACATTTTCCATTAGCCTCGTCCATCGGATGGGGACGTAAACCGGGCGGTCCCGTGTATCGGTCTATCCTCCAAACACGTTAAAGAACCATAGGAATCTATTCGATAATAAGAGTAGGGCACGGTTCACAGATTCCTATGTATCCTTCACCTCTCTCTGGGGCGGCGCTAAATAACCTATACTGTGTTGAGTCGTTAAACAACATTCAATTATACTCAATAACCTCCAGACCCACCCCCAAGGCTAATTAGGATCTCAAGTGATTGTAGGCTGATTTGTCGGAACATGGGTTGTTTGGACCAGATGTTAACGTGGAAATTGAATACCGGTACTATTTTACATAATTTCATACCGTATAATGCAAGAATTATTTGATTTACAAACTTGCGTGAAGATATATCACAAATGTATGTTAAACCTTACAAAAAAGATCCATCTCACATGTGTGGCTTATAGGTCTTATTCTGAACGGATTTGAACTCTTGTTATCTGTATGATCTTAGGAATGAGAGAGAGAGAGAGAGAGAGAGAGAGAGAGAGGGATGATGAACTCGTTCATGTTAGGACATTTGATACATATTTCACCCTCCATGTGAGGACACCCATGTTGATGTGGGGACATCACCCTTGTCCTCACATCAACGGTCCTTTTTTTGCATCTATAAACTCCGTTTGGCGTTATGCAAAAATAATTTCCTTGTGAGGACAAGTGTTCCGACTTGTGGGTATCGCACTCGCATCACCGTAGTTTAAACTTTTATGCTATTTAATACATTCGAAACACCTCGGCCAATAAGCAAGCGTCGCAGGGAAACAGATCAAGTACCATGTTCTCAATCGTTCAGACGCTGGTTAAAACCTAGCCTCGGTCACCCGGCCCGCTTCTGATTTCTTCGTTACGCCTATGCTACACGGATCCAGAACCATTATCAACGACAAACTTACACTACTTAACCGTTTATTAAAAAAACTCTATCCAGATGTTCAGGTCAAATAATAATGGATAAGTGCAGATCAAAAGTATAGGCTAAGGTTCTTAAAATAAGCGTAAAATGAATTATGATATGGTAACTCTTAATTTGACCTTGCAGTTTCGGGGTTTGGCCTGGCTGGTAAAAGCCGTTTATATTGTTTCTATAGATTTTGAATTTTGAAAATGAAGTTATATATATAAATATATATATACCTATGGACTAGTTCTCATTTCAACTGGAGGTGGGTAATTTTAAAATTACGAAATGTGGAATGATGTTGTTTTAAAATAACAATCGTTTGTGGACACGTTTCAGCGATGTTTAAACATTGACAGAACAATGTCACACATTAAATTTGTTTAAAGCAATACGTTTGTTTAATGAAATAAGTTTGTTTAATATATGGGAGGTAATTGTGATACGTCGCTTAGAAAATAATAAAATGACAATATATATATGAAAATCACATCCTTACCTATCTTTTTTAATATCTTCAAACAATTATATCAATTCATATGTTTAATCTGTGTCCCTACAAAGTCGTGCTAAAGTATCTTGAGAAATTATGAGCTTGAGCAGATGGGGTTGCCGTTCAGTATGACTATTCGTACATAATTAACGACTATTATTATGGTATTTGTTTGATCCCCGTTGACAACATCAAAGCTCTAAAAGTGCTGATGGACGGTGTCACTCAGAAAGTATATATCAAGATCAAATTCCGAAAAACACTGGTTTGCGTACAAAGGTGGTGAACATTTGTGCAAAATATTATTGAAATCGGATGAGGCGTTACCAAAGTTATGGGACCGGATGGAAGGACAGAATGACAATGGCAATTCTATATTCCTCCGCCAAATCGGCGGGGGACAAAACGTGAAGTTATGTAGAAATGTTTAAATGTTATAAGTGCCAAAGGGGAATAATTATAAAATGAAAAGGTCAGAGAAAGTTGGTCACAACATACGTATACATGAGATCTCAGTTCCTTTCGAAAACCAATCAGATTCAATCATACATGACAGAGTTATTGCCCATTTAATGTCTGAAAAACAGGCTTTCTGCGTTTTCGGCGGCAATATGGTTAAAAAAAACACATTTCACTGAATTAGGATAAATATAAAATAATATTAATAATAATAATAAATACACGTAGTCTGATGTAACGGTAGTATTGTTCTAAATTCCTTAAAAATAAATGCTTTTTAAACACAATATTGATAATGGTAATAAGATGTGATAACTGCCATTGATAGTACCTAATACTAATAATTATAATCATTCCACTGTAATATATGTATTCATTCTCTAAATGAAGTATGTTTGTTTGTACTTGTACTCTTCTCTGAAATATGGTGTATTGTATTCCGCCTTGTTCAGGCAATAAACATGTAAATGTTATGCCAGATAAAATATTGAATTGCATTGAATTGAATTGATGAAAATAATTGGTTTGATAAAGGGATGTCCGTGGTACTTAGTAAATTTAATCACTTCTTCTTGTGAATTTATGCACGGGTTTTGATAGTTACCATGATGTAATGTGATAAAAAAAGTT
Organism: Cyrtodaria siliqua; assembly: GCA_037043455.1. Taxonomy (NCBI): domain Eukaryota; kingdom Metazoa; phylum Mollusca; class Bivalvia; order Adapedonta; family Hiatellidae; genus Cyrtodaria; species Cyrtodaria siliqua. Next base: position 183,517 of record JAWPHD010000446.1, on the reverse strand, counting down.
TGAATTTAATATCATGGTAATCGAATTATTTTCTCTTCAAATGTGCATGTAATGCATGTAATTATTAAAAACAAGGTTAATTACATCACAATCAATGTCCATAGATTAACAAGTGTTTGCCAAGGATAATCTTTATTATTGGTATAAATATTGCTGATTAGTCATGTATTAGTCATGTATTCTGCTGTGTTGAGATTTGTGAATGCCACTTGAAATCTGCTTAAGTGTTTGTCACACCTTTAAATTACCAATTTGAATTGTTACGTCGATCTAGCTTTTTGTATCGCTAGTCTTTTTTCCTTCTTAAATATGCCAAACAATGTCAATTTTATATATGTAAATAATGTCAATTGTTTTTTTATCATATCGTGATTCTGTTTTATTTTCTTCTATGAAAATGATGCTAATCAGTTCCTTTTTGATCTGATCAAAGGGGATACATGATTTTTTAATTTTGTTTTAACTAATGCGCAATAGTGCTTTGTTTATTTTGTCAAATCTTACAATACTCGTTCTTAGTACATATTTTATAGATAGATTAGCATCATTTACATAGTCTTAATGTGTAATATATATGCAAATATCGTTTGAGTTTGATGTTATTAGCTACTTTTAAAATGTGTTGATGGTTTTATAACTATAGTCTCTTATAATTCTAATTAGAATGGCATGGCTATCTTATAATGTGTACGATGTTTTATTTATGTTTGTATTTATTGTAAACCATGATGAGACTTTAATAAAGAAATATATATACGTTATTTAGTGTCATTAATTTATTGGTCATGTTATTGACCCAATTTTGGATATTTATTTAATAGTGTAGATTACATTACATCTTTATTTGTGATAACTGTTACACAAATGATGTACAGTACGGCACGGATACTATTTATTATCCAATTACATCTGATATATATCTATTTCATGTTTGCATGCTAAATGTTCTAATATATGATATAAATAAATTAATAAACGTTATCGTTTGTCGTTACATACATACTTCATACACTAATAATATACCGATAATTTCTATTAGATTCGTTACTAAACTATTAATTGTTACTTTGGGTATTTTCCTTAATACGCACCTGCTGTTTTCGTTATATTTCGGAATGTACGGTATGGTACGGTACGACTTTTACTCCCCACCTCATGTTGACGCTTGTTTACGTTATAAGACATATGCGCAATAATTTGTACAGGACCAAAATCCTTCAAAAACAGCCTATTACTTAAACTTAGGTTAAAATCACTCAATGTTTACCAACGCTTACATATTTATCAACATGTTGTCAATATACGGATCTTTTGCCCATTTACAGTCTTGCAAATGATGTTACATTTATCGCGCTGTAATCTGGTGCTCTTTGGTTTCTAATAGATTTTTTTTGTGCGCCAGACGGCACCGTCCAAAAGTGCAAAAGTATGTGACAAGCAGATGTTATGAGTTGAACGTACTGAAGTCATACCTATTAGATTTCCTTGATATCTCTAGAGAATTAAATGCAAATGGATGATAAATAAGAACCTGCATAGCAGAATGCGAATGCAAGCATTAAGGTATCTCACGATAGATCTAGATACTTGAATCGATTTTGGTGCAGGAAATTTGCATATTAATAAAACATAATAGTAATGATTGACAAAATTGAAACCTAATTGACATTTAAATATTTTAAATGTTTTTCAAACGAAAATGGAATTTCAACAAAAGCTATACACCTATACAATTATTAATGCTTAATAAACGAAGTTTGGAATTATTAGAAACGTTGAACGCTACGATTCGTTTCGCTGTTTAATGGAATATTTATGAGTAAAACAATGGGCACGTATTAGTTCCCAGACAGAACTTAACTGACACTACGTTATAGGATTTAAGTTATGTTAATTGGATTGTTTACTGCCAAATCTCGCACAATGGCTTCGTTTTAAATTTGTATGGGATTAGACAAAAGCTTTTTTAAATCAAATTGACTCCGTATAATTTCCAACCAGTTATTCCGAAAGCGAAGAATGAGAAACCTTTAAAATACGATAATCAATAGTAAGATTACTGGGTAAGAAAAATAAATATTCAAACGAAGCCTTAACGTATGGAAACAACGTCTTGTATTTGCGACAGCCAAGGAGACAATTCAAAATATATGCTAACGAGGTTGAAAATAGTACTCAGATAGCACATCAGATAATAATGGTAAAACAATAGCATTATACTAGTATACCTCATGTCAATCTTAAATGCCCATAGACTGCTATTTAACATTTCACGCTGTCGTACGCTGTTGTATTGTCACACCCTGGAGTGACGTCACTGGAGGGCAGCATTTGTTTTAATGTTACCCTCCCAATCGCATCATCCCGAAATCAATGTCAAAGTTTATAAATAGATATTGTATTTTCTCATGGCCAACACGATCAATCTCCACGCAGAGTTATCGTTCCTCACATGGTCTATATACAAATGATGGGTGACCTGTTTTGAAGTGGCTGGCCTATATAATTATGGTGGGTGACCTGTTTTGAAGTGGTTGGTCTATATACAAATGATGGGTGACATGTTTTGAAGTGGCTGGTCTATATAATTATGGCAGCTGACCTGTTTTGAAGTGGCTGGTCTATATACATATTATGGGTGACATGTTTTGAAGTGGCTGGTCTATATACAAATGATGGGTGACATGTTTTGAAGTGGCTGGTCTATATACATATGATGGGTGACATGTTTTGAAGTGGCTGGCCTATATAATTATGGTAGGTGACCTGTTTTGAAGTGGTTGGTCTATATACAAATGATGGGTGACATGTTTTGAAGTGGCTGGTCTATATAATTATGGCAGCTGACCTGTTTTGAAGTGGCTGGTCTATATACATATTATGGGTGACATGTTTTGAAGTGGCTGGTCTATATACAAATGATGGGTGACATGTTTTGAAGTGGCTGGTCTATATACATATGATGGGTGACATGTTTTGAAGTGGCTGGCCTATATAATTATGGTAGGTGACCTGTTTTGAAGTGGTTGGTATATATACAAATGATGGGTGACATGTTTTGAAGTGGCTGGTCTATATACAAATGATGGGTGACCTGTTGTGAAGTGGCTGGCCTATGTAATTATGGTGGGTGACCTGTTTTGATGTGGTTGGTCTATATACAAATGATGGATGTCATGTTTTGAAGTGGCTGGTCTATATAATTATGGCAGCTGACCTGTTTTGAAGTGGCTGGTCTATATACATATTATGGGTGACATGTTTTGAAGTGGCTGGTCTATATACAAATGATGGGTGACATGTTCTGAAGTGGCTGGTCTATATACATATGATGGGTGACATGTTTTGAAGTGGCTGGCCTATATAATTATGGTAGGTGACCTGTTTTGAAGTGGTTGGTATATATACAAATGATGGGTGACATGTTTTGAAGTGGCTGGTCTATATACACATGATGGGTGACATGTTTTGAAATAGCTGGTCCATATACATATGATGGGTGACATGTTTTGACGTGGCTGGTCTATATAAGTATGGTAGCTGACCTGTTTTGAAGTGGCTGGTCTATGTACATATGATGGTTGACATGTTTTGAAGTGGCTGGTCTATATGCAATGATGGGTGACATATTTTGAAGTGACTGGTCTATATACAAATGATGGGTGACATGTTTTGAAGTGGCTGGTACATATACATATGATGGGTGACATGTTTTGAAGTGGCTGGTCTATATAATTATGGTAGATGACCTGTTTTGATGTGGCTGGTCTATATACATATGATGGGTGACCTGTTTTGAAGTGGCTAGTATATGTACATATGATGGGTGACATGTTTTGAAGTGGCTGGTCTATATACTTATGGTAGCTAACATGTTTTGAAGTGGCTGGTCTATATACATATGATGGATGACATTTGTGAGGTGGTTGGTCTATATACTTCTGGTAGCTGACATGTTTTGAAGTGGTCGGTATATATACAAATTATGGATGACCTGTATTGAAGTGGTTGGTCTATGTAATTATGGCAGGTGACCTGTTTTGAAGTGGTTGGTCTATATACAAATGAGGGATGGCATGTTTCAAGTGGTTGGTCTATATAATTCTGGTAGTTTACATGCAGTCGTGATGCCCAAGCGTCGCTTCTACTACTTTTGTCTTCCTTTCCATCCAACTTATCAATATGGAAGTATTGAAAGCATGAGGATTCCAGGTATGAATCATATGAAATGTTATTAGCGCCTTACCTGTCTCTACATGTGTACAAAATGCAACTTAACATACTCTTTGAAGAATGAACATTGCCATAGTACTTATCTTACCTGATGAGCACACACAGTATACAGTTCCTTGTCTGCATAATATAGGCCTACTGAGGAAGAGTATTTTACGAAACACTCAAGACACTGAGAATAAAACTCGTAACCTCGGACAGGGAGGTGGGAGATTAAAAGGTTTGCCATGAAATAAGTTGTTAATACGGAACAAAATATAAATGTATGGAATACAAACACCTTACAACGTGGCACAGTCGATAGCGCGGTGAATTTTTAACCGAAGGCCCCCGGGTTCAATCCTCCGTGGTGCCACTGAGTTTCGTCGGTGTGTTCTTAGGCAAGACATTTTCCATTAGCCTCGTCCATCGGATGGGGACGTAAACCGGGCGGTCCCGTGTATCGGTCTATCCTCCAAACACGTTAAAGAACCATAGGAATCTATTCGATAATAAGAGTAGGGCACGGTTCACAGATTCCTATGTATCCTTCACCTCTCTCTGGGGCGGCGCTAAATAACCTATACTGTGTTGAGTCGTTAAACAACATTCAATTATACTCAATAACCTCCAGACCCACCCCCAAGGCTAATTAGGATCTCAAGTGATTGTAGGCTGATTTGTCGGAACATGGGTTGTTTGGACCAGATGTTAACGTGGAAATTGAATACCGGTACTATTTTACATAATTTCATACCGTATAATGCAAGAATTATTTGATTTACAAACTTGCGTGAAGATATATCACAAATGTATGTTAAACCTTACAAAAAAGATCCATCTCACATGTGTGGCTTATAGGTCTTATTCTGAACGGATTTGAACTCTTGTTATCTGTATGATCTTAGGAATGAGAGAGAGAGAGAGAGAGAGAGAGAGGGATGATGAACTCGTTCATGTTAGGACATTTGATACATATTTCACCCTCCATGTGAGGACACCCATGTTGATGTGGGGACATCACCCTTGTCCTCACATCAACGGTCCTTTTTTTGCATCTATAAACTCCGTTTGGCGTTATGCAAAAATAATTTCCTTGTGAGGACAAGTGTTCCGACTTGTGGGTATCGCACTCGCATCACCGTAGTTTAAACTTTTATGCTATTTAATACATTCGAAACACCTCGGCCAATAAGCAAGCGTCGCAGGGAAACAGATCAAGTACCATGTTCTCAATCATTCAGACGCTGGTTAAAACCTAGCCTCGGTCACCCGGCCCGCTTCTGATTTCTTCGTTACGCCTATGCTACACGGATCCAGAACCATTATCAACGACAAACTTACACTACTTAACCGTTTATTAAAAAAACTCTATCCAGATGTTCAGGTCAAATAATAATGGATAAGTGCAGATCAAAAGTATAGGCTAAGGTTCTTAAAATAAGCGTAAAATGAATTATGATATGGTAACTCTTAATTTGACCTTGCAGTTTCGGGGTTTGGCCTGGCTGGTAAAAGCCGTTTATATTGTTTCTATAGATTTTGAATTTTGAAAATGAAGTTATATATATAAATATATATATACCTATGGACTAGTTCTCATTTCAACTGGAGGTGGGTAATTTTAAAATTACGAAATGTGGAATGATGTTGTTTTAAAATAACAATCGTTTGTGGACACGTTTCAGCGATGTTTAAACATTGACAGAACAATGTCACACATTAAATTTGTTTAAAGCAATACGTTTGTTTAATGAAATAAGTTTGTTTAATATATGGGAGGTAATTGTGATACGTCGCTTAGAAAATAATAAAATGACAATATATATATGAAAATCACATCCTTACCTATCTTTTTTAATATCTTCAAACAATTATATCAATTCATATGTTTAATCTGTGTCCCTACAAAGTCGTGCTAAAGTATCTTGAGAAATTATGAGCTTGAGCAGATGGGGTTGCCGTTCAGTATGACTATTCGTACATAATTAACGACTATTATTATGGTATTTGTTTGATCCCCGTTGACAACATCAAAGCTCTAAAAGTGCTGATGGACGGTGTCACTCAGAAAGTATATATCAAGATCAAATTCCGAAAAACACTGGTTTGCGTACAAAGGTGGTGAACATTTGTGCAAAATATTATTGAAATCGGATGAGGCGTTACCAAAGTTATGGGACCGGATGGAAGGACAGAATGACAATGGCAATTCTATATTCCTCCGCCAAATCGGCGGGGGACAAAACGTGAAGTTATGTAGAAATGTTTAAATGTTATAAGTGCCAAAGGGGAATAATTATAAAATGAAAAGGTCAGAGAAAGTTGGTCACAACATACGTATACATGAGATCTCAGTTCCTTTCGAAAACCAATCAGATTCAATCATACATGACAGAGTTATTGCCCATTTAATGTCTGAAAAACAGGCTTTCTGCGTTTTCGGCGGCAATATGGTTAAAAAAAACACATTTCACTGAATTAGGATAAATATAAAATAATAATAATAATAATAATAAATACACGTAGTCTGATGTAACGGTAGTATTGTTCTAAATTCCTTAAAAATAAATGCTTTTTAAACACAATATTGATAATGGTAATAAGATGTGATAACTGCCATTGATAGTACCTAATACTAATAATTATAATCATTCCACTGTAATATATGTATTCATTCTCTAAATGAAGTATGTTTGTTTGTACTTGTACTCTTCTCTGAAATATGGTGTATTGTATTCCGCCTTGTTCAGGCAATAAACATGTAAATGTTATGCCAGATAAAATATTGAATTGCATTGAATTGAATTGATGAAAATAATTGGTTTGATAAAGGGATGTCCGTGGTACTTAGTAAATTTAATCACTTCTTCTTGTGAATTTATGCACGGGTTTTGATAGTTACCATGATGTAATGTGATAAAAAAAGTTTGAATTTAATATCATGGTAATCGAATTATTTTCTCTTCAAATGTGCATGTAATGCATGTAATTATTAAAAACAAGGTTAATTACATCACAATCAATGTCCATAGATTAACAAGTGTTTGCCAAGGATAATCTTTATTATTGGTATAAATATTGCTGATTAGTCATGTATTAGTCATGTATTCTGCTGTGTTGAGATTTGTGAATGCCACTTGAAATCTGCTTAAGTGTTTGTCACACCTTTAAATTACCAATTTGAATTGTTACGTCGATCTAGCTTTTTGTATCGCTAGTCTTTTTTCCTTCTTAAATATGCCAAACAATGTCAATTTTATATATGTAAATAATGTCAATTGTTTTTATATCATATCGTGATTCTGTTTTATTTTCTTCTATGAAAATGATGCTAATCAGTTCCTTTTTGATCTGATCAAAGGGGATACATGATTTTTTAATTTTGTTTTAACTAATGCGCAATAGTGCTTTGTTTATTTTGTCAAATCTTACAATACTCATTCTTAGTACATATTTTATAGATAGATTAGCATCATTTACATAGTCTTAATGTGTAATATATATGCAAATATCGTTTGAGTTTGATGTTATTAGCTACTTTTAAAATATGTTGATGGTTTTATAACTATAGTCTCTTATAATTCTAATTAGAATGGCATGGCTATCTTATAATGTGTACGATGTTTTATTTATGTTTGTATTTATTGTAAACCATGATGAGACTTTAATAAAGAAATATATATACGTTATTTAGTGTCATTAATTTATTGGTCATGTTATTGACCCAATTTTGGATATTTATTTAATAGTGTAGATTACATTACATCTTTATTTGTGATAACTGTTACACAAATGATGTACAGTACGGCACGGATACTATTTATTATCCAATTACATCTGATATATATCTATTTCATGTTTGCATGCTAAATGTTCTAATATATGATATAAATAAATTAATAAACATTCTCGTTTGTCGTTACATACATACTTCATACACTAATAATATACCGATAATTTCTATTAGATTCGTTACTAAACTATTAATTGTTACTTTGGGTATTTTCCTTAATACGCACCTGCTGTTTTCGTTATATTTCGGAATGTACGGTATGGTACGGTACGACTTTTACTCCCCACCTCATGTTGACGCTTGTTTACGTTATAAGACATATGCGCAATAATTTGTACAGGACCAAAATCCTTCAAAAACAGCCTATTACTTAAACTTAGGTTAAAATCACTCAATGTTTACCAACGCTTACATATTTATCAACATGTTGTCAATATACGGATCTTTTGCCCATTTACAGTCTTGCAAATGATGTTACATTTATCGCGCTGTAATCTGGTGCTCTTTGGTTTCTAATAGATTTTTTTTGTGCGCCAGACGGCACCGTCCAAAAGTGCAAAAGTATGTGACAAGCAGATGTTATGAGTTGAACGTACTGAAGTCATACCTATTAGATTTCCTTGATATCTCTAGAGAATTAAATGCAAATGGATGATAAATAAGAACCTGCATAGCAGAATGCGAATGCAAGCATTAAGGTATCTCACGATAGATCTAGATACTTGAATCGATTTTGGTGCAGGAAATTTGCATATTAATAAAACATAATAGTAATGATTGACAAAATTGAAACCTAATTGACATTTAAATATTTTAAATGTTTTTCAAACGAAAATGGAATTTCAACAAAAGCTATACACCTATACAATTATTAATGCTTAATAAACGAAGTTTGGAATTATTAGAAACGTTGAACGCTACGATTCGTTTCGCTGTTTAATGGAATATTTATGAGTAAAACAATGGGCACGTATTAGTTCCCAGACAGAACTTAACTGACACTACGTTATAGGATTTAAGTTATGTTAATTGGATTGTTTACTGCCAAATCTCGCACAATGGCTTCGTTTTAAATTTGTATGGGATTAGACAAAAGCTTTTTTAAATCAAATTGACTCCGTATAATTTCCAACCAGTTATTCCGAAAGCGAAGAATGAGAAACCTTTAAAATACGATAATCAATAGTAAGATTACTGGGTAAGAAAAATAAATATTCAAACGAAGCCTTAACGTATGGAAACAACGTCTTGTATTTGCGACAGCCAAGGAGACAATTCAAAATATATGCTAACGAGGTTGAAAATAGTACTCAGATAGCACATCAGATAATAATGGTAAAACAATAGCATTATACTAGTATACCTCATGTCAATCTTAAATGCCCATAGACTGCTATTTAACATTTCACGCTGTCGTACGCTGTTGTATTGTCACACCCTGGAGTGACGTCACTGGAGGGCAGCATTTGTTTTAATGTTACCCTCCAAATCGCATCATCCCGAAATCAATGTCAAAGTTTATAAATAGATATTGTATTTTCTCATGGCCAACACGATCAATCTCCACGCAGAGTTATCGTTCCTCACATATATCTCTGCTTACTACTAAATTACAAGATTTTGGTAAAACCTGTTAAATTGGAATATGTTTGCCTGAAAATTATCTTTTTTTTTTGTAAATATAATTTTCAGAATATCTGCAAATTAGATGGTGCAAAGATTTGAAATAATGCATGAAAACGATTTAGTTTTAATCGGGACTATTTTACTACACTTAGGTCTCCTCAATTGAAACGCATATGTAAACATTTCAAACCGAAGCTCGATAGCAGAAAATTACTAAAAAAAATAACACATAGAAATAAAACTTGAAATTATTTAATATAGGTCTATATTTTATCTTTGCAGATCACGCAAAAGGATTTATTATAAGCATCGTCATAACTTTTTTGAATAATCACGTGACCTAACCGTTCGCCCTACTTCCTTTGACGTTGACAGAGTCAAATGAGGAACGAGTGTACTCTAGGTAGAGATTGCAACACGATATGCCCAAATGAATCGTTGAACACTTTATTAGTATAAATGATCTATTATGTTATTTATATTTCTAAAATGTTGATGTAATGTGAATTTCTTTTTAAGGATAGGAATAATGTATTTGTTGACAGTAACGTGGCACTTAAATCAAAAATGGTTAATAAATAAATAAAAACATCCACTTTTTTAATAAGAACGAAATGGACTTTTTTATTACATGTTTCATTTCCCCAAAACAACTTCCGAACTTTTTATATTTCTTCCCCTTTCTCGGTATAATAAAATAAATATTCCATCCCAGTGAGGGCGACAGTAGATATTGTCAACCTTGAAAACATAATGTCAATCTCCGCTTCGCCTCGTTCGAAATTATTTTACTCAGGTTGACAATATGCACTGTCACCCTCACAGGGATGCAATGTTTATATAATACCGTAAACATTAACAAAGGCAACACAAAATCAAGGCAATGTATTCAAGAGCCAAGCCCAGTATATATTCCACCGTGCACAGACCAAACAACAAGGCTATGGTGGTTGTCCTACAGCAGCTTCTGGTCGGGGGTCCTTGCGTTTGGGGCCACACCCATCACATATGGCCCCTGCGCTGCAAACATTATCATATGACTGTACCTTCAAATTCCCTCTTCTGTTGTCAGACTACGGTCGAATGTAGGCCTCGGCGTCGATCCCTAACTATTACTAACGAATTACTGCTACTGGATTACTGCTACTGTTGTGGGTTGATCTCAGCTCCGGCCCGCGGACTTCTGTCTTTCCAACTTCCAAGTTCATATACTGCCATCCGATGATGATTGCCTTGATGATTGCGCAGGGGACTTCTTCACTATCAGTCAAATGACACTAAAGTGTTCCTACCTGTCCATTTGGTCTTCTTGTCAGGTCCTGAGTATCCGATTAGCACTAAGTATATATATTCTATGTAGTTTTCTCTCCGCGTCATTCATCCACAGCTTTCGCTAATGGCCACTTGAGTTGAAGAGACCGCCTCCTGCCCAAGCCGCTACCAATCAGGGAGCTTGGATCGTGTCACATGACGTCTGGCCGGGTCATGTGGTCTGAGATGGCGGGAAACTGCTAACTACCCAAAGCTCCAGGGAATCGAGCCACAAGAACCTAGTAGTACCCCATGTACATTCACTACAACACTCAGGCTACTGAACCGAGACAAACCAGTTCAGTAGTACCAGTGTGTTAGACACTATACGCGAATATAGTGTTTCACAAACCAGTAATGTTGTATAGGGCTGGCAAGGCGACCCCTATACAAACATCATGAGTGTCATCAGTGCCCTCTCCGCGAAAACCGAGAATGAGATGTAAGCGCCTGAATGAAACTGAATAAAAAGTGCGCAAACTAGACGATTGCAAACAAACATGGGTAAGACATAACCACATTTTTGTAGTTTTACGGACTTTACGTCTTAGGTCGATCAAGTTTTATCGACAATATTGCTTTATTTATTGTTGCTGCTCGTGATAATGTCATGCTGGCTGCAAGAGAATAACATTTGGATGTGGGGACATTCCAGTACGCATACTTTACAAAGTGGGTGGGGTAGTACAAAAATTAAAAGTATTTTTTTTGTTCCAAATAAAATGTGTTACCAACATTCAAGTGTCACCTACATGTCGTTGTTATAATTTGAAGATTATGTTTGCAATATTACCTATTAAAAGCAACAGACGAAGCAAATATTTGCATTTTTACATCGGTACTGTACATACTTCAAATCAACAATCCTAGTTACTTCTGAGATTAAGTAAATGCTATTTAACATTAACCAACTACTTGTCAACAATCTTTAAAAGAGTAAACAAGAAGTGAATATACACAAGATGAAAGAAATGATATCTCATGTTGACACTCCATAAAAAAAATCTATTTTGACAAGCAGATTTTTCCCCAAAATTAGGCTAGTTCTAAAATGCAGGTATGGTGGCCCCAAAAAAACCTAACACTATGTTAAATTATCAGGGATCAAAATGGGATGCGAGGTAGTACTGGTTTTTACGGACCAGTGGACCTTAAGGGGTACTGGTCCGTGTCAATCAGTACTGGTCCGTATAATAAATATCCATAAAATCAAAACAAAAATCATTCTAACACATATAAAGCCATTTTATTATACAATTCACCATTCGTGTATATTATCTACTTGACTAGAAAACAGTCTAGGAAGTGACCGACGAAAATGTGTGACATTCAGAAACACGTGTCGCGTTACTTTGTCACTCGCGACCACTGGTGTAAATCGACTATTTTCTCTGATAAAACATACTAAAACACGCAGAGGTAACCTCAGTAAGGTTCAAAATCGTCCTACATTGTCTTTTATTTGCATTTAGACACGAGAAAGTAAAAATCTCTTACATGCTAAGCCTTTGACCGCACACATACCTATGAAAACAAATGGGCGCCGCCATTTTGATTCGCCGTCTTTTATAAGATGCGTAGCGATTGGTTCACAGCCAGCGTTTCCTGCAAATCACAAGTGATCACTTCCTAGACTGTTTTCTAGTCAAGTACGAGAGCCGTGTCTCCCAAATTTATTATTTTCTGTCACCTTTTAAACATCTCAGTGAACGAAATGGATTTTCAGACGCTTTTGTCCTTTTGTTGTATGTATGCAAGGTGTGTATTTGACGATATTGGGTAGACTACAGCAGATTACAGCACTCGCAAATACGGACTAGTGCACCTGTTTGTGTACTCGCCCGTACCTCGTCCAGCTCGCATTTGCGAGCGGGGCGAGCGCCCATTTCGTTCCCTGAATTATAGGTATTACAAATTATATTCCTCAATATAAACTGGTCCATTATATGGTCCATATCATGTAATTTGACAAATTTAGAGGATTAGTTGCCAAAAAACATTTATTGACATACCAACGATACATAACTCAGCATGGCAGAATATCTGCTTTATCTCTGATCAGTAGAAATAAAATAAAAACACAAACTATTTTGTTTAAAAAAAACAAAGTTTTTTCAAGCATTCAGTAAGTATGTCACAGATATTAGAAGCTGTTATGTTATGTTCACTATTTTGGGAATGGGTCCGGGTCCAATCAGATTGGGAAAAATCGCGTTGTGAAATTCCCCAAATTGGGAAAAATCGAGTCGTGAACTCCCCCAAATTGGGAAATTTTACAAATCAATTATTTTAAGTAAACAAGGACTATGCAAGTGTTCTGTTACCTTTTATTTTAATAAATAAAAGATGTACACTAAGTTACAGACTAATGTCTCTGTTTTACTGTCTACAATAAGGTTTTGCTGTTCATCAGTGAGTGTGTCAGTACCCTCTCGTGTGATCCTCATTAGGGATGACAACGTTGTTTGCCTCAGCCTGATCCGATTAACTACAAATCACTAGCTCCAGACAAAATTCAGTAGCCCAATACAATATTCAACAAACAGGTCAGTTTAATTATTTAACATGTTTAATGAAATAACACTCTTAATTATAACAATATAAAGGTTATTAAAAAAAATCTGGGTCGAGTTTGGTCCTAGAGCTGTTGATGTGATGAAGATGCTTCGACATGTTTGTTCATTGTCTTAAGAATTTTTGAAGCAATACTTTTACTTGGACCTGCTTGCTTTGCAGAATTAAGTAAGCTGCTTTCTTGTGGTTTGTCTTTTTAATGTAAAACAACCGATTCCAATTTAAAATTATTTCTTCCCTGAACAAACAACGATTTCTTGTCTTTTTCGTCGGTGGCGAACTCGACACAGTACGAACAAAACATAACATTTTGCTGCCGCGAAATTCGAGCCAATCTCACCCTTTCTTCTATGATTCCTGAAACGTGCATGTACGTTTTTCTCAGTCGTATTCTTTTGATTTTCGTTTTTCTTTCGTCGAGTTTCTACTTTTTCGAGGGGTTTAGTTGCATTTTGTAAATAACGCCACATTTTGTATTCGTGGAATTTGCTAAAAATAAAACGGAAAACCTCGGCCTCGTTTTGAATATCGAGGCAATTGTCAATACGCAGATCCCTATATATATATATATATAGGCATGTACACATGCGCAGTTAAATACCATAGTTAGAATGGTATTGATAGACTACATAAACATCCGGTGTGTAAACATTTGTTGTTCATTACCGATATCATGCTCGAAATTGGGAATGTTTTTCTTGATATTGGGAATTATATTTTTTTTCAAATTGGGAAAAATGGTATATTTTTTTGATTGGGAACGGGTCCGTTTATCGGTACCGCTTTATATATAAGGAAAGAAATCGCTGTGTTGGATGCTATTGTAAATACATTGTAATTTCCTGAATTTGAGTTGATACAGGTTCTTGTTATCATTCATAGTTAAAAAGTAAAACCAGTATATATGTACTATATATTCATTAGATTTGTTCCTCTTTGTGGTGTCCCCATAATTAACACACTAATAATTCCAACTTCAAATAATTTCAATCACTGACTTTAGTATCATTCATATAATTAATATTTGTTTAATATTAAACAAAAATAATCAAACGACAAGATGATGTGTCGAATGTATTTCCATACTTTTTTCAAAACACAAAATCTCGTGAAATTGCTGGAGCGATTTACTACGAAACGCGTTTGTTTACTTCTGATAATAAAACCTAAAAACTTCCATACGTACCTTATTGTAATAGATCGCACAAAATTAACCGCACCCTACCTTAGTATTACCATAGAAGTACTTTAGAAATTGATATTTACCTTAAAAGGAGTTCATATTCTCTAAATATCTTCGGAAAAAAATCTTGCATGAAATTTCATTTTAAAGCGGAAGTCGTTATAAATACTACTTCCTGCTATTATTGCCAGTAAGAAAATATTCCCATTTTTTATAATTATTTACCTTAAAAGCATTAAAAAAGCTATAAATTAATGATTATTTCTTCCACTTTATATAAAACATTTTTATCGTTGCCAATTTAACGTAGTCTCGGCCTCGTTCAACCGTACTGCTTCGGATTTATTCTTAATGCTATGCCACGCAGCTTCGGAACAGACTAGGCATGTTCTGTCCGAGACTAGTTTCCGAGATGTTGCTTTATCTTGCGGATGAATCCAGAAGTTTACAATAAGTTAATTGGTCGTCCATTGTTGAAACACTGAATGAAAAGCAAGAAATAAGGTGCAACATTTCAACTGAATTTGATTGGTAATCATTGTTTTTTTTACATATCAATAATGCTGCAATGTTTATTTAAATATGTTCTTAACTTGAGCGACGATTGACACGGAATAAGTTCGTTAAACCTATATTTCAGGTTTGTTTACATTTTTTTATGAATGAACAAAATGGATGCTAAATGAATACAAAATTTGACAACACCACCTGACACTTATTTACGAATTACTAAGGATGTATGTGAAGTTAAGGTAAAAAGCTCTAAAAGATTCTTGGAAAGTGTCATTTCTGTATAAGAACATTTCACAAGTGCATAAAATATGTACGGTTAAGTAGATCATGTAGATTGGACGCACGTTTTAATCCCTATTGTCTTTTTATTTATTATGCAATTAGTAACATATTTTTAATTTCAACTGTAATGCTTTTAATTTACTCTCACCTGTGCTATGCTGCTTGTAATACGATGTTACACATAATGCTGTGCTATGCTGCGTGTAATTTAATGTTACATGTAATGCCGTGCTATGCTACATGTAATGTGATGTTACATGTAAAGCTGTGCTATGCTGCATGTAATGTGTTTTTAATGTAATGCTGTGCTATGCTGCTTGTAATTCTGTGCTATGCTGTGTTAAGTGATGTAATGATGTGCTATGCTGCGTGTATTGCGATGTTACTTGTAATGATGTGCTAGGCTGCATGTAATGCTATGTTACATGTAATGCTGTGCTATGCTGCGTGTAATGCGATGTTACACGTAATGCTGTGCTATGCTGCATGTAATGCTATGTTACATGTAATGCTGTGCTATGCTGCGTGTATTGCGATGTTACTTGTAATGCTGTGCTATGCTGCATGTAATGTTATGTTACATGTAATGCTGTGCTATGCTGCTTGTAATGCTCTGCTATGCTGTGTTAAGTGATGTAATGCTGTGCTGTCCTGCGTGTATTGCGATGTTACTTGTAATGCTGTGCTATGCTGCATGTAATGCGATGTTACATGTTAGTCTGTGCTATGCTGCGTGTATTGCGATGTTACACATAATGCTGTGCTATGTTGCGTGTAATGCGATGTTACACGTAATGCTGTGCTATGCTGCATGTAATGCGATGTTACATGTAAGTCTGTGCTATGCTGCGTGTATTGCGATTTTACACATAATGCTGTGCTATGTTGCGTGTAATGCGATGTTACACATAATGCTGTGGCAGTGCTATGATGCGTGTAATGCGATGTTATACGTAATGCTGTGCTGTGCTGCGTGTAATGCAATGGCGCTCTAAGCTCTATACTGAGTGTCATCAGATGCAGTCTGAAGAACATCCCACCTTCTGGAATTTAAGCATAACAGTACTCAAAATTTTATATTAGAACCTTAAAATAACATCACTGTTAATGAGAGAAAGAAACAATCGATGAATGAAAAATGGGACAATTTTTCTGATTTTTTTATGAGTAAGACACTGCGGTTTTACTGTGAAATAGCGATGCAAAAACTCATTATGCTTACGATATAAAAAATAATTAACAGCATAAATTTGATTACTGAATTTATGTCGAGCGGGTAGAGGAAAGTGGCAATTTTTTTAGAAGAATTAGTTTTTTTTACCACTTGTTTTTAGATCACCTGAGCCGAAGCTCAAGGTGATCTATTGGGATCACTCTTCATCCGTCGGTGTCGTCGGCGTTAACTTTTCTTCAAACGACCTTCTCGGAAACTGCTTTGCCAATTTTGATCAAACTTCACATGGATGATCCTTAGATCAATGATTTTTAGATTTGTTAAAATTAGATCAGCGCGTCATTCAAGATGGCCGTCATTACCATATATGGTCGAAACCTCAAAAAAATCTTCTTCTCAAGAACCCTGGACATATTTCAACAGTTTTTCTTTTAAAATGATCGCCAACGCCTTGACTATCAAGTTTGTTCAAATGAAGTCCCCGGGGTCAAAAATGGCTGTGCCCCGGGGGTCCAAAGTTTGTATATTGAGATTATGCATGTTTTTCATATAGACATAGGAAAAAAATCTTCTCTGAAACCACAAGGCACAGTGCTCTCATGTATTACATGTAGCATCAGGTTATGGTCCTCTACTAAGTTTGTTCAAATGGTGACCTGGCCCTCCCCGGGGGTCACAGTTTTTACATAAACGTGTATAGGGAAAAACCTAAAAAATCTTCTTCTCTGAAACTGCAAGAGCCGGAGGTTTAATATTTAGCGTTTTCTATAAGTTTATGGTCCTCTACCAAGTTTGTTCAAATGGTGACCCTGGTTTCAAATTTGGCACAGCCCCGAGGTCACAGTTTTACATAGTCTTATATAGAAAAACATTTAAAAACAATTTTTCTCTGAAACTACAAGAGCCAGAGGTTTTGCATTTACTATAGGATTATGGTCCTTTACCAAGTTTGTTCAAACGGTGACCCTGGGGTCACATTTTGCCCCGCCCAGGGGGTCACAGTTTTACACAGGCTTGTATAGGGAAAAACATAAAAAAATCTTCTTCTCTGGAACTGCAAGAGCCAGAGGTTTAATGTTTTGCATTTGCTATAAACTTATGGTCCTCTACCAAGTTTGTTCAAATGGTGACCCTGGGGTCAATTTGGCCCCGCCCCGGGTCAGAGTTTAACATACACTTATATAGGAAAATATTAAAAATCTACTCTAATACCACAAGGCACACAGCTCTCATATATATTACATGTATCCCTGGGGTCACACTTGACCCTGCCCAGGTGTTACACTCTAGCACCTTCATTTAGTATTTGATATTTACCAAACTTTGTCAGTGTCTTTATCTCAATGTTAACACAACAGAGGCCACATTTCTTGAACAATCTTAACCAGACTTGCACAGATTGTATATGACCATAAGATTTCGAACAAGTTTGATAATGGCCGGTACTCAGGTGATTGATTTTAGGACCATCTTGGCCCTCTTGTTTAATAAGATTTTAATAAGATTACCTTTTTTTCTCTGGTGACATAACTGTTAATTTTTCTTCTTTTTTATTATATTATATATATATATATTATATATATATATGATATATAGAATCATCTGTTTTCGCGGATTACTACAAAGGAATTTTAGCAAGGACCAAATAAATGCTGCTTATCGACCTGTTAAAAGCGCTGTACTCTGAATAACCGACCATAATTTTGTACCGCCATTTTTGCAAAAAAACACCAAAAACATTTTGTGGTGTATGCAGCTAAGTAGAAGTACTGGGCCCATATTCATAAAGCTTCTTAAGCTATTTCTCAACTTATAATACCTTCAAGTGAGGTTATTTTCTAGAACTTCTACTTAAAGCTACAGAGTCTCTATATCAATCGATTTCTTCTTTGTAGACGTATCTTTATTTTAACTTCATGTTCACCAGCTCATGTCGAAATCGGGTATTTAAGCGAGCAAATATAACGCAGGACATCATTTATTGTATAGACATCGACCAGTGTACATTGTACCTGTACACAGGTAACATTATGATTTACAGAAGGAAAAAGGCCTCTCGGGACTCGAACACACAACCTTCTGATTTCAAGTCAGGTGCTCTATCCACTGAGCTATATGTATAACGCTTCTTGAGAAACGCAACTCAAGATGAATCCATAAATATATGGTCCATCTTGTCGGAAATGTAAATTATCATTACCTAGTTTAATACTATATTTTATCAATATGAAACTAATAATTCGCCTCAAAACACCCATATATCTCAACTTGTTATTTAGCGCTTGATGAGTTTGTGTGTGCGCAAGTTATTACTTAACGTATATTTAGTGTTAATAATGCTAGAACATACCAATAAATAGCAGTGGTCTAGTGGTTAAATGTACGTCTCATCAAAACTTAAATTTCAAATCCCGTTCTGGGCAAGTTTTTTTATCAATATATTCTGAAGCCGTATGTTTATCGATGTTACCTGTACGAAGGCTATATAAAAATGTGATATTTTACGCATCAATATCTGTCTTATATACCGACTTTTTGGGTGTTCGTCAATTTGAAACTACTTCACACGTGACTCATTGATATTCATGAGTTATTCCGGTTAAAATAGAGACTCTGTAGCTTTAAGAAAACATAAAACATCTTAGGTATCTTAAATTTCGACTTAAGTTGTGTTGAAATTCCATCAAAAATTAAGACACCTCCTATACATGTATACCCTATCTTAACTATTTAAGAAAATGTTCTATGTACCCAAGTACAGGTAAGCATATATGTAGATCGTGAAAAATCATTTGCGAAATTAATCATGTGTTTCTATACCTGTACTATACTAGCGTGGTAATTGAAAGACCGTGGGTTCGAGTAATGTTTTTGACTTGTTGCAATTTGAAAAAAAGAAATGATACTATAATATGATAGTGTTTTTTTACTATTTAAATAATTGCTTTACAAATATCTTCAACAACGCCATAGTTTTATCAGTGGCTTATAAACAATATCAAATGTTCTAGGTTAATCAATTTGAATCAAACTATTTATGCATGTTGAATTTGTATTTGAATTTTTTTTTAATCGAGGTACGTATTAAACTACGAGGTAGGCATCACATAGTTTAGTAATACTCCATGAAATTGATTGGTAAAATTTAATTAAATTTGGTACACTCATGTATCAAGCAGAAACTGTTTCCGTGTAGATAATAGATTATCAAATCCGTATTGAGATGAGTTCATTTGTAGGTCATGGTCATATTAATAGTTTTTTTTTACAATGTCTTTTGGTCTACAAGATTCATGTTGTTGACTATGTGTGGGTGTTTCCATAAAACGGGGTTAGACCAATACTTACCTGTCTTTATTTCACATTTTTAAAATTAATTTTATTTACATAATGGGCTAATTTCTTTTTTAAATCATGTTTATTTCCCATCTTCAGTTACACAAAAGTGTCTGCTTTGCACTTAAAGGAGAAAAAAACAGACAAATGAGTTTTAAATGGGGACATATAGTGAGGACAATTAGGTCGAAACACATACTATATGAGGACATTGTCTCATGTCGTTACATGTCTCTCCGTTTTGTGTCCCCTTTAAATCTAAGGTAGTATAACTGAAGGACACAGAGTTTGTCCTCACATGGTCATGTGTGTCCTCACATGGCAGGATTATGACTTATATTTGTCCTCACATGAACGGAGGTGTCATCTCTCTCTCCATGAAAAATCAAAATCACAATCTTCTATTTTATTTTTTAGGAGAAAGTCTTGTAGTATTTAAAGATATTTTCCATTGCTATAACACTGCCTTTAAAGGGACACTGAAATCAAACATTAATTTTAGCATCTCAATTTATTAACCTAGCATTTTTTTGGCATTAAACATGTTAAACCTGCACGCATATAATTAAATAAAGTGTTGAGTTTTCATTTTCCCTTCGTTGTTCTGTTAAATCTTTAACATTAACATGTTATATCAGTGAAATAAAGTCATCAGTTAGTAACGTGTAAAAACAACTCTTTTTTTAACTATTATAATTGCAACGTTGCAATGTCATCTCTTGTTTACATATGGGTTTCCGATTACGCATGCAGTTCATGTAAGATTTGCATATAAATACCAGTGTAGCCAGTGTTTGTAAGAAAAAAGGAGCAGAACCTAATATGCTGTTCAATATGACCAGGGATCAGCATGTTTTTACCGATTTCAATGAATTAGGAAACCATTATATATTCTTGCAACTTTTATCAATGCCTGATCTGTGATTTTTACTAGATCAGCTCTGATGAAGAACATATTATGGTTTTGCAAATCATCAACATGGACGATTTAACTGTTTGTGTGTAAACATGAAAAGGCGCCAAACTGATCAGGTAAACACATGAGGACAAAAAAGGAATTCTAAACCATTCTCAGAATTAGCAATAACAAAGGGTAAAAGTCGTTGCGGCAAAGTTATACAACTTATAATAGCTCTATGCTACTTTTGGTTTTTATTTTTAAGCTTATCATGCAGATTTGCTCTTTTTAGATCACCTGAGCCGAAGGCTGAAGGTGATCTATGGTTGGGATCTCTCCGTCTGTCCGTCGTCGTTAACTTTTGCTTACTTCTCGTCAGAAACCGCTTGACCAGTTTTGACCAAACTTCATATGGATGATCCTTAGATGAATGCATTTTAGATTTGTTAAAATTAGGTCAGCGCAACATCCAAGATGGCCGCCATTACCATATATGGTCAAAACCTTAAAAAGACACATATGATTTTTTTTATGCCCCCAAAGGGTGGCATATAGTAGTCGCACCGTCTGTCTGTTTGTGATTGTTTGTGATTGTTAGTCGCCGTTCGTCGGTACAATCGTGTCCGCTTCATAACTCTGAAAATATTGGACGGATTTTCAAATAACTTCGCACAATTGCTCACCACAACAAGACGACGTGTCGCGCGCAAAATCCAGGTCCGTGGCTCCAAGGTCAAGGTCACACTTAGAGGTCAAAGGTTGTCCGTTCGTCTGTACAATCGTGTCCGCTTCGTAACTCTGACAATAATGAATGGATTTTCAAATAACTTCGCACAATTGCTCACCACAACAAGACGACGTGTCGCGCACAAAATCCAGGTCTGTGGCTCCAAGGTCAAGGTCACACTTAGAGGTCAAAGGTCAAAACAAAGTGCTTTCGTGTCCGGTTAATAACTCTGACATACATGGACAGATTTCCAAATAACTTGGCACAATTGCTCACCACAACTAGACGACGTGTCGCGCAAAAAACTCAGGTCCGTGGCTCCAAGGTCAAGGTCACACTTAGAGGTCAAAAGTCAAAACAAAGTGCTTTCGTGTCCGGTTAATAACTCTGACATTCATGGACAGATTTTCAAATAACTCGGCACAAGTGCTCAGCACAACCAGACGACGTGTCGTGCATAAAACTCAGGTCCATGGCTCCAAGTTCAAGGTCAAATTTAGAGGTCAAAGGTCAAATTGTGTCCAGTCAGTAACTCTGGCATTCCTGGACGGATATTCAAATAACTTGGCACAAGTGCTCAGCACAACCAGACGACATGTCGCGCACAAAATCCAGGTTCGTCGCTCCAAGGTCAATGTCACACTTAGAGGTCAAAGGTCAAATCATGTCTGGTTAATAACTGGCATTTCTTGATGGATTTTCAAATTACTTGGCACAAGTGCTCACCACAATAAGACGATGTGTCAAGCACAAATCCAGGTCTGTGGCCCCTAGGTCAAGGTCACACTTAGAGGTCAAAGGTCAAATTGTGTGCGACAATAACTCTGGCATTCCTGGATGGATTTTCAAATAACTTGTTTTAATTATTTATTTTTTCATTAATTTTTTTTTTCATTTATTTCTTCTTAAATATTTTTGGTGTTTTCAATAAAAAAAAAATGTATTTTTTTTTTATTTTTTTTTTAATTGTTTAAAAAAATAAAAATTAAATTTTTTGTTTAAATTATTCTTTTTTTTTTTGTAATTTTTTTTTTTTGTAATTTTTTTTTTTGTTTTTGTTAAATTTTTCAATTTTTATAGCTCGACTGATCAGAGATCAGCAGAGCTGATGCCGTGGTGCGGCGTCCGTCGTCCGTCCGTCTGTCTGTCCGTAAACTTTTATTTGTAGCGACTACTCCTCTGAAACTACTGAATGGATATTCATGAAACTTTACAGAAATGTTGCCCATGAAGTCTAGTTGATCCTAGCAAAAATTCATGTTGATGTGAAATCCAAGATGGCGGCCAAAGCTAAAAAGAGATTTTAAAATACAAGTTTGTAGCGACTACTTCTTGAAAACTATAAATGGTATTGATATGGGACTTTTTCTAAAATGTTCAGCATGACATGATGTTGGTCCTTGTCAAAAATCGTTTTGATTCGACGTAAAACATGGCTGCCAGTGGCCATATTTGTTTACATAGAGTTATATAGTAAAAACTTGTAGCGACTACTCTTCTGAAACTTCTTGGCGGATTTTCATGAAACTTCACAGGAATGTTGCTCTTGAAATCTTATTGATTCTAGCAAAATTTCTGGTCGGCCAGAAATTCAAGATGGCCACCACAGCTAAAAATAGATTTTTAAAAAATAAGTTTGTAGCGACTACTTCTTGAAAACTAGAAGTGATATTGATATGGGACTTTTTCTAAAATGATCAGCATGACATGATGTTGATCCTTGTCAAACATTATTTTGATTCGACGTTAAACATGGCTGCCAGTGGCCATATTTGTTTACATAGAGTTATATAATAAAAACTTGTAGCGACTACTACTCTGAAACTACTTGACGGATGTTCATGAAACTTTACAGGAATGTTGCTCTTGATGTCTAATTGATCCCAGATTTTTTTTAGGTCGGCCGGAAATTCAAGATGGTCTAGTTAATCCTAGAAAAATTTCAGGCTGGCCGGAAATTCAAGATGGCCACCACGGCTAAAAATAAATTAAAAATAAATTTGTAGCGACTACTTCTTGAAAACTGTAAGTGATGTTGATATGGGACGTTTTCTAAAATGATCAGCATGACATGATGTTGATCCTTGTCGAAATTTATTTCGATAAAACTTTAAACATGGCACCTACTTGCCATCTTTGTTTACATAGATTTATATAGTAACAACTTGTAGGGACTACTCCTCTGAAACTACTTGACGAAATTTTATGAAACTTCACAGGAATGTTGCTCTTGATGTCTTATTGATCCCAGATTTTTTTTAGGTCAGCCAAAAATTCAAGATGGCCACCATGGCTAAAAACAGATTTTTAAAAAAAAGTTTGTAGCGACTACTTCTTGAAAACTGTAAGTGATATTGATATGGGACTTTTTCTAAAATGATCAGCATGACATGATGTTGATCCTTGT
The DNA here is from genome assembly GCA_037043455.1 of Cyrtodaria siliqua. Classification (NCBI taxonomy): domain Eukaryota; kingdom Metazoa; phylum Mollusca; class Bivalvia; order Adapedonta; family Hiatellidae; genus Cyrtodaria; species Cyrtodaria siliqua. The sequence goes on along the minus strand of JAWPHD010000446.1, from coordinate 159,478 downwards.
CGAAAATTATTTTGATTCGACATTAAACATGGGCGCCAGTGGCCATCTTTGTTTACATAGAGTTTGTATAGTAAAAAAGTGTAGCGAATACCCTCTGAAACTACTTGGCGGATTTTCATGAAACTTCAGGTGATCCTAGCAAAATTTCAGATCGGCTGGAAATTCAAGATGGCCATCACGGCTAAACATAGATTTTTAAAAACAAGTTTGTAGCGACTACTTCTTGAAACCTGTAAGTGATATTGATATGGGACTTTTTCTGAAATGATCAGCATGACTAGATGTTGGTCATTGTCTAAAATTATTTTGATTCGACATTAAACATGGCTGCCAGTGGCCATCTTTGTTTACCTAGAGTTATATAGTAAAAACTTCAACTTGTAGCGACTACTCCTCCGAAACTACTTGACAGATTTTTATGAAACTTCACAGGAATGCTGATCTAGCTATCAAAATCTATCAGTAGAGCTTCAAGGTCATTGACCTCTTGTTTTTTTTTTAAATTTTGAAATGTTTTTTTTTTTTAATTTTTCAAATTTTTTTCCAATTTTTAAATATATATATTTTTTTTTTTAATTTTTCAATTTTTTTTTATTTTTTAATTTTTTTTTTAAAATTATGTTTAAATATATCTGTTGATTTCATATTGCTCCAAGGTCAAGGTCACACTTAAAGGTCACTTCGGGGGCATTTGTCACTTACTGTGACATTTCTTGTTTAAAAATCTTCTTCTCAGAAACAGCTTGGTAAATTTTGACTAAACATCGCATGGATGATCCTTAGGAGAATGTTTTTCAAATTTGTTAAAATTAGGTTAACACGACATCCAAGATGGCTGCCATAGAAAAATCTTTAAAATTAGTTTTTGTACACTGGGAGGCTAAGGCTGTGGGTTCAAATACCACTGAAGGTAAACTTTTTTTTTTCTTAATTTTATTTATCGTTTCCTGTTTGGATGCCTTTTTTTTTCTTTTTTTTTCCAAGTTTGTATATAAAGATTTTGCATGTTTTACATAGACATATTAGATAGGGAAAAACTTAAGAAATCTGATGATAAAATTACAAGAGCCAAAGGTTTAATGTAGGCTTAAGGTCCTCTACCAGGTTTGTTTAAATGATGACCCTTGGGTCACATTTGACCCTGCCCCAGGGGTCAAATGATTTGTTCTGCACTTGTAAAAAGGTATTGAAAAAGGAATTTAATGATGAAACCCCTTGAAATAAGAGCCATTTTTGCTTGTAGAGCATCCACAGGCCTTCTTGTTCTTTTTTTCTTTCTTTATTATTATTATTAATGATCCCTACCCCCTGGTCTATCAAGTTTGCTCACTTGAAGTCCCTGAAGTCGAAGATTATGGCTACAACCCCTGGGTTTAAAGTTTGTATGTAGATATATTGCATGTTTTTGCATAGACTTACATAAGGAAAGACTTGAAAACATCTTCAATCAGTATTTGTGAGAGGACATATTTTTCATCATTGCGGAGATCCTCAGGTGATCGATTCAGGGCCATCTTGTTTTAAGGAGTGACCTTATAAACTTTTCTAGGCATTTATAGTGTGTAACGTTACATGTATATGCGTCTTTATTTAATGCCTTGAAGAAAAAATAATAAAATGATGTCCAACGTCATTGGCATGTGAAATGTGAAAAACCTCTCAAATTTCCTAACATCCAATAGAGATTTTTTTCATGGTGTTCTTGTTGTCTTCATTTGCAGTTAATTGATCTATATCGATCACCTCTAGATAAGTCTTCAAATTCAGCATATTGCATTTGGTCAGGTTTCAGTTGAGGCCCCTGAGTGCTCGCTGCCTCAACAGGCACCTCAACCTCAACAGGCATCTCAACCTCACTCATCTCCATTTCCCATGGATCCCCATCCACATCAGTTTTTGTAATGCCAATTCTTTCCAGGAAATCAAGGTCAACTTGAATTTCCTCTGACTCATTGCTGATAATTTCATCCCAGATAATATTAAATGTTGCTTGACTCAAATTATCAGACATGTTGAAATATAGTAGCCTTTAGTAGCTTTATCAAATTGATGAATGGAGCAGCAGACTGGCCTAAATCAGGTGGAATTACCTGGAATTATTGGTGAAATAACTAAACAACACTATTTTTTGTAAAACATTTTTAATTATATTCCATTTTTCTTCTTTATTTTATATATATATTATATACATACTATAACAATGTAATACATATAATAATGTAGTTGTATGGCGAATTTAATTTTACTACGGTGCCTACATACATAGTAAAAATTGTAAACATTGCAACAGTCAAAGGTCAGAAACTAGGTCGAAAGTAGTCCATTCACATTGAGTCGTTCTCATTTAGTCCGGTTCTCCAGTAGGAACGCCAGCCCTATGGCGTAGGAATATTTATTAAACAAGGTCACGTGATAAAATCGATAACAAAATGACATTATTGGGAAAATTGTCACTGGTCAGATTTATTCACCTCTTATTTATAAACTGTGATTATGACAAAACACAATCACAGATCGTTGTTAAAGTAATAATATTCACAAACTACATTGGTCGAACATAATTGGTGTACACTTCGTTTAATTCTCATTAATAGTTAAAGGTATTGTTCAAAGGGATGAATTTAGGTCGTTTTAAGGTGTAAATTGCCAACAATGCGCTTTTAAATCAAAATCGATTTATTTCGTCATTTTAGAAGCGAGAATAAAAACAAATGCATGTACGCGTAGATAAATCTTTCCTCTGTCCATATGCACATTTTTAATGAAATCGGAGACAAGTACTTTTTTTTCCCCAAAATTAACTAACATGACCCACGGACGCAAAGACGGCATGCATATACATTTACAGACGCGACCGGGTACACAAGAAATGAAATAATTCCATTATTTCAATACATATATTTCAAATGTATGTATCCTTGCATTCCAGATTAAATTTCTGATCTATACATGCTTTTGGTTTATGCCGGAGTGCTCAAAATAGGTTTTAACAAACCAAATTGCAACGGTACGTCGGGAAAGGAAATGAGGATGGTGAAAATATATGTGGCAGTGCTAATTTTCTGAATCCGAAAAAATAGCGAAAAAATGAAGTTTTAACAGCGAGAATGAATTTTTTTTCATGAAAGTGTTCATTGACATGTCTACTATTAAAAACCAAAATTTAAAGTCAATCAGGAAAAAGTACTTTTTTTTCCCAAAATTAACAAAGTACACCGTATTCGCTAAAATATGAACAATCGCTTTTCGAAGTTAATGTACACGCGGGATATAAAACCATGAGATTATGAAATCCTTTTTAAGAGATATATTGATTTCAATATTGTTCTATATTTAATAAATTATTAGAGTAGAATGTTCACAGTTTTTCTCAAGGACACCATTACGGTAGTATCCCTGCAACCCTGCCCCTCATCCCACCCCAACCACCCTCCATACCGTATTGATTAAGTTGTATATAGCTGCGAATGGGCAGTTTTAATCAAATTCGATTTATTTCATCATTTTAGAAGCGAGAGAAAAAAAACAAAAGCATGTACGCGTAAATACATATTTCCTCTGTATATATGTAAAATATAAAAAAAAATCGGAGGGAAGTACTTTTTCCCCCGAAAATTAACGAAGTACACCGTAATCGCTTAAATACGCCGAATCGACGTTCCAAATCTATGTTCGCACGGAATAAAATTGTGGAATTATGATTTCATTTATAAAGATAAATCGATTTCAGCATTGTTCAATAGTTGTTATATTATTGATGTAGTATGTTCACAGTATTTATGAGAGCAACACTACGGTAGTATCCCTCCAACCCCGTCGGCTTCCCCCCTCAAACCCGTTCATACAATACGTTGTGTATTGCTGAGAATGCGCCTTTCATTCAAATCGATTTATTTCGTCATTCCAGAAGCGAGAATAAAAACAAAATCATAAAGATACATCTCTCCTCTGTATATATGTAGAATTTCAATAAACGGAGACAAGTACTAATTAAGTAACTGGACCTCCGACCCAAAGACGGCAACATTCATATTCATTTAGAAAGACGACCGGCTACAGAACCAATTAAATACTTTTGTTATGTAAACATATTTATTTAAAATGTATGTGTCCATGTATTTTACACTATTTTTTTCATCTATACATGCTTTGGGTTTATGTCAGAGTGCCCAATTTATTTTAACAAACAATGTTGCAACGGTATATCGGAAAATGAAATCATGATGGCGGCAACATACGTTGCAGAGTTAATTTTCGAAATCAGAAAAAGCGTTAAACTAATAACAGTTTAAAAGGCAGAAAAAATTATATTCTTTTAACTGTTCGTTTAAAACTGAGGGGGCGACTCGAGTTTTAAAGAAAGCAAGATTGGCGTGTGTCCCTTTAACCAAGTAAATAAATGACTGACGAGTAACAGACATGCTATTGTCAGTAACAAACATGATTTTGTGTAGAAGATTGCATAACATAAACATGTGGGCATGACATTGTGTCAATGGAGCACTTGCCAGATTTGTGGTGTTGTGAAACACTGTACGCGTGAATCCAAAAAGTGCGGGTCTGTTATATTTATAGGGCATAATTATACAGTTTTATATATATATTTATATATATTATTATTTTATATTTATTTTTATGGTCCCAGAACGCAGTCATACTCACTACTATATTGAAAGTAAATACTGAGTATATATGTGCTCTGCGTTACGATCTGTAGTATTTAAAAACAGACATATTAAACATTTCCCTGAAATATATATAACGATGATAAATACTATATTCATAGAATTATTTTTTCCTGAAAAAAAAAATACATTTTTGTTTTCAGCAGTTGAAATCTACTATATTCTGCGAATATTGTTACTTTGAAAATTTGAATACGTCTGTTTTCATCAAATAGCATGTTTTGTTTGTTTTAATATTATTATTTTTTTAATTTATGATTTTTAAAAAAAAATGGATGATCGGAATATGTCTTACACACTGTTGAATCCTGTAATTTAACAACGAGTGGTTTGGTTCACAGGCGACAGTATCGGTGAACAAAACCACTTGTTTTACTGGATTCAACATTGTGCAAGAAAATATTCATATATACTGAAAGGAAAAAAAAACGCAGGGTGCTATATATTGCATATACTACACACTTAATTCCATATATATTCCAAGGAAATCCCAAGATGTTTTGTAAAAAAAAAAGTGCAGTTAGTTAGAGAAAGGACACAACTGTGATGTTGTAGACGTTTTAATCACAGTACACGTTGTAACAAGAAATTCATAAATGCTGAAGTTCCTCTTTGTTAAGTGATTGCAACATTTAAAACCTAAGTTCTGACGATAATGAAACGTTAAAGGGGTAACCATTGGTGTGTTCAGTGCTGTTTAAACCTTCTTTCTAAAAGGCTGGCGTGGCGCAGTCGGTAGCGCGGCGGATTTGTAACCGGAGGCCCCGGGTTCAATCCTCCGTGGTGCCATTGAGTTTCATCGGTGTGTTCTTGGGGAAGACACTTTCCCTTAGCCTCGTCCGTCGGATGGGGACGTAAACCGGGCGGTCCCGTGTATCGGTATATCCTCCGAGCACGTTAAAGAACCATAGGAATCTATTCGATAATAAGAGTAGGGCACGGTTCCCGGATTCCTATGTATCCTTCCCCTCTCTCTGGGGCGGCTCTATATAACCTATACAATGTTGATGAGCCGTTAAACAACATTCAATTCAATTCTTTCTAAAAGGACAGGCCTAATGTCGCCCTGTACCATTCGATTAGCAGTAGCATATTAAATACGCACCCTGCGTTTCTTTTTCCTTTCAGTATATTATACGATTAATATTATAACATTTGTGTTGTAACATATGCTTATCCTTGGATAGTGGATGTCAGCAGGGAACTTGAAGTTTGACCTAAAATCAAAAGGCATCATTCTCTCACCAAATGCACTCAAACCATGAATTTTGATGAGATTTGCTTCTGGGGAAATGGACAGTGCAGACAAGGTGTTCCATAATCATTATTGGGTCACGGCGCCCTTGACCTTCAATTTTTGATATGCACATACTGATGCTTCGTACAAAGTTTTGTCAAAATCCAACAAGTAGCGCAGACAAGATTTGTGACGGACGAACGGAAAGGCCAAATATAATCTGTCTCACCTACCACTTTGTGGTGGAAGACATAATTATAAAGACAATATTTTAGTTCATATGTAAACTTTATTAAGCAAATAATTGAGCGAACATAAACTTCAGCATTGACTCTGGCCAGTGGTGTACATGGAGTCTACTTCCACATGACGTGCAGCCTGAAAGAAAAAAAAGTAAATATAAGTCGAGCAGAGTATTCAATTTGAATCAGGTGTTGCGAGGGGGAGCTAGGGCATGTTTAGGGGAATGGGACAGTTTTAAATTTAATTATTGTTTAATGCCTCATCAACACGTTGTTTAGGTTATTTCGAGCCGCCCCAAAGACTCCGATACACAGGACAACCCGGTTTACGTTTCCAAGGCTAGCAGGACACATCGAAGTAACCCAGTGGCGCCAGTAAGACTTGAATCCGTGTTCACTGGATTTAAAGCCGATATTCTATAAACGTCCCACGACCAAAACTGAGTAAATGGCACATCAAATAAAGGGTCAATACGTATTATATTGTGTATCATATGAGTATATGATTGATCTGACATGATAACAGAACAATTTTAATGTATTTTTGACCCAACAGTACAGCAAGAATCTATTATAAGGAAAGTTAAATCTGACAGAGGGTGCAATGCTCTAAAACCAATCTTTACTAGAAGGGAAATAAAAAAAAAACTCTTGCCAAAAAATCTAAAATAGTTAAATTTTACACGTTTTGTTCATAGGATAGTTTACTTTAATGACTTAGTAAGGTCAATTTTCATGGGGAGAAAACATTAATATACAATTATTTATTTTCTCTCTCAAAACCTGGTGATGCCGCTAGTTTTAGAAATAAAACACGATTAAATAGGGCAGTTGAGAAGACACTTTTGTAGATGTTTGGTCTGTTCTGATGTGAAAATGTGTAAAACAGACAAAAGATTGGAAATTTCCTTTGTGTCCCTTTAACAAATTGGGGACCCATCACATAGAACATAATCATATTGTAATTTGTTGATGTTAAAGGGACACACGGCAATCTTGAAGTATTTATCAAGCATTAACATTAGCATCTCCATTTGTTAACCTAGTAACAATTTAAATTTTAACTTGCTTGCATTAAAAATTAAATAAAAGTGTCAGTTTTCATTTTGTCTTCGTTATTCTATCAAATACTTAACTATATTATAGGTGCACTATTATCAACTTTAAGTAATGTGTAAAACAATTTCTTCTGAACTATTTTAATAAATAATATTAATAATTGCACAAATGCAAATTATGCAGAAAAATTGACCGAACTCCAGAAGTTTTAAACAAATAAAGACTGCCTGGTGTCCCTTTAACACAACTTGCTTCGCATGTATCCAGTACATGTAGTTTACACGAGCTCATATGACAATCACGCTGCATTATAACTGAAAACCATTTTTACTCTAACTTTGAACAGCACCGTGCAAGCATAACACGTGTGGTAATGCAAGCTCCATTTAAAGAACTACACAAGTGCAAACAAGTTTTGAAAAGGCTCCCACCTCCATATGCGGCTTGACATTCTGAAGTCGTCGGTATCAATTCACATAGAGCTGCTCAAGGGCACGACTCACAATTGAGGCCTCTCTGAAAAACAACATCGATCCAATGTCAGTGATCAAACAGACATAGTTTATCCTTTGTTAAACATAATGTAACATATTTAAAAAAGAAAAGAAAAGAAAAAAAGAAGAACTAAACTGAACAAAGCATGAATACTGCCTCTGCTCAATTACACGGTTAATGTAATAAAAACATCTCTCATCATTCATTATACATGTAAAATATAAAGTAGCTTGAATTGGTGATCCATTAAAAACACTGTTCCACTTTCACAGCATATTTCCAGCCCATGGAATAGTCATTTCTTTTGAGACACACTGGATGCAAGTGTAGTAGCTCCACCTCCTTAAAAGCTTTTAAGTGAAGTATACTTTCTCGAAAGTTGGCCTTTTTTTCGCAACAGAAAGTATCTAGTAAATGTAAATAAATGTGAATTCAAAATCATTTCATTGTCTCAAAACTCTGCTGTACATAAATATGAATTTGACCGAGATTTCAATCATGTTAACATTGTTTACATTGTTTCAATGGTAGTTGTATCTGGTTATGTATTCACGAATGTGCGAGAAAATGGGATAACGTAACGATATAGAGACAACGCTAACAATTTACATTCATGCATCTGAGGGGTGGGAGTGAAGGGGGTTTCTAGTTTCCCTACCACCTCCTTGTTTTCGGTATGCAAGCTCCATCACCTCCGCCCCCCTCCACACACACACTTGGTTGGGTGTGGGGTGGGGGCGGGGGTTGCGGGGGACATTGATGGCATTTCTACTAGTGATTGTTTTATTCCACGACACGTTCTACAGTACATCCAGTTACTAGAAAGATCGGAGTACACGAAAAACACTTACAGTGATTATAAACTTTCTATTATACAGCATATACCACTTTTAAGCACTATATTTGGCTAAATATGTACGATCTAAAAGTGGTGTGTACCACAGGTACCGGTTTAAAAAAAAAAAAAAAAAAAAAAGTTATATTCTATTAAATACAGTATTTAATAGAATATAACTTTCTTTTTTTTTTTAAACCGGTACCTGTGGTGTGTACTGTTTATTAACAAACACATTTTAATGACAAAACAAATACCTTGATAATGGACCTCTAGCAGCAGACAGTAATCCCAAATCCAATTTTGCACCAACATGTCAATTTCACGTGTCAAGTTATGTCACGGTGACCTGTCGGTCACTAACACTGCATCGTGTTTACACATAATGGAACGTTATTTCGTCCGGTAAGGTATTAGTTTTTACATAATCTACGGTATAAAACACTGTACGCGTGTTGTAAGACTCCATAGGTACCCGTAGTGCTCGCCGACGTAGCGCGTCCAATTTCGGATGTAAAAAAATGGCGTCTGTTTTAATTGAAAATTCATAAAATAGTCCGTAAAATACAAAGAAATAGTCCAAGTTCGCGGAGTTAAAATGCGAACAGAACTGATATGTTATAGGTACGTGGCGTTCCTACTGTATATACAGTAGTAATTAATGCAATCGATACTGCGTCCGTGGCGAGTGGTTAGAGTCCCTGACTTAAAATAACTTGCGCCTCAATGCTGTGGGTTCGAGCTGTCTATCCAGCTGGCTCGCGGAACGTCTATGGTTTTATCCAGGTGTCCGACCGTGCACGAAGATTGCCCAGATGAGCACCTGAGATTTTTCACCAATGAAAGCTGGAAAGTCGCCACATGACCTTGGCTGTTGGTGCGACTATAAACTCAAATTCAATTCTGTCATGCACAAGCTGTGTCACATTTCCTGAAAGCGACTTTCCGAGCGGACATATTCAATACTACACGAACTTTCTACGACCCCAGTCAGCTTCGCGGATATCGGCTGAACGTTTTGTTTGGTTAAGTGCACAGGGTGTAGACGTAACAACCCACATATGTGCTGAACATTTTATTGGAAAAACACACTAATTGTTCAATTGTACACACTAATTGTTCAATTGTTCAGTTCGGGTATGAAGTTCAACACCCTCAAAACCAAAAGACACAATTTCAAAATGGCGTCTAATGTCCACATCAATGGTAACCTTAGTGTGAGGCGGTGCCAAGATAACATGTTGCATTAAGTACGTGTATCACATATCGCAGCATACAGTGGGATATCTTAGCAGATAGACCCTCATGTCATGATGCTAGAACCATCTGAAACATGACAGAAGTCAACCATGAGTTCTTCCCTGACCTGCGAAAAGTCCGGATCTAAATCCAGTTGAACACGTATGGTACTTGTTAAAACGTTGCAAGCGAGAACTTCCACAGCCACACAATCTCCGAGAAATGTGTCAAAGTGTCACTCGATCATGGAATGTCATTACGCAATGATACCTCCAGCACTGCATTGTGTCAATGAGAGCCCGATGCCGAGCGGAAATTGCTGCACCAGATATTAGCTGCACCAGATATTAAATGCCATTTGGAAATTGTGACTTTTGCTTTTGAGGGTGTTGAATTTCATACCCGAGTATTGTTTAACTATTAGGAGTTTTGTAGTAACATTTTCAGCAAATATATGAATTGAATTGTTGCATACGATAGCTTTTTAAACATCGCTCATCATATTAGTTAGTTTTGCATGAGCGACCTGGTTAAAACTTCCAGAAAACGTTTTGCCACTGACAATTCCAAGGCGGTACCCATATTGTCAACCGTGTTATGTTTGTGGTGTCTCTTTTTCTGCTTGTACTTCTCCAAGTGAATAGTTTTTATTTTGTATGCGTTTTTGGGTGGACTATTTTCTGTGAATGCTACCTTTCATGTTCCACCCATGTCTTGTTGTTTGGTCTTTGCACGGTGGAATTTGTTTTGTGAATGTATATGATAGAGTCGAATACTATTGTTTTGTCATAAGTATGTTATGTGTTATTTGTGTACTTTATTCAACCCCGTCAGCATATATGTTTTTAGAGCTGTTTCATTGGCTGTCTCAAACACAAGAGATTGTTTTCATACGTTATTTCTTCGTATGAATAGTTTTCTTACCCAGTAATCTCACTGTTATCTTATTTAGACAGTTTCTCATTCTTTAAATTAACAGGTTGGACTTAATACGCATTCAATTTGCTGTTAAGAATATTTTGCCTAACCCCATACAAATTTAAGACCAATTTATTGTGCGAGATGTGGCAGTAAACAATCCAGCCAACATAACTTAAATCCAATAACGTGGTGTCTATAAAGTTACTCGTTATATAGCACATTCACTAACAAAACAAGCCATACTTTAACTTTCCATGTAATTTTGTTTGCGCCTGGAAACGTGTACGAATTGTAGAAGTTGTCACACAGGTAAAACATGAAATGTTGCATTCACAAAACGCAGAACAATAGCACGTGTAGCACGTGCAGTTGTGCACGTGTAGCACATGCAGTTGTTAAAATGTTTATACATTCGTGAACTCATCTCGGCGCGCAATGAAAGGCGAACTTTACAGACGCAGTCACCGGAACAGTCATTAGTCAGGTAGTATGTTATAAAGGGTAAAATATGAAAAGGCCGAGACTCTTTCGGAACTAATTGAATCCCCATTGTTTAACTCATAAATATTGCATTAATCAGCGATTCGTAGCGTTCAGCGTTTCTAACATTTCAAAACTTCCTAAAAGCATATTGATTGAACAGGTTTATAGCTTTTGTTTAAGTATCATTTTCGCTTCAAACACATTTAAAAAAGTTTAAATTATTTAAATGTCAATTGACAATCGATACTATTATGCTTTAGTATGTAAACTGCCTGTACCAATAGTCTAAAGTACTATTGTGAGACATCCCTTAAGGCTTGCATTTGCACTCAGCTATGCAGGTTCTTGTTTATCATCCAATTGCATTTAATTCCCTAGCGGTATCGTGGACATTTAACATGTACGACTTTAGTACCTTGAACTTATAGTATCTGCCTGTCACATACTTTTACCTTTTACTAACCTCATCCGGTTTATATTTTGCCATATAAATATCTGGTAAGCTGGACTTGATGATCATCGATACCATCGCTTGTTTCAAGTTTTGATCGCGCACAAAAGAAACTCGCTAAACATATTTTAATTCTTATCCGCCATGCATTATGCATATAAGTTACCCATTGTTTATCGTAAGATATACTAGAATAGTTATCTGTCCATATTGTTTAGGCGTTGTATGTAGGGAACTGGAAAGGAAAGAAAATAGTATGAGGATTTGGGATTCCCTTCTTCAGATAACGTAAATTGTGAGATAAATAAAATAGCAGTATTTCTCTTCTTTTGAGCAGTAGCTTCGCCTTGTTATTGTTTTTTGCATTTTTTTTGTATGGCGGAAGATGATCTTGTCTTAACGCTTTATTTTGAGGAACTATTTTCCTTGCGCAAAAAGGAAAGTCAAAGGCAGCGGACGCGGTTGATTCGCCGTTTCTCCGAGGCAGATATTAGATAAATATCATAGCAAGACAAGTACCAATTACTAATCTGCTTCGTGAAAAATAATGACATCATTGTTTCATTTTGCTTTGGAATAAGCCTAATCTGTTTTTAATAGCATGGATCGATACACCTTTTCAAAATACAAATAAGTAGAAAAGTCGAACACGAAACGATGTTTCACAGAACACAGTAAACCCAAAAACACACAAAACGACAAACGTGAATGGCAGTGTTAATAAAGAATAAAGGCATATGACGTCACAAACAACAAAAACAAAAAGTGTTGACAATAGGACTACCGCCATGGAACGGTAAGTGGCAAAAGGGTCGCTGTGGGGTTTAAACCAGGTTTACTGTGCTATGAGGCGTGATAGTTGTTGCTTCTTAAATTACATAACATAAACAGGCTCAATAAAACCGAGTATGCTACTTTATTATCTTGGTTGTTTGTGTTGCTTCCAAGGGATCACAATTATTATATGTATTAACGTTCGTTCATGAGAGGTAATGTTGAAGCAGTATTTCAAAACCATCTGTATCAAGCTCCTTAGTCCCAAAGGACCAGTAAAACAACACGTAGTTTGCAGAGCATAACCATGATAACTATATTCGAAGAATTCCTTCCCCACTCTTTTGTTGTGTATTGTCCTTGACCTGTTTATCGACTATTTGCGGTACAGTAGTGGACTTCGGTGTCATTGCGTTTAAATGCTGTGGTGTTCATGAGACCATTTAGCTCCTCTTCTCAAAGCACTACACTTGCAGAAATGCGACACTATTCCCAGATAATGCGCATTTGCATCAATTAATACAGAAGGTATTCCTATATTCGTTTGAGAAATCACCAAAACCCAATTAATTATTTGACTATTTTTTCTTTACTGCATGAGTGGCGTGTCGATATCAGTAAGTGTATATCACAATAAATTACAAATGTATGTTTCAACTCTTTCGTTATGATGACACTCTTCAGCTGGCGGTTTATAATTATTTATTATAATGAATCTCGTACTTGCAAAAACAGCTTTACAACAGTATCTTCTAAACGTAAATCTGAGCAATACAGATATCGAATCCGCTGGCGAGGATAAACACATTTCAAAAGATCAAGACACCGATATGGACGTTTATGGATACAAATTGGAAATCGTAAATCGTGTTTCATTATCGGTGACTTCATTACCGCAAAATCAATAGGTTATTATAGTTATCTGGTCGCTAATTTTCAGACATGTAATATGTATACACAGTTCTGAAGAAATGTCGCGTTTGATATATATCGGATGAACAATCAAATACCTAGTGTATTAATAAAACACACCATCAATCTTTTAAATCTGTTGTTTCTGCACTTATTTTGCTAGTTAGGGAATACACACTGATAAAGGTGATCCTATTGAAACAACATACACACTCAAGATAATAAAGTAATACACTCGGTTTTATTGAGTCTGTTTATGAGTGGTATTGTTGAAGCAATATTTCAAAACCATCTGTATTAAGCTATATATAGATAATAATATAAATAATATATAATAAAGTATAAATAACACTACTGATTTGTAGCATGTGGAAGACATTTTACAGCCGCCACACCGCACTAAACGAACGCTATATTACGTTGTCCGAGTATAAACTTTCATACCCCATCCAACCCCTTCTCCAGGAAGCAAAAACTAGATTCGCCCAAAAGTCGGAAAATAAAATAATTGCGCTCTCCTAAAAAGAATTCGTACAGCCGTTAATGTAAAGGCTTGAGCATGACACGTTGTTTTTGCAAAAAAATATAAGAAAACTTGAGCAGACTTTTTGAATATTCATGACTGATTGAAATAAGATATCAAATCATTTTACAAGTAGTTTAGGAATGAGGGGTATAGGCAAAGTTCCCAGGGAGGGGTTTGCGAGATGAGTTTTAGATTTTGTTTTCGAGGACTTGACATGCCGTTGTCAACCTAGACTTATTGGTTAGAGATTAAATCATGGCGGGGATTTCTTTATTTACACTGTTCTGTTTTAATGGGATGACAGTAGTGTAAGTGTAAGGTTTGGTGCATCCTAGAACCGGCTTAAACCCCCCGTGGCCTACTTTGCCACTGACCGTTCCAAGGCGGTAGCCCTATTGTCAACCATTTTGTGTTTGTGATGTCGTTTTCTTTTATTATAACTTTTGCCTTCTTGTTTGTTTGTTTGCGTGTTTGTTTCTGTGTTTTGTGGTTGACTGTCTTCCTTGAATGCTACTTTCCCTGTCCGATCTTTTTATATTTCTTCTAGTATAGTTTTTTTTTATATCTTTCTTTGTTTTTACTAGTTGCTCAGCATGTTTTTATATCCTTTTTGTCAAAATTAGACATCTCCTTGGGTGGGACCCCGTCTCTGGGGACTGTGTCTATACCCCATTCCTATACTACTTAACACGGATTTTCCAAATTAGATGGCGTCATGACGTCATAACGGTCAGTTATATGGCCAATTTGGATGAGTCATGTTGTTAAAACTGTCAGCGTTGACTGAGACAGACACTGATTGATTTTATAGTAAAATAACTTAACAAATGCGATCAGTGAAAAAACGGTTTTTAATAACATTGTGACGTCACCCTGGAGTTCGTTTAGTGCAGTGTGGCAGCTGTAAAATGTCTCCCCGTGCTACGAAACAGTTGTGTTATATGTACTGGTCCTTCGGGACAAAGGAGCTCAACATAGGTGGCTTTGAAGTAGAATACCGCTTAAGCCGGTGCTATAAGGCGTGAGGGGTGTTGCTTCTTACATTACCTAACATGAACAGGCCGAGTATGTTACTTTAGTGTCTTGATTTAGTTTGTTGCTTCCAAAGGATCACATTTATCAGTATGCATTAACATTCACCCTCATTACGTGGTCCCGCCTTAATTCCATTAAGCGATGGGAAAGCTTATAGGATTTTATAACGGATATTTCGACAATAAAACTTGTTTAAAAACTTTATTTTACTGAAAAAAAATGTTATAACCTGTTCATAATTAACCATTAAATGTTTTAATTTTACAATATGCAAACCTTTTAAGAAGAAATTAAAAAAGTTTTATTTCACACCTGTTATCTACAAATACTGTTTTTAGCTCTACTGGCCGAAGCTTATGGGATGGCGAGTTGTCCGTCGTCCGTCCGTCGTCCGTCTCCGTCCGTTAACTTTTACCTCGTTAACACGATAGGGCTTTCATATTTCATCCGATATTTTTCAAACTTTACCAGATTGTTGATATCTATGAAAGCTCGGACGAGTTTGAAAACCAGCCATTTGGGACCACTAACACTGAATTTATCTCCCTTAAATTAGTTAACATTGCTATATTTTGCCTCGTTTTTCATCCGATCTTTTTCAACCTTTACCAGATTGTTGATATCAATAAAAGCTCGGACTAGGTAACCAGCTAGATCGGATTATTTGCACCACCGGAGTTATGGCCCTTGATTTTCTGAAATATGCTATAATTTGGCCTTGTTAACACGATAGGGCATTCATTTTTCATCTGATATTTTTTAAACTTTACCAGATTGTTGATATTAATGAAAGCTCAGATGAGTTCAAAAATCAGCCAGCTGGGACCAGTTAACACTGGAGTTACGGCCTTTGATTTTGTTAAAATTGCTATATTTTGCGTTTTTAACGCGGTAGGGCCTTCATTTTTTCATCCGATCTTTTTCAACCTTTATCAGATTGTTGATATTAATAAAATCTCGGATGAGGTTGAAACCAGCTAGATCGGATCATTTACACCGGAGTTATGGCCCTTGGTTTTCTGAAGTATGCTATAATTTGGACTCGTTAACAAGATAGCGCCTTCATTTTTCATCCGATCATTTTCAAGCTTTGCTGCTCCCAGCTAAATAGAGATACAAATATTGCTATATCCATCGCCAAATGCTTGCCATCTTCGAGATGTTTAAATTTCTGTACTGTTGATTTTTATGAATATTGAGTTCTGCTCAACCCGGGGCTAGAGGGCGTGAGCGGTAGCTAGTATATTTCACTACCGCTCATGAACAGTCTCAATCAAACCGAGACTGCAATATTTCGTATGTGTCGTGCTTGGCCGTTTCCAAAGGTCCATTATCGTACTCTTTTTATAGCACAGTGGCGTTGCTTGTTCAGTGTGGCGGCAGTAAAACGTCTCCCCGCGCTTGCAATCAGTACTGTTATTCATTCGATCTTTGGAGATCGCTGAGCCCGATACTTATATTTAGTGATCGGTGGTACATTTTCAATTTATTTTGTTTTCTTACTTAATTTTCGATTCGGTGGTTCCAATACTCCGGCCGATAAAAGGCTCTGGGTATTGTTTAACCACTCATAGGATATGTTGTCTGCTTTGTAATTTAGTCTTTTGGATATTACTTGTGATACGCAGGCTTCATAACCGCTGCTCCCAACTAAATTCCTTTTTGTTTATTTCGCTCTTCGCGGCATACAATTGTCTTGGGACCATACACCGCTGGATAAAGGGGATGAAATAAAGATACAAATATTGCTACATCCACCGCCATATACTTGCAATCTTCGAGATGGTTAAAATTCTGTACTTTTGATTTTCATGAATATTGAGTTCTGCTCAACCCCGGGCTAGAGGGCTTGAGCGGTAGCTTGCATAGTTCACTACCGCTCATGAACAGTCTCAATCAAACCGAGATTGCAATATTTCGTATGTGTCGTGCTCGGCCGTTTCCAAAGGGCTATTATCGTACTCTATTTTACCAGATTCTTGATATTAATGAAAGCTCAGACGAGTTCGAAACCCAGCCAGTTGGGACCAGTAACACCGGAGTATGGCCCTTGATTTAGTTAAAATTGCTATATTTTGCCTTTTTAATGCGGTAGGGCCTTCATTTTTCATCCGATCTTTTTCAACCATTACCAGATAGTTGATATCAATAAAAGCTCGGACGAGTTTGAAAACCAGCTAGATCGGATTATTTACACCACCGGAGTTATGGCCCTTGACTTTATGAAATATGCTATAATGTATCCTTGTTAACACCATAGGGCCTTCATTTTTCATCCGATCTTTTTTAAACTTTATGAGATTGTTGATATTAATGAAAGCTCAGACGAGTTCGAACGCCAGCCATATTCAACCATTTAGACCAGAGTTTTGGCCCTTGATTTTGTTAGAAAGGCTATATTTTGCATCGTTAAGACTATAGAGCCTTCATTTTCAATCAGATCTTTACCAACCATTACCAGATTGTTAATATCAATGGAAGCTCGGACATGTTTGAAAACCAGTCAGATTAAACCAGTAACAGCGGAGTTATGGCCCTTGATTTATTTAAAAATGCTGTATTTTGCCTTGTTAAGACGATAGGGCTTTCATCTTTACCAAACTTTAACAGATTGTTAATATCAATAAAAGCTCGGAAAAGTTCGAAAACCAGCTATATCAGATGAGTAATACCGGAGTTATGTGCCCTTTCATTATTGAAAAATTCCATTTTCAGCCTTGTAAACACTCTAGCGCCTTCATTTTGTATTCGATATTTCCCAAACTTGGCCAGATTGTTGATATCAATGAGAGCTCGGATGAGTTTGAAAACCAGCCAGATCAAACCAGTGACACAACAAATTTAAAAGATTTTCGTCTTTTCTTTTACGAACTTTACAAGAACTTTACAAGGTTGTTGATACCAATGAAAGTTTGGACTAGTTTGAAAACCAGCCAAATCGGATTAGTAACACCAGAGTTACGGCCCTTGAGTTAAACATGCTGTAGTTTGCCCCATTAAGTAAGATAGAGCCTTCATTTGGCCGGATATTAATGAAACTTTGCAGGCTTGATCAGTACTAAATCTAGTTATGCATATCGTCACCGTGTCCCGGTTGAATGCTTTTTGGTAGAGTTATGGCCCTTTAAAGGTTTTAATACATAAACTTTGAATGGACTAGATCTCCTGAACCCCTTGCCGGATTTCAACAAAACTAAGCAGGATGATCAATACCAGGCCTTAGAATGTCCTCGCCATATTTCGATTGCAAGATTTTTGGTGGAGTTATGGGCCTTTACAGGTTTTAATACACACATTGTGTGCAGACTAGTTCTCCTGAAACTCTGGCCGAATTTTGGCGGGGAGTATGAGCACCAAGCCTAGTTCCGGTTGAATGATTTTTGGCAGAGTTATGGCCCTTTAAAGGCTTTAATACACTAACTTTGTACAGAACTCCTGGCTGGATTTCAGTGAAACTTGACAGGAATGATCAGTACCAAGTCTAGTTGCGCATAGTATTGTTATGTTCTGGTTGAGTAATTTTTGTTGGAATTGTAGCCAGTAGAGCGATACAGGCCCTATTGGGCCTCTTTCTGTGATTGTTTTGGCACGGAATCTGCAGAAAATATTGTCTCAGACAGATTAAGATACTTTTTATAAACTTGATGACTCAAGCCCAATATTTGTGACTTTAAAGTAGAATATCGTTTAAGCCGGTGCTAGAAGGCGTGAGAGGTGTTACACTTTACAATACCTCTCATGAACAGACTCAATAAAATCGAGTCTCGACTACTACTTTTATCTCTTGTTTGTGTTTGTTGCTTCCAAGGGATCCCATTTTCAGTATTTATTGACATTTACACTACCGTTTGTTTAGTGCTGTGTAACGCCCGTATAAAGTCGCCCCGACTACAAATCAGTAGTGTTATTACTTACTGGTCCTTTGGGATCATCAATCTCACTCGTTGTGGCTTTAAAGTAGAATATCGCTTAAGTCGGTGCTAGGAGGCATGAGAAGTTTTACAATTCGCATTACCTCTCATGAACAGACTTAATAAAACCGAGTCTGCTACTTTTATCTGTTGTTTCTGTTTGTTGCTTCCAGGGGATCTCATTTTCAGAATTTATTGAGTTGATATGTTTAGGCCAAAAATGCCACCTTTTAAGAAAAAGGGGATACATTCCTTGTTAATAATCTTTTCAACTATTTGTTGAAGTATTGTTGGGGGTATTTTTGGAGGTTTATCTAATTATTCCATACATATTATGACTTATTTCATGTTGTGTTGTCCAGAAAATAAGGGATAACAAAGTTGGTACTAAGTCTTTTGTTATTTTTACTCATTATAGTTTCTCCTCATGTCAAAAACGGTCAACTTCTAGAAAATATTAGCCTCTTTCATAAAAAAACATGTCATGTCCATCACTATTGTTTTCCTAATTGCCCTGAATGGTTTGTTCTTTTGTTGCTCTGGCTTCTGCCAAGTCATTGAATATCTTTTGTGTGGCTTTCTAGGCTATTGTTGTTTTTTTTTGTATCTATATATACACGAGCATCTTTGTGTTTTACTTATATAAGTGATGGACATGACATGTTTTTATGAAAGAGGCTAATATTTTCTAGAAGTTGACCGTTTTTGACATGAGGAGAAACTATAATGAGTAAAAATAACAAAAGACTTAGTACCAACTTTGTTATCCCTTATTTTCTGGACAACACAACATGAAATAAGTCATAAAAGTTCGTAAAAGAAAAGACGAAAATCTTTTAAATTTGTTGTGTCACTGGTTTGATCTGGCTGGTTTTCAAACTCATCCGAGCTCTCATTGATATCAACAATCTGGCCAAGTTTGGGAAAAATCGAATACAAAATGAAGGCGCTAGAGTGTTCACAAGGCTGAAAATGGCATTTTTCAATAATGAAAGGGCACATAACTCCGGTATTACTCATCTGATATAGCTGGTTTTCGAACTTTTCCGAGCTTTTATTGATATTAACAATCTGTTAAAGTTTGGTAAAGATGAAAGCCCTATCGTCTTAACAAGGCAAAATACAGCATTTTTAACTAAATCAAGGGCCATAACTCCGCTGTTACTGGTTTAATCTGACTGGTTTTCAAACATTTTCGAGCTTCCATTGATATTAACAATCTGGTAATGGTTGGTAAAGATCTGATTGAAAATGAAGGCTCTATAGTCTTAACGATGCAAAATATAGCCTTTCTAACAAAACCAAGGGCCAAAACTCTGGTCTAAATGGTTGAATATGGCTGGCGTTCGAACTCGTCTGAGTTTTCATTAATATCAACAATCTCATAAAGTTTAAAAAAGATCGGATGAAAAATGAAGGCCCTATCGTGTTAACAAGGATAAATTATAGCATATTTCATAAAGTCAATGGAAATAACTCCGGTGGTGTAAATAATCCGATCTAGCTGGTTTTCAAACTCGTCCGAGCTTTTATTGATAACAACAATCTGGTAATGGTTGAAAAAGATCGGATGAAAAATGAAGGCCCTACCGCATTAAAAAGGCAAAATATAGCAATTTTAACAAAATCAAGGGCCATACTCCGGTGTTACTGGTCCCAACTGGCTGGGTTTCGAACTCGTCTGAGCTTTCATTAATATCAAGAATCTGGTAAAATAGAGTACGATAATAGCCCTTTGGAAACGGCCGAGCTCGACACACACGAAATATTGCAATATCGGTTCGCGATGTGCATGCTACCGGACCTCCATATAAAGGGATTTGCCTCAGTTAAATTTTAGGATTGGCGACGTACCTGGTGTTGCCTGTCAACATTAAGCCATTGTCAGAGTTATTTTAAATACAGTTGACTGACAACATGCAATTTCCAGGAACTGATTATATACCCCGAACACTTGTATTCATATTGATCGAGAGACCGACCAGGAACCATATTTCCCAATGCCGACAAGTAAGAAGTAAGATCAGCAAAAAGGAGAAGGGCAAACACAGCTGTCTAACTGCCATGGTTCAGTGGGAACATATCACTGAGAATCTGGGCTTAACTGGTTACCACCGCCACTGCATTTTTACAGTTAATACTTGGGACACCTTTATTTATTATTCATTAACTGGAAAGGTCCTCATTGAGTCATTCAATGTAGTTCGACATATCTTTAATTTTTGTAAACTGAAAACTTTTTAACAAATGCTCTTGTTTTCACAAAAATCATGATGAAACCAATGCATTATATACATAAAGAACCATACAATATATTATGGTATTTCTTGAAATTAAAAAAATAATATGAAAATAAAGAATATTAGTGATCGAGTTTTACCCATATAAAACCAATGCAACTCATCAAAACCTCATTCAGACCTATTTTTATTACACCAGCATTCATTTGCAAGAAATAAGTAGAAAAAAGTAATTAATATAAGTGCGTGAAAACGTGTATTTTATTACATTTCTATGCGTGAAAGATCGGGATTTCTCAGTGCAATAATATTCATAATCGCTAAATATTAATAACTAACTCAGAACACAGTAATAACTAACGTTGCTAACTTTGAACACAATAATAACTAACGTTGCGACGTTGAGTCGTGACATCAACAAAGTGTTACTGACATCGACGTCATCCGCCGATAAAGTTCAATAAAGTGAATATTTGTTTGCAAAAACGTAATTTAAAATGTAATAAATAGATTATTTAAAAGCTGGGATCGATTATTGGGTAACCCTTCACTTGATGGTAGGCGTGCGTTGTTTTTTTTACTCACTCGCGTCCGCTCGTTCGTGAAAATAACCACACGTCTACCACTCATGAAGGATTTCCCTATAATCGATCCCAGCAGTTAAATAATCTCTATATATTACACTTGCAATATTTGTCGCCATCTATTTCGTAGGTTTTAACAAAAATGGTATTTTCATCGTAAACTGTTTACAGAAACACGAATCAACGCACACTTTATTTTAAACCCCGTTTCATCAATATATTGTTAAAATATTGTAATACATCGCTTGTAAACTTACCTGTACATGTGTAACAATTTGCCATTTCAGCTATTTGAGACGCCATTACACGGTAATGTTAACAAAAGAGTCTGCTACTAAAAAACAAACTCCCATCAATTAACACCTTCATCGATATCAATTCAAAAGCAAAATTACATACAATTAAGAAAAACAGTTTGTGTTTTTATTTTCAATAAAGATTAACCTATATTTATTAATAATGCGTCGATATTAGCCAATTTTCTTACCTGGATGTTTCTCATGTATTCTTCGCATTTGCAGTAAATTTACAAAATGGCTGAACAGAAAGACAAGTTTGTTAGGTTTAAAAGTGGGAGACCAGTCCCTTCATACACGTTCCTGCTCCATTAAACGTTCCCGATCAGGAGAACAAATCTCGGCCTTTAATTATCAACCCCAAACAATCATTGAAACCAATCTTTTTTTGTCCTGGAGTAAGATCACGAGTCATCATTTTTTATATACTGTGCAAGTTAAACTTGGAAACGTTACAAGGGCTTATGTAAGGGTATTAATTAAACAGATGTGTTTATAAAATAAAGATGAAAATTGATTTGAATTGAATTTGATTTTATAGTCGCACCAACAGCTAAGGTCATATGGCGACTTTCCAGCTTCCACTGGTGGAGGAAGACCCCAGGTGCCCCTCCGTGCAATTTTCGTGCACGGGCGGGCACCTGGGTAGAACCACCGACGTTCCGCAAGCCAGCTGGATAGCTAAAGAGGAAAATACTTGGATACATCTCTGCTGTCTCTCTCTATAACATCATTGCTGCTCATATTTGACTGTTTTTTGTTGGTAATTTTCAGACTTCGATTTTCTCTACTCGAAACTCGATATTGTCTACTCGAAACTCGATTTCTCTACTCGAAACACGATATTCTCCACTCGAAACTCGATTTTCTCTACTCGACACTCGATATTCTCTACTCGAAACTCGATTTTTTTTCTTCTGGAAGCTCGACATTCTCTTCTCTAAACTCGATCCTTAGAAAAAGAGTACATAAGGAAAATTTGGAAATCGCCGAACATGATCAATACAAAAAAATAGTGCAGTCTTGGTGCTTGCTACCGTTCACGCCCACTATATCTTGAATTGTATATACATGTATATAGCATTATATTATCACATTATATTAGCACGATTTATTTATCCTCTATCATTTTGAATTTAAAACCGCATGCACATAATTAAATAAAAACATTGAGATTTTAATTTTCTACTAATTTTTCAAATATATTACTGGTGCAATGTGATGTAATCATGCGCTTGAAAAAGTGTGAACATTATGAAAGTCAAACAGGAGATGTAATATTCACATTACGCAGAAACCGAACACGTGAAGTAATTTTAAAAGGTTTATACTTCTTTGCGAACAGGAAAAGCCGAACGTAAAATACTCATTTGTTAAGAAGATACCCAGTCTGTTGACTTCTTTCTGCACTTAACGAATGACAATCACCAGACTTAAATAGTGCATGAATCAGTAAAGCGAAACCATCAACATTTCCAACTCCTAATCATTATAAGTGCTTAGGTACATGAATTGTTGCTGAAGTTCCATTTTAGTTTGAAAAACATATAAAATATTTATATTTCAATTAGTTTTCAATATTGCCAATCGTTACTATTATGGCTGTCGCTATGATCAAAGACGTGTTTGATTAATTGACCAGTCTGTACCAAAACAGTTTCAATCACGAGACCTCTCAAGATTACCATTTACTATCAACTATGCATGTGCTTGTTATCATCTGATTACAATTAATTCCATAGAGACAGCATGAATATGCAACAAACAGATGTCTAGACACTTTTACCTTAAACTTTTAACACGAACACGTATCATCAATCTCTCACATCTTCGACGCTTGCTTGTAAATACAAACGTTTTGATCGTTTGTGCAGAAACAATTTAAAATTGGGGGCACGTGACCGTCGATATAATAATGAGATTTCCCTGTTTGTTTATCCTTAGTTTATTAATAAATGTTTTGTCTTTCTGCCTTTCTGTATATCTTGGATAGCATGCGTTCCTGTCTCAGCCAATCAGAAACGATACCAGTGTATCGGCAAAAATTAAACCTTTGTTCGGGAGGACTGCTATAGACGCTTGCCCAGAAAGCAAGCAAGCATCGCAGATGATCTAGACTATATCTCACATATCCTACCCGCAAAACAGACAACTGTGTAACATTAAAATATTATTATTCCAACAGGGAATCAAGTTTTCACTGAGTCATATAAAAAACACGCATTCAAAACAGAAATATGTTTCATTAAACACATTGGCCTGTATTCATAGAGCAACTTAAGTAGAGAAATATTACTTAAGTCGAGATGTAAGATGTTTACATATTTTCAAATATCATTCAGCTCTCAGCGACACTACAGAGGATCTTATTTAAGATATGTTTTTGCAGTGGGTTTTATTAACCCATAGCACTATTACAAGTAAAACGAATATGTTTTAAAACGATAGAAAAGGGTTTTAAAAGAATGATACATTTTGACTTAAATAAAGATATTGCTGAGAAGCTTCATGAATACGGATCTTGTCTGCGGTAGTCCGGTAGGAAACACGATGGAATCGGAACACCTTGATCACGGGTTCAAACCTCAATAGCGGCATCAATCGTGAACGCTCGGCCAATCCCGTCATTCTTCGGGATCCCGCCTCGTGTGTATCATGGCGCTTCGGTTTGTTCAGAATCTTGATATTTTGATCGCCGGAAGGCAACGAAACAGAAAATAGTGCACTGTTGCTATGTAAACAACATGACTGCAATCCCACACGTGTTGATGTATAATGTGCGTTGAGTGTTTGCTTCTTACAATCAGATGAAGGTTTTATCACTGCTTTCATGTAAATAGACTATTGATGGAGCAATCGGCTAAATAACGTTGCAACATTTGGATGATAAATTTGATTATGAATGCAAATTTGTTTTGGCAGGAATCTAAGGCGCGATGACGTAACCAATATGGAAACCTGCGTATTACATTCGAGTAATGCTACGAAGCCGTGTACGAGAAGTTGCAGGTAGCGGTACATGTACTAGATTATAGGAGAGGCTAGTTACCAGCCATATGGAGTACACGGGAAACGATGACGTCATTTTGTATACACATTGTCGCATTGCGCAATCGAACATACACAATAGACAGCAAATGGGAACAATTCGGTCTGGTATTCACGATTAATTCTAGAAGTGGACTCGATAAAAGTTGTTATCCATGATCATATAGTGAATACACTTTGTAGAATGTGGTACAGATAACGTTAGTAGTATTTTACAAATTAGCCAATTTACATTGAAATTAGGCCACTCGTTCGGTACCTGGCTGGTTCGGACTGTGTGCGATTCGGAACGCATTATAATTTCCTAATTTCTGTATTAATACATACTATTGTATTAATTCAGAGCTTACTATTTATGTTCCAAACAATGCTTAATTAGAACACAGACATATTTTATCATAGATTATTTTTATTTTGGCCGTTATCTCTCTCTCTCTCTCTCTCTCTCTCTCTCTCTCTCTCTCTCTGTTGTGTTTTAGCGAGGGGCTCTCTTTTATATGAAAACTCCCAGACAGGGGTGTGTGCGAAGCGATGCATAGTAATTTTAAGCCTTTCTAGAGAATCATAAAGCATGTGTATTTTTAATGTATGGTATGATCTTACCTAACGTAACAGAAGCACAAAGCTTTGTGTTCATAGCAGAACCATTTGACACGGGGTAGAAGCATGAAGCTGTGTGCTCATAGTAGAACCATTTGACAATGGATAGACGTAAGAAGCTTTGTGTTCATAGTAGAACCATTTGACAATGTCTAGAAACACGAAGTTGTCTGTTCATAGTAGAACCATTTGACAATGGATAGAAACATATGACAATGGGTAGAAGCAAGAAGCTGTGTGATCATAGTAGAACCATTTGACAATGTGTAGAAGCTGTGTTACTTACATAAAAAATAATGAAAGCTGACCGGTTTACGCTTAACTATATATGGAAAACATTCCCAATGACGATTCAATAACTTCTCCAGGGATACAAATACTTTTCTCAAAGGATAAAACTAATGTAAATGTACTGAATGGGACGACTTATATTCATTTAAATGTGAAGTAATAAAACACAGTTATGTGACATTTCGCATCTTATAGACACCATTATAGAACTGCGTATCCCTCCTTGTATAAAATAATACGGGCTAATACTCTGTTTTGTAAGCTATATCTATCTGCTATTGTAATGTTCTTTTAATTGCGCATGCGCAAGCCTTTACATTCTCTTCCTGCCAAAGAATAAAAGAAAACGGTATGTAATTTGTCATGATTGTTGAGTAAAATAATGAATTCCCTCCTTTAAAAAAATCATTTTGATTGCTGCTCTGTGGCATTATCAAAATTTCATTTTGATCGCTGCCAAATGAACGTCAGCTAATCCTTCAATTCAGTAAAATCAAATTTAATGACAGTTAACAATTTTATTATTAGTAAATTTCAATGTAATACTGACCACTGTTCCCCATGGTCGGGATTATAGCACGAACTCAAGCATTTTGGAGCTTATTGTTGGTTCATCATGCCTAGTTCGGTCGTGCACATTATTGTAAACTTTAGAAAAGATGATTAAATTAAGAAACATTTTACTTTAGAATTATGATTTTGAATAAACATTTTATTTAGGCTTTTGGGGCTTCACTGAGTGTATAAGGCTGCTGGGCCATGCCCTCTTTTACTTTAGCCTATTGGGGCTTCATCTTTTATTTAACTTCTTTAAGGGTATCAGGCTTATGGGTCATGCCCTCTTTTGTAAAACATGGTAAGGGCTGCCATGATATATATATGTGTTGCCGGCAGCCCGCTATTTGGAGCCACGCCAAATACTTGCCATAACAATTTAATAAATGATCAAGCAATTTAATAAATGATAATATTTTCTTTTGTGTTTGTCAAGTTGGTGCCGTCCTAATAATTACTAGTAGTAGTAGTAGCGTTAATATGAAAAAGAGTTTTATCATTGAGCGATATGTCTTCGGAGAGTAATACAATATATATATATATATATAAATATATTTTTTTTAATATATAAATATATGTATATATATATATCATCATTTGCGCTTCGTTTTCATGATTGAAGTCTTCACGGAGTAGTAATGTCCCCAACATTTCTGCCACACAATACCTTTGGCAAATATTGCAGTTGTGCCTTCAAGATAGAGTCCGTTCAAATTGCTCTCATGACACGTTTTATACCACCAGGTACCGCTATACATTTGGGCACAGTTGTCATTTGCAAGTCCGTCGTTGTCGTTGTCATATGTGGTGAACTTAGAATTGCTGGCATGACCTTTCAAAGAGTCCGATCCACAATCGCCGGTGTAACCACCCTCAGTAAGAATGTATTGCGAGGCTGAGTAGCTCACCGTGAACGTTGAATAGTGTTGGTAACATCCCCATATGTATCCAGTAATATGTGTAACTCGCTCGGTTCAGCTGTCAGTAAGTGGATAGTGTCAAGCCCGAGCCAAAACTCGCCCGTCCTGTTACCAAACCCAGATACATAGTCCGACCATCCGCGGTAAAAGTCCTCGGACCCGTCCTGTCTTCTTTGAAACACTGTCCATCCGCCATTGTGCATATCGCACCACGTGTCTACTGAAGCTCCTCCCACCGGACGTATTGTGTAAACGCCATCAGTCACGTGACCATCTTCATACAGTTCCAGGCAATCTTTCTTCAATGGTGAAACATATTTCTTTACAAAACCTTCATAATGAGATTCCTGAAAAAGAGAATAATACAATTAAAGCTTATTAATAAAATGACCTGTCGTAATTAAGAAAACATACCGATAAAATGGCCGTTTCGAGATATAAAAAAATGCGTTTAAAATAGATACCTAGCCTAGAGATAAGAGTCTGTCCATACGAAAGGTAGGAAGATAAGTATGCGGAAAGACTCATTTCGCAATCTCATGGCATAACGCCTGCCTAAACACCACCGTATTGAATAAACTTTCAAAACCACACGTCCACGTCTTCAGAAGAAGATACAAATATCGGACAGGGAAAGCAGCATTCAAGGACGACAGTCAACCACAAAACACAAAAACAAACATGCAAACAGACAAACGAGAAGGCAAAAGTAATAAAAAATGCAAACGACATCACAAACACAAAAGGGTTGACAATAGGGCTACCGCCTTGGAACGGTCAGTGGCAACAAAGGCCACAGGGGGTTTAAACCGGTTCTAGGATGCACCAAACCTCACACTTACCCTACTGTCATCCCATTAAAACAGGACAATGTAAATAAAGAAATCCCCGCCATGATCTAATCTCTAACCAACAAAGCAGCATCAATAGGCAATATAAGTAAAACACAAATATGCTCGTGTAAATATAATACAAAAGAACAATAGCCTAGAAAGCCACTTACTCAATGACTTGGCAAAATCCACAGCAGTAAGAGAATAAACCATTAAGGGCACGACAAGAAAGATCATAGACACACATCAAACGCCACCGTCCCAATGGGCTTTAGGAAACAAGATCAGGGTTACGATAATAAAATTTTGCAAATGTTTTACGAAGTTTATGGTAACGGTAACCCTGATTGAGTAACGTTTTAGTTATACAAAGATTACGAATATTAAAGTTCTCAACTCGGGTACAAGTTCTAGAAAAACGAATAAGTTGAGACACATACACACCATAAGAAGTTGCTCGGGGAACATCCCCATCCAAGTTGGGATAATTAACAATGTCAAAATTAAAATCATCTCTCTTGTCATAGATTTTGATAATTATTTTACCGAAGACTCACCGAAATATTGGAACGGATCGTTCCACATACATACCTAGTTTTCGTATTGGATAGACTCATAGTTCTGTTATAAACTGGATTCGAACTTTACCGATGCTACTGTTTTTGTTTTCGGTGTGTGAAAACCTGAGACGTGACTTTGTATTAAAATTGTTTACAAATGCAGGTACTATTCTGCTTCAAGGAACTAATTTCTTGCGCAAGTCATAATAATAATTTTCATAAGTTTAGTATTAGTGTCTCATTCTGAAAGTGTCGTTTTAATCGAAAGGTTGAAACTATCAGGATTAAACAAAATATTGAGTGTATGTATACATGTGTAAACTTCGCCAAATCTACGCCCATCAGCAGATACAATATCCAGAATATGCTATATTCAATTTTCTTTGAACAAAGTTATAACACAAGATCGTTTTGGAGGGCTTAGACTTAGAGTTAAAATAACCTGGATTCACAAAATGTTCCAGACCGAAAATAAATATACCTACCTTACACAAATTAGCTCAATCAGACTATATTAAACTGAATTTTAAATAAAATAAACACTTTATTCTAATGAGATATAAACATGTGCGGATCAAGTGTAACCAATATAATGGCAACAATTCCACTCAGTCAATATATGGAGGTCCGCTGTCTATGGTTTATGCAAAGTAACTGGCATTGCCATCCTATCTAAATGTTGTTGTTTTTGAAAAATTGCCGCCTTTTCTAAATACCTTTTATTTTTATTTTGTGCTAACCTTTAATCTCCATGTTTTACAATAATCATACAATACATCTAAACCTTTCTGTAAACTTTCAACGGTTTGTGAAAAGAGTACAATATCGTCAGCAAATAAAAGCAACAATAATTTAAAATCTCCCAGTGTAACACCTGGTACATTGTTAGTTATGAAATAGACTTCCGTGTCATTCAAATGCATAGCAAACACAAATGGGGATAGACACTCTCGCTGAAGAACTCCTAAAGCACATGTAAAGTCTTCACTCAACTCATTCCCGTGTTTTACAATTGATTTAACAGATTCGTGCATTGATTTGATAATCTATAGCACCTTCCGCCGTAAGCCTGTTTTATTATTTTACACCACAAAATATCTCTAACTACATAGTCAAGAGCTTTCGAAAATCAATGAATTCAGTATATAGACGCTTACCCTCATTTATTGCATGCTTTATTATATCATGTAGAATAAGAAATGGTGTCAATGGTACCCATTTTACTCCTAAATCCCGACTTCCACATATACATTATAGTTTTCAGCCCATTTGGTTTTATAATTAAAATTCGTGTGAACAACTTGCCATATCTGCTTAAAAGTGTAAAAATGTAATTGCCCTATAGTTGTTACGTCATTAATACTAGCATTCTTATGTAGTGGAACAATGAATCCATCAGTCCATTTGGCGGGGAATATCCCAAATTAAAATCAGCATTAAATATGCTAGATAGATATGGTAAATACTGTCGGTTCCATAACAGAATAATTAATTTATAACCTTGTTCGGCCCCTGCACATTTTCCAAGCTTAATTTGCTCACATGCTTTAGTATCTCAAATTTCATGTATAGCAGCATTAATTGTAATATAGAGCTGGCAAATTGGTAAGAAACAGATATTTTGCAGGGAAATAATAAATTTGATGTTTTTTATTTATTTATACTCTTTATATCCTCTAGTTACAGATATTTATAAATTGTGCAGATAGTGCAGTGAAGAACATATAATACAAGTGACAAAAAAGGCAAAGTACAAATAACATCAATAAACACAAACAAATATTAATTAAGTTCAAAATAAACAAGCAGTGTTGACTAATAAGTAAAGAGAAATGTTTGGTGTTTTTTTTTGGCAGATTTTTATCCATATTTCACTTCTAATATAATGATATAATTAATTAAAATGTTCTTAGTACTAGTTTTTATTTATAAAGTGATCATTAACATTATAGTTCATACATGATTAAGAAATTCACTAGCATTATTTCTGTCTTATTGACTTGTCTCAAACAGGTAAACACATGAAGCAATATAACTATAGGATTCCTGACAGAATTGTTTATGGCACAGTTCATTGTCAAGTTCATTGGAGTACCGGCCGATGAGATATCTAAGGACGTCCTCACATTCACCATTCAATAGTTTATCAAACATGTGCTGTCCATATTTTAAATGGACATGTTCAAAGAAAATGTTCCGTGTCGACTGTGTCAGTGGGCATATTGTAGTTATATGTGAATAAAAGTCTGTATAAATACTTTCACAAAACTTGCAAACTCTTGATACAGTTGGCGAAATGTCAGTCCATATTTTGCTAACCACTCTTGAGTTTTTTAGGGATAAACCATTTGAGGCACACTTCCATAATATGGCTGGTTTTATAACTGTATGAACGGACATAAATCTATCAAATACGTTTTGGCATCTCATACGTTGTAGCCATTGGCTAGATTCATACTTATAAATATTCTTCTTGACGAGTTTTTTCCAAACAAGTTTGCTCGGAAATATACTTGATTCAATATAATTTACAATAAAATGTACCATATCATATTTTTTTAAAATTTTAAAAATATCAGGAATATAGCCTTTTTGTTTATTATCGGTTCTAACTATAAACATAGATAAGCGTGCATTAAAGACCTGCTTTGGAAGTAGATCATTCGGCATCGAACATAGTTTTTGTAGAAATCCTAACTTTCTTTTATCAACCTCTGCTTGTACTGGCAACCACCCGAGCATGCTTAGACACATATCCGTTCTAGTAAGTCTATCAAATCCCTGTATTACTTTAGCGCAAAAGCGGCAAAAAATCTCCATTTGCTCAATGTTCTGTTTGGATAAATTAAACCAAAGTTCCGACCCATACAATAGCGTTGGTATACAGATCTTATGTATAAGGGACGCTGATAAAATTGGATTAATGAGGTTTGTAGCGAGACCAAGAGGCATTAGAGAGAAGAACGCAGATTTTGCCTTCGTAATCGCAATTTTGATTTTTTCATTATGAGTAAAACTGTCGACTAGTGTGATTCCTACATGTTTGACGCTTCTTACAATATTTACTTTGTCTTGACCTAGAAAAAAGTCAGGACATTTTTTTACTCTAGCTTTGTCACCAAAAATGATAATGTTGCTCTTTAAGGG
This sequence comes from Cyrtodaria siliqua, assembly GCA_037043455.1. Taxonomy (NCBI): domain Eukaryota; kingdom Metazoa; phylum Mollusca; class Bivalvia; order Adapedonta; family Hiatellidae; genus Cyrtodaria; species Cyrtodaria siliqua. The sequence continues at coordinate 127,599 of JAWPHD010000446.1, read as the reverse complement.
GTTAATTATGTAGCGCCATCTAGTCGAATATCTATTTACTATATCTAACATATTCTGTAAGCTTTCTGGGGATGTACACGATAGAGTGAGGTCGTCAGCCAAAGTGCAGTTTCCTGCCTTTACATCTAATATGCATGTTCCGAGATTGCTGCGTTCTAACTCGTTCAAGAGCCCATCAATGAACAGATTGTAAATTAGAGTAGAGATAGTCCCACCCTGCCGGACGCCCTGATTTACTGCAAACCACTTTGATTGTACGCCATTAATGTATATACAACTTTGCATGCGTGTATGTGCGTTAGCTATAAGCCGCCAGGGTTTTCCCTGAATGCCTAACTCATGCAGTTTGTAGAATATACCGTTTATCCAGAGAGTGTCAAAAGCCTGTTTCGTGTCCAGGGTGCAGACAAAAACTTTACTGCCTAACTCAACATTATACAATATGGCTTCCTGTAAGTTAAATGATGCCGTTATGGACCCAAGGCATTTCTGATATGCATTTTGTTGTGAGTTTGGAAATTCAATACATTTTGCTTCTATCCAATTTAAGAGTTTTGTATGCAGTATTTTTTCAAATAACTTGTATATGACTGGTAATAATGTGATGGGCCTATAATTGCTTGGGTCTGATCGGGATTTACCATTGTTTTTGAATATAGGAATTATTCCGCCCCTTTTACAATTAGATGGTAATATTTCTTCCGTTATAATTTTATTAAATAACGTTGCAAGAACGACATATAACATCTTACCACCTAATTTTAAGTGTTCGTTATAAATATTGTCAAACGAAGCAGCTTTTTTGCTCTTAAGAGACCTGACTAACTTTTCTATATATTCGGCAGTTATGTCGGGATTAAGTTTAGGCGTGTCATCGTAGGTTATATTATTATCGGAAATCTTTTTAATTTCAACTTCTATAGATCTTTTAAAATCGTTATCAAAATTATTTGACTCAAGTGGTGTGTATATCTGCGAGTAGAATTCGCAAAACCGGTCGCAAATACCCTGTGGATCGCGGACAATACCATTTTGTGTTTCAATTTGAGAGCAACTCTGGGATTTTTGATTTTTTCGTTTCTTTACAAGACTCCAAAATGTTTTGTTATCACATTCCGCGTATTTTTCCAGATCTTCATAAAATTTATTTTCCATGGTTTTAATAGCGTCCTTTTGCGTGTTGACAAATTTTCTTTTCAGTAATTTGTATTCGGTGTAACTTTTAAACTCATTACCGCGCGGTCTATCTTCCGCTATCCACCGCTTTCGCGCGATACGCTGATCACGATGTGCCTGTTGTACGGCTTTTCCCCAGTATGGTTTCGCATGTGTGTTAAATTTCGCTTTGGGGAGGGTATTATTGGCTGATTTTGTTATTATTGATGTTATATCATTATAGAAAGTATCTATATCTTGAAAATGTATATTTTGCAATGCTACAGATATGTCATTTTGGTATAGTTCAGTGAAATTATCATTAATTTTGTGCCAAGCAATTTTACCTGTTCTTTGGTTTTCTCGTAATGATTCAAATTGTACATTTATACTAGTAAAAATCGGTAGATGGTCCGATACCCCGAATAAATCATCGTCTAGAATGTGGGTTTCATTGATAATATCAGCGTAACATTTGTGAATTAATATGTGATCCAACATTTTCTCTGCGGGTTTAAATGTATAAAATGGACCTTTTCTTGTAGGCTGTAGTCCTAAAGAGAACATTTCATTATCTTTAACGAAATTTGACAGAGATTTATCTCTAAACGTATTGCCTATTCCTGCTAAATTTATTAATTCGGCGTTCATGTCACCCGCAATTACTACAGTACCCTGATCGGAGTATGTGTCTAAGGCTGCTTGCAAAGTATTCAGTACATTTTCGTATTCAACATTTGCATAATTTGAAGCCGGCATATAAATACATAAAATGAACAATTTTGTATTATTTTTCAAAATAAGTTCTAAACCAGTTATTTTTTCGTCATGTATTTCATCTAAAATTCTAATTGAGAACTTAAGATCTTTCTTAAACAATATTGAAATGCCAGCTTTACCACTTTTAACAGAGCCATATACATCAAAGGAGGAGTCACACAATGTATGATTTCTATAGTTTAAATTAATGCTATCCATAAAGAATTTCATGTGAGGTAGTAATTTATGCTCTGTAATGAGCGCTATATCAATATTTAACTCGTCTAATGTTTGACTGAGGCTGGCAGCCGAGGACATAATACCCCTTACATTCCAAGTGATAATGTTTAAGGTATTAAGAAGACAAGGGACTGGTAGTTTTTGTTTAGATTTACCCGCCATTAGTCAATTTCATGATCGTTTCCATCGTATCTGTTTACGTCATATTCATTATTATTATCATAACGGTGACTTCTCTTTTGTTGTATTGAGCTCTTAAAATTTGACCAAGCATTTTTAGAGTACCAGCGCCGACATCTTGTAAATTGCGGCCAAAAGGAATCATCCTCTTCAATGATTTTTCCTTGGTAATGAGGTATGGCCATTTTAGCAACTAATTCACCTTTTTTATTTTCAAACAATGACAGTTCAGTAGGTGTAACGCCTCTGAGAGTTAAGTATGTTTCTAGTCCTCTTTGAGTGGACATAGGGTCTATTCCACTAACATAGTAACTTCTCAGTCTGCCTGTGTATATGCCACTAAATGAGTCATTTGAACAATAAGACAGCTTTGAGTTTTCTCTCACATTGCTAATATGAGATTTTATTGGGTACGTTTCATAGTTTTTATTGTGCTGTTTTGGTCTGTTGTTGGTCGGTACCGAAGTGTAAACGGGTTTCTCATTAGTTTGAGTGGTGTTTGGATTTATTTTGTCATTTTTGCCTTTGCAGCTTTGGTCTTTGGCTGGTCTCATCCATTGGTTTAAGCTGTCGTTGTATATAATCGGAGGCCGTTTTGGACGAGTCTCGTTGATTGGGATGTCCTTGGGGGCGCTTTTAACGATTTCTGCATACGATGGGATCGGTGGGGAATCATCTTCATTTACAACTATATATGGGATGTTATTTTGGTTGACAGTGGTGTTGGTAGGACCACTGACCTCTTGTATTTCGAGGGTCTTTGGTTCCGTAGGAATCGTTTCGACATTATCGGGTTCTTGGTAACGTTTAGTTTGTGCTGGTTTCAGGTTCATGTTACCACACGCTGTTACTTCCGCTATTGTTTTACACACGTGTTCTATTTGCAGTGAGTTTGTTTTAATTTCTTGCATTGAAGATTTTAGTACACTGCTGATTTTCGTTTCTGAGTCTACCAGTCTATGCATGACTTCATTTTGGAGTCAATTGTGTTTTAAGGCTGTCATTTTCGCTTCTTAATTGAGAAACATCGTTTTTAAGCCGACACATTTCTTCTTTGTCTGATTTTCTGTCATTTATTATCATATTGTATCGATTATTAACTTCTATCACGTTGCTGAGAATCTTACTCATTTCCATTTGGTAGTCTATGGGTGCCGAATGCAATGTTTCGTGCTGAGGGCTACTGGAAGTTTCCCGTTTAACAGTAGGGTAGCTCAGATGTTTAGCTTTGCTAAAAATAGACTCAATTTCGCTAGAGTTATCACCTCGTAAAAACATATTTAAAGTGAAACAGTCTGAGGCAATAAGATGGTGAACAGGGTTTCTTTTTGATCCTCTTCGCATGATTAATCTCCCTTTTGGGCAGGAGTCTATTTGGGTTGCTCTTTGAAATAGTACGTTTCTATATGCATTGAGTTCATCCTCAGATTGATCTGTTAACTTAAGAAGTTTACCTATGTACAGGTCTCTAGGTAGGTTGGCTAGCTCTCTATCAATAATATTGCATAGCTGTGTCCCAGGAATCTGGGAGTCATAGTGATTATCCGGGTACGGCAGCTGCACTGGCTCGTTGTAATTGTGATCTTGATATACATCATACTGGTATTCATCATACATAGATACTTCTGATAGTAATGGGTTAGTGCTATTTGCGTACACTTGTTTAATTTGGGTTTCATCATATTGTTTATCAACCGGAAATTGCACTTTCGAAGCATGTAGTTTTTGACTGTTACTATAACACTGGTAATTACTATCATTCAGAGGTGTGAGATTATGGTACGTTTTATTACCACTTAAACATATATTGTCATTATATTGGTGTTCACTGGCCATTGTGATTTACCGTTTTTCAATATACGGTTTTCAGCGTAGATTAGCCGGACAGGTTAAATTGACCCCCGGGCATCGTCCTATATATTACCATATAAGCAGGTAGTGTAGATACGATCTATTATATAGGTGTTATAATTTTTAATTTCTATTGTCTATTTTGTTTCTGGTAATAACATTTTTGTTTTTAAATAATTTTAAAATAAAACGATCTTACCAAAGTGTCCTTTCCATTATAATTCTATCCATATAAAAATTATATTTATCACTATGAAAGTTTTTACAATAATCCACACTTTGAAGGAGCTCAAATATACACGTCCGCTCACATTGAAAGCTACTCACTAAAATCACGAGGCACATATACCCCTGTGAAGAATCTTAATAACGAATTTGTCGTACTTCAAAGTTGTTGTGACCATTAAAAGAAAAAGAAGATTAAGCACGTTTTCGTTTTTAGTCTGCCAATTCACTTTAGTGTTTACCGAACTTTTTCAATCAATCCGTTGCCTCGGATTTTCAAATAGGCCTACGTGCACCATTTATTCGAGAATGATTTAATACAAGCAGTCTTTGCGCTTAAGAGCGAGACCTATAATATAATGTTGCGACTATCGATAAAACTTATTTTAAACACTAAGATAGGCTATGAAGAAGAATTCTTTCACCTTTTTCCAAGTTTTTCAGAACTCTCAATAATAATGATTGTTTAGCTGAGTCGCTACATTCCCTTTAATCACTGGTTTCAATGAATCCCACTTGTACTGTGTATGTATTTACTATATATGCAGTTAAGTTCCGATTTTAAGAACTGTTGTAATACATTTTAAATTCAAATACAAACCTTTCTTCTTTCTTACAGTTACTGCAGTGTTCTATATTTTTTTTAAATAACGTTAGTAAAGCTAAGGTGGTGGAGGGGGTCTATTTTTTAAATAACGTTAGTAAAGCTAATGGGGGTGCAAGGGTTACATCTGTTATCTTGTTATTGGCGATAATATTAACTGTTATCTGTTTCTAGATGTACTGTTAACTGTTTTCAGTGATTTTAATTTACTGGTAACTGTTATCAGCAAATTTAATTTGCTGTTATCCTGTTATTCAAAACGCATCGTATGAGCATAACACAGAAAACATGGAGACGTCTTCAGTGCATACTAACACAGATAGCCCGATAGCATTGCAGGTTGCGCAATTCAGACACTCAGTTGAAGACATCCAAGAATCTGCTGTAAAACTACCCCAACGGTTGTTTACATCCAGTGTCCCTATTAACTTGACCTTAGAACAGAGTACCCGGCATTGTATTGATTTTACACGCATCAATAGTGAACAATTCTCACCTGAAAGAGGACGTTCACATGCATCCCGTGCAATAAACAAGATCACGTCAAGATCATCAAGGCGGACACAGTCAGCTATGCCATACCTTAGGTTTAGTGCAAGTGCTACTCGTGATAAAGATGGGGATCCCCGGAATAATAATACTCCAGCCGATGTCGGTGATATGAATAACCGAACGGCTGGATTGGCCGATTACGTTATTGATGATAGCTGTATACATATGCAGTTATTACCCGATGAGTACACATGTGACGTTGAACTCAAACGATTTTCGCAGGATAACGGTAGAATAAATAGTAATGGGTATTGTCTGTTAGATTTGTGTAAACAGACTGGATTGCGTATTTTGAACGGGCGAGTGGGGAATGATAAAGGTATTGGAAGTAATACCTTTGTAGGTAATCAGGGGTGTAGTTTAGTTGATTATGTCATAAGTACAGAACAATTTTTTCAAAGTGCATCGACGTTTGATGTTCTTGAGGCCAGTATTTTAAGTGATCATGGTCTTATATCGTTTTGTTTTGAATTTTCCAAACAGGTTAGCATGAATGAAGATATAAATTATAATGATAAGAGAGTAAAGTATAAGTGTGCATGGAAAAACGAGAAGAAATGTGATTACGTTGAGAAACTTTCATCCCCTGATATAACAGAAAAATTGTATAGGTTTAATCAATATGTAAATGAATGTTCAAATAGTGACGATGGTAATACTTGTATTGAAGGATTTTCTAATATTACGGATGAAGTTGTCTCGCCTTTATTTAAAAATAAAGTTATTTCTTTAGAAAACTATTCTTCTAAAGATACAACGAAAGAGAGTCCTTGGTATACGGAGGAATGCTTTATTAGTAAATCAAATTGTGTATATATGCTGAATAAATATCGGTTAGACAAGAGCGATGTTAACAGAGTAAATATGGTAAATGCTAGATCTAAGTATAAGTGACTTATACGTAGATGTAGATATGAGTATAATAAAACTGAAACAAATAAACTAATACAGGCTAAACATAGAAATGCTAAGATGTACTGGAATATGCTAAAAATGTGTGCTGGAATAAAGTAACCCAACATTCAGATTAGTGCTTTTGAGCAATATGTTAAAGCTGTTAATAACCAAGAGAGTCAATTCTTTACACCTGATGACGATGTATCATATTTTTCTGATAGATATGAAAACGATGAATTTAATATTATATTTAGTGAATTAAATATTGAGATTACTGAACAAGAAATGATTAAAGAAATAAACCAACTTAAGTCAAACCGATCAGGAGGACAGAACCTATATTTAAATGATTTTTTTTATACATGGTAAACATATTTTATCACCGGTATTACTTGACTCTGAATTGTTCAATACATTTTTTGAATTGGGATATTTTCCTGACAGCTGGTCAGAGGGTCATGTTATACACAAAAAGGGAAGTATTACCAATGTAGATAATTATCGTGGTATTACCTTGTTAAGTACTTTGGGTAAATTGTTTTCAAGAATTTTAAATAATAGACTCACAAGCTGGGCTGAAAATTATGGAGTATACATTGAAGCGCAAGCTGGTTTTAGGTCAAACATGAGTACAGTGGATAATGTGTTTGTGCTCTATGGATTAATCTCTCATTTTATAAATACATGTAAAAACCTTTATTATGCTTTGGTTGACTTTACAAAAGCTTTTGATTATGTAGTTCGAGAAAATTTATGGTTTAAAATGATTAAACTGGGAATTCGGGGTAAAATGTTTAATATTATACATTCCATGTACCAGTCTTTGAAATCAAGAGTTAAGTATTGCAATTTGTTGAGTGAAGAGTATAGTTGTAGGGGTTAGACAAGGTGAATGTTTGTCTCCTTTCTTATTCTCAATGTTTTTGAATGATTTTGAAGAAACCTTTATGAATAATGGTATTGAAGGTATTGATGTAAACATGTTTAAAGTATTTCTTATATTAAGTGCTGATGATGTTGTTATTTTTCCAAATAGTAGTGAAGAATTACAAAATAGCTTAAATTTACATTCAGAATACTATGATAGGTGGAAACTTGTTGTTAATGGTTCAAAAACAAAGATAATGGCATTCAAAAAAGGTGGTTCATTACCGAGAGGTCTAATCTTTTCTTATGAAGAGATTGTTTTAGATATAGTTAACAGTTTTAGTTACCTAGGTATTGTATTTACAACGGGTGGCTCTTTTTCCGTTACTCAGGCAACACTTGCAGGCCAAGCTTTAAAGCAATTTTTAAAATGAATAAATGTCTTTACAAATGTACGGTTTTATCTGTTGAACATAGGCTAGATTTGTTTGATAAGCTGATTACACCCAATTTGAACTATGGATCTGAAGTTTGGGGGTTTCTACAGGCGACATGCAATTTTGTAAAAGGTTATAGGGAGTAAAAAAATCAACACAAAACGATTTTATATATGGAGAACTGGGTAGAAAGCCTATGTTATGTCATCGTCATTTTAATATTATAAAATAATAGGTTAAAATATTGCAAATTAATGAAAATAAATATGTAAATCAAATATATGTTTTGATGTTAAACGATATAAATGCTCAACCCAACATAACAAATCGGGCATCTTTAATTAGAGATATATTATGCATTATGGGATTCAATGATGCGTGGTTAGCCCAAACAGTGGGTAATCCTAAATTTTAAATGTATGTTGTTAAACAGAGATTTACATGACAATTTTATCCCAACAATTTTAAATAGCAGACTGATTCAAGCAGAGCACAATTTTATAACTGTATATGTGTTTTCAGGTTTCAACCCTACCTTAATATTTGTTATATATCAAACTTTAGAAGTGCATTAACAAAATTAAGAGTATCCTCACACATACTAGAAATAGAAGCTAGACGTTGGAATAAACCTAATAGAATTTCAGTAAATGAGATAAAATGTAAATTTTGTAATATCTCAGATGACGAATTTCATTTTATGTTAGAATGCCTAATATATTCGGAGTTTAGAAAACAATATATAAAAAAATACTATTGGAATAGGGCTTAATATGCAGAAACTTATTTTGTTAATTAACTCAGAGTGTCAAAAAGAAATTAGAAACGTAGCTATTTTTGTTTACAAATCTTTTAATAAACGAAATAAATGTTTGTTTGCACTAATGAGAACGTATCAAAGTGAACATTTATGCACATTATGAATAAAATACACATTATTTAAATTTGTTTATATAAATATGAATATATATATGTTTTACTGTTTTACTGATTTTACTGATTATCATTGTTCTTATATATATGATTTCTAATTCAAAGAAACGAAGGGATGTAGTGTTCTAACTAATGTCAATTAATATGTACAGCTCCGCCTATATCTACCATCAGCGAATAGCATAATGGTCCAGTGTAAATGTGTATTATACGTGTTGAATGCAGGCACTAGTCTGTAAGATTAGGTCAGTGATTGTTGTGGTATTCAAGTGTATAAACGTTCCGTTAACCATCCCTTTTGGTCCGAACATTACATTGACGACGTACAAACAATTGAAATAATTAATTAATGTTTAAATTAGCAAATTTAATCAGAATATCAGACAAATGATATAGTGCATTTGTAAAATATGTTAGTTGTGAATATTGTATATTTTAACTGTCATTCATATGTTCAGTAAAAATGTATATCCTCATGGGCTATTGGAATTTTGATAATAAACTTGTAAACTGTTAAACTTGTATACAATATATATATTGTAATTAAATCTTGACACTTTCAAAAGAACAACTGATTAAGATAAAGCCAAACATAATTATCTCTTCAATATTCATTATATAAGGTGTGAAAAACAAGTACCTAATGAGTTGCAGAATCAATTCAATTCAATGCTTTTATTTGACATAACATAATTCACATGTGTATTGCCTTACACAAGACTAGTGATCAATATAATTATGATGACCATACTGCGTTTATATATATATATGCGGGTTTTCGGAGGCTAAAGTAATTGAACGAGTTCATTTACATTTTTGTAAACATTTATTAGGAGTGAAAATTCAAACTCAAAACAATTTTATTTATGGAAGTTAGGAAGAACTACATTACAACAATATAGAATGAAAGCTATTTTTCGTTATTGGTTTAAACTTTTGACATGCAATGAGTTAATACATATTAAAGTTGCATATCAGACACTGTTAGCAGACTTAGATAAATATCCAAATAAGATTTATTGGGTTAGATCTGTGAAAAATGTTCTTGAAAGATTAGGATTTTATGATGTATGTTTTTTTTCAAGGGGTGGGAAATGTAAATAGTTTTCTTCTCTATTGAATCAGAGAATAAATGATACTTTTGTACAGAAATGGAACGAAAATTTATCAAATTCAACTAGAACGAATTGTTACATTTTATTCTCGGAATTCAGTTTTAAACCCACCCAGACAACATTACTATCAACACATTTAGTATAGCATTAACTAGACTTAGAGTGTCATCTCACAGACTTGAAATAGAGACTGGAAGGTGGCACAAACCTCCAAAAATACCACTTTCAGAAAGAAAATGTAAACTTCGGAATTCTTTACAGGACATATTTCATTTTATACTAGAATGTCCACTTTATCATGATTTCAGAGAGGTGTATATTAAAAAGTTGTATTGGAAAATACCAAATATACCCAAATTTATAGAATTGTTGGAATCAAAAAAAAAATTGGTAGAAATCTCGCTATTTTTATTTTTAAAAGCTTTCAAAAAAGAAACCAAACTTACGATATAACATACAAGATTTCCTCCTCTTAAAATAATACTTGTTTGACTAGTTGCTTATTTATCATATAATGCCAAATGACATATCTGTCTGATGTGAAAAGTCATATATTTTCTACTTTGATGTAAGCCTTACATACATGTTAAGATAACAAGAAAACATAAGGTTATAACGATTATATGTATAAATATATGTATGAAAATAACAAATATGTATTTACAGTTGGACAATAATGAACATACAACATCAATCAAATCTTTTCGCGGCTAAAGTGTCGTCTTTTCGTCTTTTCTCATGGCGTTATTTCGTCTTTTCGCCCTTGAAATGTCGTCTTTTCATTCTGTTGTTATTTCGTCTTTTCATCTTGTCGTTTTTGCGCTGCATTTGTCGGCTTTTCGTCCTGTCGTCTTTTCGAAAGTGGCAGAAATATGTCACCATACAAATCAGGCACACACTGCTTGTCAAAGGTGTGCGTGATTCCTCAAGGTTTACACATGCATGTACTCCATTAGAAATTATTTCAATCCTTATTATTCCAACATTTCAATTCAAATAGACATGTTCAGATTGAGAAACCCTTTTAAAATATTAAGATAATAGACAGTGTTACAATCGCGTAAGATATTTGGCGGGTTAGTTTCTTTAATGGAATGGTGCTAATATGTTACTGTCTGGGGTTAGGACTGGCAACATCTATATAAGGTATCGATTAACCTTATTTGAATAAACCCTTACACATCCAAAGTAATTGACTTACCATTGCAGGTGTTTAAGACATATAATAACGTGTATGTGCTGATTAAAAGTATAGGTTCTTTCACTGGTTCTTAAACTACCCGTAATTGAATATGCTTGAAATGAATTACGAGTTGGTAACTCTTAATTCGGCGCTTCAATTTTGGGGTTTTGCTTGGCTGGTTAAAGCCGTTTATATTTTGTCTATAGAGTTTGGTTCTCAAAATATGTAAGTTATATAAATACCTTGTCGTCAGTAGGTTTCGAAACGGTTTGCATCTGCTTGCCTGTTAATGGCGGGATAGGGGATTTAATTAAACTACTCAAACATAAAACTGTATATACTTACTTCATACACGAAGCCCCTTTGTCCATATTTTATTTCAGCCGCAGCTGGGTCCTCCTGTCCTTCATCCAAGTCGCCGTTGCAATGACATATGCCAGGCTCTTCTGCGTAGTACAGAGACGGACTTTGATATTGTGAACAGGACGTTGCACACTGGGATAACGACACTGGCGTCAAAGTAGCGTTGATAACTGATGCGTTCGGGGTGCGATGTGTCGTTATAAAATCCATGGACGATTGCTTGTGATAAGGCTTCCATTGCTCACATACGATTTGGGCTACAGTGGAAACCCCAAAGAAAAGACCGATCCATTTTGCAAACATGTCGACTTAAATGACTGACCCGCGTGTTTATGCTGTTAAAAGCGGATTTAAGTCCAGTCGATTCATATAAAATAGCACGATAGGCAAATGTTTTTGTCAAGTCGAAATAATTATCAGATAATATTTAACTATGACCTTTATAAAACATCCAACTGTTTGTGTAGCCTTGCTCTGACGAATATTGTCACCTAAAAAACTGAAATCCATATAGTTCCGTTAAATAAAGCAAACTAATTAAACAGCAACTGCTAAAGTAGCCTACGATAAGTTTATTCTACTAGTAATCAATATAACGGCATTAATTACATATACTGAACCGCACTGATCGGTGATACAAAAAAATTATTGGAGTCATATAATTGTCATAATTTTATCAATAACATAAACAATTGTAACAAAGCTATTATCAATTAAACGTCATGCTGAGCAGCAGATTGACATGTCCTGCTGAGCTGCAGATGGACACGTCCTGCTGAACTGCAGATGGACACGTCCTGCTGAGCAGCCGATGCACACGTCCTGGTGAGCTGCAGATGGACACTTCATTCTGAGCTGCAGATGGACACGTCCTGCTGAGCTGCAGATCGACACGTCCCGCTAAGCTATAGATGGACACATCCTCCTGGTCTGAAGATGAACACGTCCTGCTGACCTGCAGATGGACACGTATTGCTGAGCTGTAAATAGACACGTCCTGCTGAGCTGTAGACGGACACGTCCTGCTGGTCTACAGATGGACACGTTCTTCTGAGCTGTAGATGGAAACGTTCTGCTGAGCTGCAGATGGACACGTCCTGCTGAGTTGTAGATGGACATGGCCTGCTGAGTTGTAGATGCACACGTCCTGCTGTCTGAGATGGACACTCCCTACTGAGCTGTAGATTGACAAGTATTGCTGAGCTGTAAATAGACAATTCCTGCTGAGTTGTAGATGGACACGTCCTGCTGGTCTGCAGATGGACACTTCCTGCTGAGATGTAGATGGGTACGTTCTGCTGAGCTGCAGATGGACACGTCCTGCTGAATTGTAGATGGACACGGCCTGCTGAGTTGTAGATAGACACGCCCTGCTGGTCTGCAGATGGACACGCCCTACAGAGCTGTAGATTGACAAGTATTGCTGAGCTGTTAATAAACACGTCCTGCTGAGCTGTAGATGGACACGTCCTGTTGAGTTGTAGATGGACACGTTCTGCTGAGCTGCAGATGGACACATGTTGCTGAGTTGTAGATGGAAACGACCTGCTGAGTTGTAGATGGACACGTCCTGCTGGCATTAATCACATACACTGAACCGCACTGATCGGTGATACGAACAAACTATTGGAGTCATATAATTATCATAATTTCATCAATAAAATAAACAATTGTAACAAAGCTATTATCAATTAAACGTCCTGCTCAGCAGCAGATGGATACGTCCTGCTGAGCTGCAGATGGACACGTCCTGCTGAACTGCAGATGGACACATCCTGCATAGCTGCAGATGGACAAGTCCTGCTAGGAGGCAAATGGACACTTCCTGCTGAGCCGCAGATCGACACGTCCTGCTGAGCTGTAAATGGGCACGTCCTGCTGAGCTGTAGATGGACACGTCCTACTGAGCTTTAAATTGACACGTCCTGCTGAGCTGTAGATGGAGAGGTCTCGTTGAGCTGCAGATGGACACGTCCTGCTGAGCTGCAGATGGACACGTCCTGCTGAGCTGCAGATTGACACGTCCCGCTGAGCTATAGATGGACATGTCCACCTGCTCTGTAGATGGAGACGTCCTGCTGACCTGCAGATGGACAAGTATTGCTGAGCTGTAAATAGACACGTCCTGCTGAGCTGTAGATGGACACATCCTGCTTGTCTACAGATGGACACGTCCTGCTGACCTGTAGATGGACACGTTCTGCTGAGCTGCAGATGGACAGGTCCTGCTGAGTTGTAGATGGACACGCCTGCTCAGTTATAGATGAACACGTCCGGCTGGTCTGCAGATGGACACGCCCTACTGAGCTGTAGATTGACAAGTATTGCTGAGCTATAAATAGACAATTCCTGCTGAGCTGTAGACGTACACGTCCTGCTGGTCTGCAGATGGACACGTACTGCTGAGCTCCACATGGACACGACCTGCTGTGCTGTAGATTGACACGTCCTGCTAGTCTGCAGATGGACTAGTCAAGCTGAGTTGTAAATGGACACGTTCCGCTGAGCTGCAGATGGACACGTCCTACTGAGTTGTAGATGGATACGTCCTTCTAGTCTGCAGATTGACACGCCCTGCTGAGTTGTAGATAGACACGTCCTGCTGGTCTGCAGATGGAAAAGTCCTGCTGTGTTGTAGATGGACACGTCCTGCTGGTCTGCAGATGGACACGCCATACTGAGCTGTAGAATGACACGTCCTGCTGAGCTGTAAATGGACACCTGCTGAGCTGGAGATGGACACGGCCTGCTGAGCTGCAGACGGACACGTCCTGCTGAGTTGTAGATGGACACGCCCTGCCGAGTTGTAGATGGCACGTCCTGCTGGTCTGCAGATGGACACGCCCTAATGAACTGGAGATTGACACGTCCTTCTGAGGTGTAAATGGACACCTGATGAGCTGCAGATGGACACGTCCTGCTGAGCTGCAGATAGACACGTCCTGCTGAGTTGTAGATGGACACGGCCTGCTGATTTGTAGATGGACACGTCCTATTGAGCTGCAGATCGACACGTCTTGCTGATCTGCAGATGAGCACGTCCTTCTGGTTTGCAGATAGACACGTCCTGTTGAGCTATATGTGGACGCTTCCTGCTGAGCTGCTGATGGACACGTCCTGTTGAGCTATAGATGGACATGTCCTGCTGAGATGTAGATGGACACGTCCTGATGAGCTGCTGATGGACACGTCCTGCTGAGCTTTAGAAAGACACGTCTTGCTGAGATATATATGGACACGTCCTGCTGAGCTGTAAAAGGACGCGTCCTGCTGGTCTGCAGATGGACACGTCCTGCTGAGCTCTAAATTGACACGTTCTGCTGAGCTACAGATGGACACGTCCTGCTGAGCTGTAGATGGACACATCCTGCTCGTCTGCAGATGGACACGTCCTGCTGAGCTATCGATGGACACGTCCTGCTGGTTTGCAGATGGACACGTCCTGCTGGTTTGCAGATGAACATGTATTGCTGAGATGTAGATGGACACGTCCTGCAGAGCTGTAGATGGATACGTCCTGCTGGTCTGCATATGAAGACGGCCTGCTGACAATTCCTGCAGTGCGGTAGATTGACAGGTCCTGCTTAGCTGTAGATTGACACGTCCTGCTGAGCTGTAGATGGACACGTCCTGCTGATCTGCAGATGGACACGTCCTGCTGAGCTGTAAATAGACCTGTCCTGCCTTTCTGCAGATGGAGACGTCCTTCTGAGCTATAGGTGGACACGTCCTGCTGGTTTGTAGATTGAAACGTCCGGCTGAGCTGTAGATGGAACGTAAATATGGTCTGCAGATGGACACGTCCGGCTGAGCTGTAGATCGTCACGTCCCGCTGAGCTGAGATGGACACGTCCTGCTGAGCTATAAATGAAAAGTTCCCGCTGGTATTCAGATGGATACGTCCCGCTGAGCTGTAAATGGAAACGTCCTGATGGTCTGCAGATAGACACGGCCTGCTGAGCTGCTGATGGGCACGTCCTGCTTGTTTGCAGATGGACACGACTAACTGAGGTGCAGATGGACACGTCCTGCTGAGCTGTAGACGGACATGTCTTGCCGGTCTGGACATTGAGACGGCCTGCTAAGCTGTGGAAGGGCACGTCCTGCTTTTCAGCAGATGGACACGTCCTGCTGAGCTGTAGATGGACACGTCCTGCTGAGCTGCAAATAGACACGTCCTACTGGTCTGCAGATGGACACGTCCCATTGATCTGTAGATGGGTACGTCCTGCTGGTCTGCAGATGCACACGTCCTGCTGAACTGTAGATGGACACGTCCTAGTGGGATGCAGATAGACACGTCGTTTTGATCTGTAGATGGACACGTCCTGATGAGATATAGATGGACACGGCCTGTTCAGCTCTAGATGGACTCGTTCTGCTGAGCTGTAGATTGACACGTCCTGCTGATCTGCTGATGGACACGTCCTGCTGAGTCTTAGAAAGACACGTCCTGCTGATTTACATATGGACACGTCCTGCTGAGCTGTAAATGGACACGTCTTGCTTGTCTGCAGATGGACACGTTCTGCTGAGCTGTAGATTGACACGTTGTGCTGAGCTACAAATGTAGATGGACACGTCCTGCTATAAATGGACAAGTCCCGCTGGTCTTTAGAGGGATACGTACCGCTGAGCTGTAAATGGGAACGTCCTGCTGTTGTGCAGAGAGAGACACGACCTGCTGAGCTGCAGATGGACACGTCCTACTGAGGTGCAGATAGACACGTCCTGCTGAGCTGTAGACGGACACGTCCTGCTAGGTGCAAATGTACACGTCCTGTTGAGATGAAGATGAACATGTCCTGCAGGTCTGGACATGTAGACGGTGTGCTAAGCGCTGGAAGGGCACGTCCTGCTGGTCAGCAGATGGACACGTCCCGCTGAGCTGTAGATGGATACGTCCTGCTGAGCTGTAGATGGACACTTCCTGCTGAGCTGTAGATGGACACGTTGTGCTGATCTGTAGATGGACACGTCCTGCTGAGCTATAGATGGACAAATCCTGCTCAGCTGTAGACACACACGGCCTGCTCAGTTGTAGATGGACACGTTATGCTGGTCTGCACGTCCTACCGTGCTGTAGATGGACACATCCTGCTGAGTTGTAAATAGAAACGTCCTGCTGGTCTGCAGAAGGACACCTCCTGCTGAACTGTAGATCGACACTTCCTGCTGATATGCAGATGGATACGGCCTGTTGGGCTGTAAATTGACACGTCATGCTGGTCTGCAGATGGACACGTACTGCTGAGCAGTAAATCGACACGTCCTGCAGATCTGTAGATGGACACGTAATACTGAGATGCAGATAGACACTTCCTTCTGAGCTGCAGATGGACACGTCCTTCTGAGCTGCAGATGGACACGTCCTTCTGAGCTGCAGATGGACACGTCCTTCTGAGCTGTAGATGGACACGTCCTGTTGGTCTGTAGATGGACACGTACTGCTGAGCTATAAATGTACACGTGCAGCTGATCTGGAGATGGACACGTCCTGATGGTCTGTAGATGGACACGTCCTGTTGAGCTGTAAATGGACTCGTCCTACTGAACTGTAGATGTAAACGTCCTGCTGGTCTGCAGATGGACACGTCCAGCTGAGCTGTAAATGGACACGTCCTGCTCGTCTGATGATAGACATGGCCTGCTGAGCTCTCGATGGACACGTCCTGCTGATCTGCAGATGAACACGTCCTGCTGAGTTGTAGATGGACACGTCCTGCTGGTCTGTTGATGGACACGTCCTGCTGGTCTGCAGATGGACACGGCCTGCTGCGCTGTAGAAGGACACGTCCTGCTGAGCTATAGATTGACAAATCCTACTCAGCTGTAGACACACACGGCCTGCTCAGTTGTAGATGGACACGTTATGCTGGTCTGCACGTCCTACCGTGCTGTAGATGGACACATCCTGCTGAGTTGTAAATAGAAACGTCCTGCTGGTCTGCAGAAGGACACGTCCTGCTGAACTGTAGATCGACACTTCCTGCTGATATGCAGATGGATACGGCCTGTTGGGCTGTAAATTGACACGTCATGCTGGTCTGCAGATGGACACGTACTGCTGAGCAGTAAATCGACACGTCCTGCAGATCTGTAGATGGACAGGTAATACTGAGATGCAGATAGACACTTCCTTCTGAGCTGCAGATGGACACTTCCTTCTGAGCTGCAGATGGACACGTCCTTCTGAGCTGCAGATGGACACGTCCTTCTGAGCTGTAGATGGACACGTCCTGTTGGTCTGTAGATGGACACGTCCTGCTGAGCTATAAATGTACACGTGCAGCTGATCTGCAGATGGACACGTCCTGATGGTCTGTAGATGGACACGTCCTGTTGAGCTGTAAATGGACTCGTCCTACTGAACTGTAGATGTAAAAGTCCTGCTGGTCTGCAGATGGACACGTCCAGCTGAGCTGTAAATGGACACGTCCTGCTCGTCTGCTGATAGACACGGCCTGCTGCGCTGTAGATGGACACGTCCTGCTGAGATGTATTTAGACACATTCTGCTGGTCTGCAGATAGACACCTCCTGCTGAACTGTAGATGGACACGTCCTGTTGATCTTCAGATGGACACGGCCTGTTGGGCTGTATATGGACACGTCCTGCTGAGCTGTATATGGACACGTCCTTCTGTTCTACAGATGGACACGTCCTGCTGAGCTGTAGATGGAAACGTCCTGCTGAGTTGTAGTTGGACACGTCCTGCTGAGTTATAAATGGACACGTCCTGCTAGTCTGTAGATTGACTCGTCCTGCTGAGCTGTAAATGGACTCCTCCTGCTGAGCTGCAGATGGACACGTCCTGCTTAACTTTAGATGGACACGTCCTGCTGAGCTGTAGATGGACACGACTTACTGAGCTGTAGATGGACGCTTCCTGACGAGCTGCAGATGGACACGACCTGCTGAGCTGTTTATAGATACGTCCTGCTGGTCTGCAGATGGAAACGTTCTTCTGAGCTGTAGATGGACATATCCTTCTGAGCTCTAAATGGACACGTCCTGCTGAGCTGCAGATGGGCACCTCCTGCTGAGCTGTAGTAAGAAACGTCCAGCTGGTCTGCAGATTGACACGTCCTTCTGAGCTGTAGATGGACACGTCCTGCTGAGCTGTAAATAGACACGGCCTGATGAGCTGCAGATGGACACATCCTGCTAAGCTGCAGATAGACACGCCCTGCTGAGCTGTAGACTGACACGTCCACTTGGTCTGTATATGGACACGTCCTGCTGAGCTGTAAATGTACACGTCCTGCTGGTCTGTAGATGGACACGTCCTGTTGAGCTGTAAATGGACTCTTCCTGCTGATCTGTATATGAACACGTCCTGCTGAGCTGTAGATGGACACGTCCTGCTGAGCTATAAATGGACACGTCCTGCCGAGCTGCAGATGGACACGCCCTGCTGGTCTGTAGATGGACACGTCCTGCTGAGCTGTAAATGGATTCCTCCTGCTGAGCTGCAGATGGACACGTTCTACTGAGCTGTAGTTGGACACGTCCTGCTGAGCCGTAGATGGACACATCCTTCTGTTTCAGTGGTCTGAACGGGGCTGTTAAGTCTAACGTGTTAATGTTTTAACGTTTTAATGTGGTTCAGTATAATCTTTTGCTTTTTGTGTCTTCTGCTCACCGAGTTGAACGATTTAAACCGATTAAAAGCAGCACGGTGCGTTTCGTAGGATATGAATTAAAAATGAGCAGGGAAGAAACAATATCGACTAAATAAGAAATTGAAATAAATTGCAAATGGTAACGATTTTGTTCATAATTATTTCTTTATAAAGGAACTATTCATCGAAATGCATTTAATTCAGTTTCATTTTGACTCATTGTTTTTTGACAAATGCCCTGATGAGAAGGCAAACGTGTTATTGAAATTGATATATGAAAAACAACACAGCTAAGGAGATAAGGGGTCTCAGATCCTTTCAGCCACTTCAAATTGTAATATTTTGAGATTTGAAAAGGTGTTTGCACGTTTAGTGTTGTTCACAGAGGTCAGCCAAAATTGAAAAAAAACTGCCCGAACCATGATGATTAACTATTCATACATCTTTATTGAAAGTTGACATAGAAAAGTAGCTATTATTGTTTTCATTAAAATCTGTGCAAAAAGATTTATCAACAAGTGCAAATATTCTGTTGCCAACCCTACTACCCAAAGGCATATAAAAGGCATATGTGTGTGTGTGCGTGTGTGTGTGTGTGCGTTTGTGTGCGTGCGTGCGTGTGTGTGTGTGTGTGTGTGTGTGTGTGTGTGTGTGTGTGTGTGTGTGTGAGAGAGAGTGTGGATTTTAATTAAGTAGACTTTATTACAAACTTGTACGTCGTGCACGAACACTTTACTGGCCGAGTGTCGGTGTCGAGACAATTTAGCGAAAATCTCGACATAGTATCTATGGCAAAAAGACGCCCGTCCATTCGTCCTACTGAAAATGTCTCAATTTCACTATTTTCCCTATAATTTTCATATAACAAACACTACACATACCTACGAAAGGTTACAATGCAAATGCTGACCTACTTTTTGGACTTCGTTGGTTTTATTTATAGTGTTTTAACATTGGTGTTCATCTCCGTTTCTTAGACACTACTTACCTAATAGCCGTTACATTAGTATTGACAAGCACTACACATCAATAGCAAAAATAGGTCACCATGACCTTGACCTACTTATTAGGAAACAAGAAACTAACCCGCCAAATAACGGCATAATTACACTACAAAACCGTTTATCAAAACTCTACCCATTTGTTTAGGTCATATAAAAATAAATTATGAGTTGGTAACTCCTAGTTTTGGGGTTTGATCTAGCTGGTTAAAGCCGTTTATATTGTGTTTATAGAGTTTGGAATCTCAAAATATGCAAAATATGCAAGTTATATATATACTCAAATTTGGTCAATTGTCCGGGCCCTTATATACTCTCCATATGATATATAAAGCGACTGTTGGGCCAAAATACGATTTTTTGAGTCTAGACCCTATAATCTGTTATCAGTAACATACGTCCATTCACAAGATAATCCGATGGTGTAGGGGGTGAAACTCTTTTCGAAAATAAATTATTGGTTCTTGGACCCCGACAACTAAATGTCCGTCCAACAATTGGGTAAGGACCCAACAATCGCTTCTGAGAATTATGTAAGGCCCGGCATCTGATCAAGTTTAAAACTATATATATATATATACCCCGTCGTCTGTATGTTTAGAAACAGTGCACAAATGTTGTTAAATTTGCCTGTTGATGGTATGATAGCTACTTTAAGGCGTGTGTTTGGTTTCTAAAACACTTCTTACTCTGAAGTATTCTAAAATCATTAATGTCTACTCGCTAACCTCGCCATATTATTGACCTAAATTGACGTTTTTTCTGTAAATATGAACGTTAACTTGTTCAGAGCGGAACATTTGTGATTTGCAGGTGGTGATTCGACCGGTTTGGTACGGGTCTACTATTCGACAATGACATTCCCCATTAAGGAGACAAACAACTACTCCATGTGTATGTAAACAAGAGCGCAAATTAGCGGGGCATATACGCCTGTCTAAGTGTTAAGCAATGCAGACGTAAAGGAACAGATTGTTTAATAGCTGCAGCTGACCATTCACTATAATTTTTACTGGGTTCAACAATTTTCATCCATCGTCTTTCATAATTCATACTGTAACACGTCAGATCGCTGGGTAAAAATTAAAAACATCCACTGTCTATTATTTTCAAAACATTTATTTCAAAACGTCTAGACAATACAAACAACTTACCACATTAAACAATAAACATACATACAACCTTATTCCGTTAAGCAATAAACATACATACATCCTTATTCCATTAAACAATAAATATACATACAGCCTTATTTCATTAAACAATAAACATACATACAGCCTTATTCCATTAAACAATAAACATTCATGCAGCCTTATTCCATTAAACATACATACAGCCTTATTCGATTAAGCAATACATACATACAACCTTATTCCATTAAGCAACAAACATACATACAACCGTATTCCATTAAACAATGAACATACATACAGCCTTATTGAATTCAAGATGGTTTAGAATTTGTCGTTTAAGATTATTAAATAGTGCAGTGGAAATTAAATGAAAATAAAAGAGTAAATATATTGTAAAAAAACATGGATAATAGAAACAAAACACTGTCAAAGTTCCAATAAAAGTGATATATATTGGAATCATTGAATTGATAAAGATTACTACTAGCTGATTTGTAAATACATTTTTGTTGTCTGCAGAGAGAGTTTTGTTGTCTGGAGAGAGAGAGAGAGAGTTGTTTACATGTGCTATTTTTAGAATCAGTCACGGTAACTGACAGGCCTGTATAGCTGGTGTAATTGATGACACACCTCCAATCTCTCCCTACCAGGGTAGGGAATGTTGCCCCTTTAAATCTGAATTGGATACTTGCTAAGGAAGAAGTGTATAAAATTTCATGCCCATAGGTCAATATTTTACTAAATTATGAGCTAGGTTATGTTGCAGGTTAACGTTTTATGAAAAGGGGGCATAACTCTGTCAAAATGAAAGTCAGTAATTGGTCATAGGTAACAATATTCTGTATGTTAATGTGAATATGTGTGTAAAGTTTCATGAACATAGGTCAAATACTTCTTAAGTTATGGCTAGTTATGAGCCTAAAATGAAAGTCAGAGTTATAATTGATAATGAGTAACAACTTCCTTAGGTTAAGATGAAGAAGTGTGTAAAGTTTTATGAACATAGGTCAAATACTTTTCAAGTTATGGCTAAGGTTAAGTTGCAGGTTAAAGTGTGACGGACGACGGACGACGACGGATAAAGTGATCCCTAAGTGTCTCGACACAAAAACACTCATAATTAATAACTGAAGTTTTTATTTCAGAGTTTGCATTTCAAACGGGTCTATGAATCAAGTGTATGTATTTATTGCTTTTAAGTATTCATTTTTCAATCATTGAATCAAATACTGTTTATAAACATCATTCGATGCAATATCCATTCACATACTGTCCACACTGTCATACTTATTTAGTGTACTTGGAATATATTTGGGACTATATTAGTAGACGGAAAATGTTAAAGGGACACACAGCAATCTTCAGGTCTGTTTTTTCCTGATGCAGGAGTTTTCTTTTTTGTTGAATATATTGTGTTGTTTTAAACCAAATGGTGTTCCCCAAGTTTTGATAGTTTTTGCGTTATATATCAAAAGTTGGGGAATACCAGTTTAAAACAACACAATATTCAACAAAAAATAACTCCTGCATAACGCAAAAAAACATTTAAATAGCATAAAGTAAAATTACCTAGGTCATATATATATGTAATTTGCTAAACATTGTGCACATTAAGAATAAAAAACGTGGATAATTTGATTAATTTAGAATTTTACCCTTATCAAAATACGTCATGGAAATATTGTAAATATCCTAACAGGCAAACCAAGAAAGTGTAAATTTCATATATGCAGAGCGGTGTTAACTTGGAATTTTAGTTAAACAAGAGGCCTAAGAGGGCCTGTGGACGCTCTACTGGCCTAACATAAAGATTATGTATAATATCATTCAATCGAACATGGCGACGACATATGCAACTAAGCTTGGTACTG
The DNA here is from genome assembly GCA_037043455.1 of Cyrtodaria siliqua. NCBI lineage: Eukaryota > Metazoa > Mollusca > Bivalvia > Adapedonta > Hiatellidae > Cyrtodaria > Cyrtodaria siliqua. The sequence goes on along the minus strand of JAWPHD010000446.1, from coordinate 104,605 downwards.
ATCATCCCTGAATGTTTTGTTGAAATCCAACCAGACGTTCAGGAGAACTAGTCCGTACAAAGTCACTAATCTGGACAAAGTTTGTCTATTAAAACCTTTAAAGGGCCATAACTCTGCCAAAAATCATTCAACCGGAATATGACGATGATATGAACAACTAGGCTTGATACTGATCATCCTTGTCAAGTTCCGTTGAAATCCAGCCTGGGGTTCAGGAGAATTAGCCCGGAAAATGTTTGTGTAACTATCAAAAACCTTTAAAGGGCCATAACTCTGCCAAAAATAGGTAAACCGGAACGCGACGATGATATGCACAACTAGGCTTGGTGCAAATCATCCCTCTAAAGTTTCGTTGAAATCTGGCTAAGGGTTCGGGAGAACTAGTCCAGACAAAGTTTGTGTATTAAAACCTTTAAAAGGCCATAACTCTGCCAAAAATCATTCAACCAGAACACGGCGATGATTTGCACAACTAGACCTGGAACTGATCATCCCTCAAAAGTTTCCTTTAAATCCGGCCAGGGGTTCAGTAGAACTAGTCAGGACAAAGTTTGTGTATAAAAAACGTAACTCCGCCAAAATCATTCAACTGGAACACGGTGACAATATGTACAACTAGACTTGGTACTGATCATCCCTGAAAAGTTTCACTGAAATCCGTCCAAACGAAGGCCCTTTCGTTTTACTGAGGCCAAAATATAGCATATTTCAGAAAATCAAGGGCCATAACTACTATGTATATGGTCCAATCAGGCTGTTTTTCAAATTTTATGGAGCTTTCATTGATATTAACAATCTGGTAAAATTTGGTAAAGATCGGATGAAAAATGAAGGCCCTATCGTCTTAACGAGGCAAAATATAGCATTTTTAACTAAATCAAGGGCCATAACTCCGTTGTTACTGTTCGATCTAGCCGTTTTTAGATTTGTCCGAGCTTTTATTGATATGAACAATCTAGTAAAGATTGGTAAGGATCGGATGAAAAATGTAGGCCCTATCGTCTTAATGATGCAAAATATAGCATTTTTAACTAAATCAAGGGCCATAACTCCGCTGTTACTGGTCCAATCTGGCCGGTTTTCGAACTTGTCCGAGCTTTTATTAATATTAACAATATGTTAAAGTTTGGTAAAGATCATACTAAAAATGAAGGCCCTATCGTCTTAACGAGGTAAAAGTTAACGGACGGACGGACAGACGACGGACGACGGACAACTCGCCATCCCATAAGCTCTGCTGGCCCTTGGCCAGAAGAGCTAAATAACAAAAACAAAAAACAGGGTGGCCAGAGGTATCTCACAATAAAATACGCCGATACTTCCCTGATACAGTATATTATGGCCTACGCTACTATCCCATGTATATATACAAATGACCGGACTACTTTTGTTCCCATCATTCTGTCACAGGATGACCTTAGTGGTTGGGCTAACTCAGGAAAGAATCAATGACGGTGAATGCATTTACATAAGTTTAATGCAACTTTTAAAATATGTTTAATATATACAATTATCTAAAAAAACAAGCGAATACACAAATGAACTATGAAAAGAATGTTCTCCTGAACGTTTAAGACGTTGTGGTATTGTTATAAATACTGAATGTCTAAGACACTAAAGTGTTGTTAAAGCTATAACAATGTTGATCTAGCGCGATAACTGTGATGCGCGAGAGCTCATGAAGATGATGATGCGCGAATTCAATGGATGATTGTCATCAAATGCCTTCTGTAAGGGTTGATGACGCGATGCAATGATAGTTAATCTCCACTGAGATTGTGAATGATATTTCTCCAGTGAGGACTGGTAACGGGCCCACCTTGTGTCCCGGGGGTTGTCGTTAGTAAAACCTGGCTGCGCAGGTACGGGGACCGTCTCCACCGCTTGTAAACGTTATGCGTGGAAGCTTAGCTCCACTCCTGGATATCCAAACCTAGATGGCTTACTCCAACCCTGGATGGCTTATATCCTGGATGGCTTATATCCTGGATGGCTTATTTCCAACCCTGGATGGCTTATATCCTGGATGGCTTAGGCTGTAATTATACATACGTTTTAGATGTCGGTTGACAAACATAACAATCTTGTATAATTATCATTACCCAAACAAATCATTATTTAATCAATATATGCAAGCTGTACTAATGAGGAGTAGCAATGTATACATATTCTACAACGCCATGTGTACGCTATGTACGTCGCTGTTAATCAATGCCCCTAATACATGTAATATAAACATGATCAAATTACTCATATATTACACTCACTGAGTTATGCATGCACGCATTTATTCTTGTCACTCATCTCATTGTTAAATAATGTTGACAATCGTGTATTACAATCACCGAGTTATACGCCAACGTTAACTAATGCACCTAATATCCACTGTTATCAAATTAATATTGTTTTACAATTAATGATCAATTACAATAATTACATCTAATAAAGTAACTTCAAAATCATATGCTAGTCTAAAGTTATGTTTGAGAAACATCAATGCTAACCGGATGTCGTAACCGCCAAACAAGATGGCGCCGCCCACTGAATACAAATATACGATAAAAGTTTAATAAAACTACTAACCACATGTTGCCTGTGAAATTTGCCGTCCAATCTCTGTTCCAACAAAGTACTATCGATGATCCCGGCGAAAGCTAGAAGACAATGGGTTTTATAGCAAACATTACGCCCAAATCATTATTTCCCCCGTTCAGTCCCTGACAAACGTGGCTAAATCTACAGTATTGAATCTACACGAGAGGCCCTTATACAGTTTTGCCGTTTAAGGAAAATATACCTATACGTTTACATGCATTAGCACAAAACTAAACTTATGACACGGCCTCTCTGGCGGCCACTTAAAATGTGCACGCTTTTACGTGTTACATGAATAGATCATGAATATTGTGAAATTGTTTCAACTCGAACAATAGATTTTGGGTGTAACCGATACAAGAGCTATATACGACCAGTACGCTCTACCCGTGACATTTTGTGACACATTCCAAGCGTCTAATACGGGAGATGATACTAGTATCGATCGAGTGCGAGAATGGGAAAACATTATATAATGTATTCGTGCAAATTCGTTCTGATCATGCACCGTGATACCATCTACATTCTGCGCGTTGACGTCGCCAACTACAAACGCGTTGCATGTTCCATTAAACAGTTTCAAACTTGCCAAGCAATACTCGTTTATGGATGATATGCAACTGTTAAATGGAGGTAATTTGATGATTGTTGATACTCAAAAGATGCCATCTACACAAGCTGTGCAAATTTTGGTAATTTTAGTAGATTTTGTCCAGACAATCAGCATCAACATCAGAGGACGTTTCTTTTTTGTTCAGTATAGTTATTTATGCCCACAGATACGACTACAAAAAGAACCTTAGTTGTACAATGCAGAAATGAGCGTAAGAATATTGATCTAATTGAACACAACAATTTCTTTTTTTCAATACCAATTTCATGAAAATTGTTTTTATTTACTCAGTCTTTTAAAAGCTGCATCCAATAGTAATCAATTTGTTCAACAGATTTGAATCTAGAATGTTTATTTAAAACCGGTTAAAAAATAATGTGCCTTTTAAGCCTTTGTGTGCGTTAGAAAAGAACAGACATTAGTCCGCCAATATATCAATATAGAGTATCATATACATATTGTTTTCTTTTGAACCATGCCTTTACGCATTTGTGCGTTTCCAAAAAAAGTCATTAGCCCAGTCGTTTCATATAAAGTAAATAAAAGTACAATATGCGCTACGCCGTTATGAATCGATATGTAACTGTATTATAGAAGTTAATAACTGAAACTAGACATCCGTCGCCCGGCATGTTAACAACAGCACAACATTAAATGGATTAAGGTTTACCACCACTACTTAGTAGAAACCTCAGAGGAATAGTCGAATATAGTTCCTAAAATAACAGGTAATCCCTCCTTCTTTGATGGAAATGGGCATTATAAGTAAGGGAAAACTGCCCATTTCTCTATTCAATTTTGTGGGAGTATGTATAAAAAGCTTATTAATAGGTTTTACTGGATCACTGATGTACATCTTCGAAATTTCGACTCTATGTTTTTACTATGTGAGCAACCGTTAATGAAAACTGCTGGTACTTGACAAGTCTAGTGAAAAATCAAGAACTTTCTTACATGTCTTGTGACCCAACCTTTTCTGGTAATTTTTCAAGTGGAAAATTAGTTTTCTATATGAACATTACACTGCTGCATTATCCATACTTGAGTTATATTTGCAGCAAATCATTAATATTATTATCATATTATCATATTAACGTCGGTGTATATGGGGAAAATAATAAGTGGTTTCATACCTTAACACTAAAATAAATCTATCTAGCATAGAGAGCGCCACTGGTGACCCCATATTGTTTATATTTACGATGGTAGTAACCCATGGCTGGTAGAATAGAATAAAATGTTTCGGAAAAATACATCAATTTCCTTGTATTTATTTTCCATTTTAAACAATAGGCCCAATAGTGCTTGTATTGATCTACATGTTTAAAGCTGTATGGTGTCCGTAAAATGATGATGCCTCATTGATAAACATATTCTGACACATTTGATGGAAATCAAGTAAAAAACAAAGCTTCCATGCTCTAAACCATTTAAGGGGAACGGGGTCAGGACTGGTTATTGGACATGCTAGCAACGCTCTGACGAAATTTTGTAAACATGTGCAGATGAAAAAATAATATATTAGATAATTCAAGGCCCATAACTCAGCTGTTTTTAATCCGACATGGTTAGTAAGCTCTTCTGACCGAAGGCCAGCATAGCTTATGGAATGGTGAGTCGTCCATCGTCGTCCATCGTCGTCCGTCGTAACCTGTGCCTCGTGAACACGATAGGGCCTTCATTTGTAATCGGATCTTAACCAAACTTTACCAGTCGTTATATCAATAAAAGTTCGGACAAGTTCGAAAACAAACCAGATCGGATAAGTGACACCGGAGTTATGGCCCTTGATTCGCTGAGAAATTCCATATTCTGCCTTGTGAACACTCTAGCACCTTCATTTATTATTTGATCTTTACCAAACTTGCAAGATTGTTAATATCAATGAAATCTCGGACAAGTTTGAAAACCAGTCAGGTCGAATTAGTAACACCAAAGTTATGGCCCTTGTTTTGCTGAAAATGCCATTTTTAGGCGTAGGTACTACCTATGCCTATTGCTATCATCCTCATTTTCAAAATGGCGACACCCTATTATACTTGAGCCCCATCTAGCGACAAGTTTGAGATAGCGTTGTACATAACTAGTCGAAATCATCTACTACGCTCGCTTGTTTTCAATACAGACGTTTGTATTTACAAACAAGCGTCGAAGATGATCAAGACTAGTGCAGTAGATGTTGCGGTTATTTCTATCCTGGTTTCCGACAATACATAATCGTCATAAAGCAGTGTATTGTACAAGACAACCAATCAGCTGCTGGCGTTGACTGACTGACTGACTGGCTGAATTTAATATAATCACATAAAAAAGAGTATGATAATAGACCTTTGGAAACGCCCGAGCACGACACATACGAAATATTGCATTCTCGGTTTGATTGAGACTGTTCATGAGCGGTAGTGAAATATGTTAGCTACCGCTCACGCCCTCTAGCCCCGGGTTGAGCAAAACTCAATATTCATAAAAATCAACAGTACAGAATGTTAACCATCCCGAAGATGGCAAGCATATGGCGGTGGATATAGCAATATTTGTATCTTTATTTCATCCCTATATCCAGCGGCGAATGGTCCCAGGATCTAATAAAATTGTATGCCCCGAAGAGCGAAATAAACAAAAAGGAATTTAGTTGGGAGCAGCGGTTGTGAAGCCTGCGTATCACAAGTAATAGCCAAAAGACCAAATTAAAAAGCAGATAACATATCCTATGAGTGGTTAAACAATACCCAGAGACTTTTATCGGCCGGAGTAGTGTAACCACCGGATCGAAAATTAAGTAAGAAAACAAAAGAAATTGAAAATGTACCACCGATCACTAAATATAAGTTGACATAACGATATAACATTCCGCCGTGGTATATGGGTTTGTAGAGTTGCCCCAAGTGCACGTTTTGATTACAATACACGATATCAAGGGTTCGATTCCCGGTGCAAGCGAAAACATATTACTTTCCTTTTATTTTATTTAATAAATTAATAAATCAATAAAATGTCGGTTAATATTTGTTTCAAATCAGTTATTTTCAATAATATGAAAATTGTTCCTTAGTGCATGGTTTTGTTCGTAAGAACTTTCATATAAATGAACAAATATATCATGAACAAAACTTTTTTATTGCAATAAACTGTTTTGGGTCGGAGAGGTGTGTGTGTGTGTGTGTGTGTGTGTGTGTGTGAGAGCGCGCGCGTGTGTGTGTATGTGTGTGTGTGTGTGTGTGGCTCACCATGTCGAACAATAATCTTGTATATGTTTCCACGTTTCTCAAATTATTAGGATTTTCTTTTCTCTTTACGAGGGCTGACGTGGCTCAGTGAATAGCGCTTTGGACTTGTAACTTTAATAGACATGTACCATATAATTATATATAACCTTACATGTGTTGAAAATGGCGTAAAACACCATACAAATGAACAAACAAACCGAAAGCCTGCGTTAAAGGGACACACGGCAGTCTTGAAGTAGCTGTAAAATTAGGTATTAAAAGTAGCACATCGTTTTTAATCCATTATACTTTTGACTTTAATCAAAATATCGTACCGTATATATGCGCAATCCAATGGGATTTAAATCGAAATCATGCGACTTTAATGCATAACTATTCATTCGGTGATAATTAAAGGGTAAAAAGAGAGGTAGAAGTCATGAAATATGTATAAAATGTCATTGTGATTTCGCGATTTTTCCTGCGAACACGATACGCTATAATAAAACAATTAAGTTATATCCGATACAAATATAGCTGATGTAAAACGGTTATTTTCAATAACTGATATTCAAGAAGGGCCAACGAAACATAAATTGTACTTTCTTCGTTGCAATATATGCGAGCACGTTAATTATGTAATTTATAAACTTGTTTAAATTAACTTTTTAAAATCCTCTCAACATACGCATATATATATCACTGTACGTTTGTACGTTAGGTAGATACTACGGGAGTAGTTCTGAATCTTTACAGTAATTATTGGCATTTGATACTTAGGTGTTTAAACGTTACACTTTATAATAGAATTAGCTACACACGCTAATCAAAGTACTGAAAGTACTGGGCGGCGTATGCTGGTCGAAGAGGTTGGAAAGGTGTGAAAGAAGCAGAATGCATTGCATTTGTTTTGTTTTATTTTTACTGAAACAAAGTTATGCCATGTATGTGAAGAAGCACATTTTCTAACCGCGATCGTCGTTAACTTTAGCTAATCTGCCTCATTCGTAAATGCGGAATACATTAACAATCTATTTTTAATTGTTTGATACTCGGCCTTGCTTAAGTAGTTCAGTACAAGAAATATTGATGCACAGCCTCAGGTCGCCACATGAAATATGCACTACCATAATTATTTGCTGCATTCCCCTTTTTCTCTGTCTGGTTTATTCTTTTAAATGCAACATTGTCTGTGGCGACCTGATGTTGTGCATCAATTTTTACTTTGATCTGCCTTGTGAACACTCTAGCAATTTCATTTATTATTGGATTTTTACCAATCTTTGTCAGTGTCTTTATATAAATGAAAGCTCGGATAAGTTCGAAAACCAGCGATATCAGATTTGTAACACCAGAGTTATGACCCTTTGTTTTTCCTGAAAAGATCCATATTCGTCCTTGTGAACACTCTAGCACCTTCATTTATTATTTGATCTTTACCAAATTTTGCCTCATTGTTAATATCAATGAAAGCTCGAACGAGTTCGAAAACCAGCCGAATCGAACCAGTACCAGCGTGGCTTATGGCCCTTGATTTTCTTAAATATGCAATGTGCTATATTGGGAACCTGGGGTCGTGGGTTCAAATCTCACAGGGGGGCTAAACATGTTTTTAATGGAATAAAGTCTCATATTTTGTCTCCGCCCACTGGGGCTCCCTTGGTGATAATCAGGTTTAAAAAAATGCATATCTTGTCCAAATGTGGATGGTTTGATTCTAAATTGGTATGGACATTTAGGGACTCAAGCACAACATATACAACAACGGTTTTTTTTCCTTCTCTTATAGGCGCCTCTCTACAGTGGTACAATTTGGGGAGCTTTCGGTAATTTACTATTACAACACCCTTTGACATCTCACGTTCATGTGCACGGTGTTTTTCTTATTTAGGATGTGTAGATGCGCAATAAAGACTCGGATTTTGGCTCTGCTCACTGTGGCCTCCTGGGGGCTAATCGGGTCAAAAATCACAACAAAATGAATCATCTTGTCCAAATGTGAACGCTTATGATTCTAGTTTGGTATGGTCATCTATGGAATCGATGCATAACATATATAATACGGGGTTTGACCTCCTGCATAAAGGGGCCTCTCTACAGGGGAACAACTTGGGAAACTTGCAGTAATTTACTATTCCAATATTCGGGCTTGTGACGTTAAATCACATATCTTGTCCAAATTTAAATACATTTGATTCTAATTTAGAAGTGACTCGAGGCACAACATTTATAAAACTTTTATTTTAATTTATTGTCCTCCTGTGAAAAGGGGCCCCTCTACAGGGGTACAACTTGGGGAGCATGCAATAATGTACTATTACAGAGTTTCGGCCTTATGTCACTATCTCCTTCTATACCCTTTCATATTTCACGTTCATGTATGGGTTTTTTCTTAGTTAATCGGGTCAAAAGTTACAAAACAAATATGCATATCTTGTCCAAATGTGAATGGTCATGATTCAAATTTGGTATAGTCATTTATTGACTCGTATAAAATGTATAAAACAGGTTTTGACCTCCTGCATAAAGGGGCTCCTCTACAAGGGTACAACTTGGGGGAACTTGTAGTAATATCTCATTTCTTATGTACCCTTTTAGATATCATGTTCCTGTATGGTGTTTTTCTTAGTTAAGGATGTGTTGATGCGCATAATATGTTGTATTTTGGCTCCATCCACTGGGACCCCCTATAATCGAGTAAAAAAATAATATCTTGTCCAAATGTTAATGCATTTGATTCTAATTTGGTATGATTATTTAGGGACTCGAGGCACAACATATATAAAACGGGCTTTGACCTCCTGCATAAAGGGATCCCTCTACAGGGGTACAACTTGGTGCAATTTTCACGAGTATTTGGCGCCAACTATGAAAAGAATAAACAACTATTTAAAGTAAAAGATACGCAACATTTTATAATTTCCAAAGTGCGCCGTGATACCAAAAAAAAATAGATATTGTTGATAAACGTATTCGGCATCTGTTTTCGAAAGGTCCATCTAATAAAGCATCTAATAATGTAATTCTTGTTTGATGCCTGCATTACGTCAATGTTTTATCTCTGAAACTCGGTAGCACTAATTCGTATACTCCAGTTTATTCTACTGAGGATGATGTTGTTTCCACACATATCACTCGGTGCGCTACTTTCAAGGTTGGGGTAGACGAAAAGCAGAACAAACTGCCAACTATGTACTGGATTCCTAAATTACATAAAAATCCGTATAAGCCTCACTTTCTTTCGAATTCTAGTGCCTGCACCATCACAAACATCTCCAAATATTTAACTTATTGTCTTAAAGCCGTTAAAGATCACGTTAAACAATATTGTGGTAAAATTTATGAAAACTCTGGAATTAATTTGTTTTGGTCTATTAACAATTCAGGAGACGTTCTTGATCATTTATTAGCACTTATGACTTCTCTACACTATATACAACCTTACCAGATCACCTTATCAAAGACAAGCGTATTGCTCTTATTAAAAAAAAATCATTCGCTAGGGAAAACAATTCTTCTTTATAATAAAACAAATGCTGAAGTAAACAAATTCCCTCTATATTTTGTGTATAATGCACACTTAATTCCACATAATACTCCAAAGAAATCCCAAGATGTTTTGTAAAAGCCAAAACAGTTACAGAAAGGACACAACTGTGATGTTGTAGACATTTTAATCACAGTACACTTTGTAACAAGAAATTCATAAAATGTTGAATTTCAAATTAAGCCATTTCAGTACTGTAGTTAACGTAAAGAGTTTGCAAAATGTTACATCCTAAGTTTGCTTACATGCTTGAGCCAAACGCGTACTCTGTCAATAATGAAACGTTGCAGGAATACTGTTTGCTGTGTTATGTGTTGTTTTAGTCTTTTTTCCGAAAGAAAAGGTCTTACGTAGCCATTCGATTAACAGTAGCATATTGTACATACAATATATAGCGTAAATTACCGAGTTGCGTTTGTTTTTCGCTTCAGTGTATATAAAACATTCTCTTTCCTTCTGATCTTATATTAATTGATTGTATGCATTGATGTAAAATATGCGAATAAAATATGTTTAACACTAAGACAGTGATCAAGATTTGATTTGATAAGCCAATGTTCAGTATATCTAAATTAAGCTGATATAATATATTGTCAGACATACATTTTAATATTTATCAAAATAGTGTTATCGTTTCATTTTTAAATTCTTTAAAACTATCTAGCAAAGGTATACTAGCTCGAGATGATATTCTACAACTAATATTCATTAATGCCCTTCACGGTATGATTAAACAATAAACAGCCAATTATATAGAATACTCATTCATAAAACTATCTCAGAACAAAGCAACCAACAAACCAATCCAAATTCTCACAAGCGAAAGTTTTTGAAAGTTCAGTACCCAATGGAGTTATCCGCCTTTTTCTTAAACGATGCGTTTTTGGTACACATAAGATCTAAAAACAATACCTCAATTAGTCCACGACAATATTCTCTATTCGTTGTTTTCGAAAAAAAATCACAGAAAAATACAACACCGATTGCGTAGGTAGCAGCTTTTGATTACCCAAACTCATCAAATTACCTCCCTTTAAGATTTCCATAGCATTTATAAAAGAGTATTACTTGGGAAAAGTGGAAACTGTTTAAAGGAATATTTAGTATTCAGTAAAGTGTGTTTAAAAAATCAAAAGTAGTTTAATTAAAGCGCTGTTCAAGTTGTCCTACGCCCTCAAAATCTGGTCTATGGGAATACCAGCAAAAGAAGGGGGTACTTTTTTTTGGTGAGTATATAACGGAGCCCATTTGACTCGTTATGTTACCGGGTTTATGGTATTTAATTAAACATTGTATTTGCTTAGTTCCAAAAAGTAACAGGTCTATAAACAAAAGCTACGCACTTCATATTTGATGAGTTTTATTCAATACAACGCTAACAAATAATATTTATATTTGTATGGTCCTACAACTATACATTCTTAACTATTATATTATTTTGCGGGGTTGTATTAATAAGCAATATAATACTGCATTTTAAAGGGCCCACGGCAATCTTGATTTTTTTAAAAACACACGGCTTTTGATAATAGTGCACCAATAATATATTTAAAAAATGTGTAGAATAATGAAGGAAATAGAATTCTCAATTTTTTATTTAAATATATGCAAGCAGTTTTAAAGTCAAAATGATACAAGATTAATAAATCGCTGTACTAATTGTAATGCATGATATAAAACTCAAGATTGCCATGTGTCCCTTTAACAGTGAAATAAAAGTGTTGTTATTACATACAATGAAATATAGAGTTTAATTTGTTCACTGCCGTGATTACTGTTTACAATGCAAAAAAAACATTGTTAAAACTAACAGTTATCTATATCTTTAACCTGCAAATGTTCAACTAGAAACATGATCTATAGTTTTTGAAAATTGGCCAAGCATTTAAGAATTGTTGCCATTACCAAAGCGTGCAGTAAAATACGTGTGAGTAATTACATGCCAGCGTCACGTAGAAGACAAAACTTAATTTGGTTGAATTGATGTTGAATTGTTTGTGTTTCCTATGGCTTTTGGGTATTTGCAGCATTTTGTCTAAAAATGAAACTTCTCTTGTCAAAAAAATTAATTGATTGTATAATGTGTAGAAGCACGAAGCTTTGTGTTCATATTAGAACCAGTTGACACTCGGTAGTAGCACGAAGCTGTGTGTTCATAGTAGAACCATTTGACAATGGGTAGACGCAAGAAGCTGTGTGTTCATAGTAGAACCATTTGACAATGTGTAGAAGTATAACGTTACCCACGTCTCGCCAAGATCAGTGGTTCGTTATTTACCGGGTTATACTAACTGTTTAAACCGTTTATCTGGTAAGTTGTCTGTTGAATCTAACAAAGTATTTAGGTGAGTAAACACAAAATACAAACTCCATTTTATGAGTTTCATATATACAATGCTAACAAATCTTTACTTTTATCGTCTTAAAATTCTACATATGTAATAATACATTATAACTAATGTTCGAAATACAAATGTTCATGTCCCATCGCGCACTGAAAGTGTATATTACACAACGTCTATCTACACTCTCTCTCTCTCTCTCTCTCCCTCTCTCTCTCTCTATATATATATATATATCTCTGTAGTGTGATAGCGAGCGGCTCTTATGAAAACTCCAAGACAGGGGTGCGTGCGAGCCGAAGCATATTAATGTCAGGCCTTTCTAGAGAATCATACAGCATGTGTATTTTCAATATAAGGTATGATCTTACCTACGTAACAGAAGCGCAAAGCTGTGTGTTCATAGCAGAAGCATTTGACACTGGGTAGAAGCACGAAGCTGTGTGTTCATAGTAGAACCACTTTACAATGGGTAGACGCAAGAAGCTGTGTGTTCATAGTAGAACCATTTGACAATGTGTAGAAACACGAAGTTGTGTGTTCATAGCTGAACCATTTGACAATGGGTAGAAGCAAGAAGTGTTGTGTTCATTTTCTTTTTCGGTCTCCAATTTTGGATTTTGGAGACCCATTTATTCTCCTTGTCCAATGACGTACGAGGGGTCTAGGAGGTCCATCCCCTACACCTTACAACATTTACATTTATTGTTTTTACAGCTTTTTATAAAAGATATATACAACAAAATCCTAAATCAATAATACTCACACAGATCACTCAATCACTCGCTCACTAGTTTACTATAGATTACCACTACATAATGTCAAAAATTAATCTTTAAATAGCAAATTTCTGTTAAGTATTTTTATTTTGTACTAAGTGAGTTTTTATGGTTTTGGTAACAAATTTACATTCACGCTTATATACGCAAAAAAGTGAATATAAAAATGATAATATGACACAAAATTGTATAACTTAACTTTATTGGTTGGGGAGCAGGATGGGGTGGGTGAAAATATTCTTTTAAATAAAATAATATGGGGAGTGGGGGTGGGGGTTGACGATATGTCTCTGGCATTAGTATCTGGCATTATATTGATACAAAAATAACAAATACACATCTGGGTCTTATTTTTCCTAATTAAACAGTTCGCGAAACTTTTCCCACAAATTTAAAAATATGTTGTAGTTGTTTTCAACAATAGATATTTCTTTGCTTGTTTTATGCGGAAGTTGAATTCTGTGCTTCAGTGTTGTAATTGTGGGTATGCTTTTTGAGCATCTGCAGTAATATAAGTAGTATTTTGTCTCTAAAAGGATGAGCTGGATTAAGTTGCCTACATTTTTATCATATGTTCCCAAGATAAATGATTTTTATTCAAGAGTAATTTCAATATCCTTTGTGAGCAGCCAATCTTTAATTTTACTTAGTATATTTTTTGTTTTCTCACATTCTCATAACATATGTATAATTGTTTCGGAGCCGTTGAACAGAAGGAACATATTGGATTGTCAATTATTTTTAACTTATGTAGAAAACTATTTGTTGCTTAGATGTTATGGTTGATGTTTGTCTGGAACCATTGCAATGTAGTATCTTTGGTTATTGAAAAAGGCCAAGTAAAATCTGTTTCCAAACTGGATTTCTGATTTGGTACCGTTTATTCCATAAAGGTTTTGCACTAGGGATTTCAAGATTTTGGTTTAGTAGAAGATACATATCTTTTATTCCCTTCTCATTTTTTATGTATATTTTAATAGGATTTGGTATGATGGGGTTTTCAAGTTTGCTTGTAGCTTCTATGTTGTTATCTTTTGTCATTTTTTTGACAGCAGTTACTAAACTGTGGAACTGTAGAAAATTAATGTTTATATCAAATGCATGTTTTAGTTCTTCCTGTGTGTACAAATTCCCATCATTTTTCGTAATGTCATTTATAGTATACATTCCTTTTTCAGACCAGGATTTTATAAAATAGCTTTTTGACCCTACCCTGACATTTTCGTTATAAAAGATTGGGCTTGATAAGTATAGATCTGTGTTCATTGGCTTGGGCCTGGATAGTATTAGTATGTGTGACTTTAACACATCTTTCCCGAAGGGGTTTGAAATATTATTTATCATTTCTTGTGGATACATAACTCCACACCAAGATAATTTGCTTATATCTAAATATGATTTTAGGATATTTACATATTTGTTTTCCTCTAACAGTAATCTTCTAATCCATGTTGCTTTTAAGGCTGATATAAATGCAGAGAGATTCGTCATTCTCAATCCACCCTCTTCATAATCCTTACATAATAAAGTGTTTTTTATTTCTTGATTTACCTTGCCATGGGAAGTTAAAACACAATGTGTTTATTTCATTGATAACATTATCTTTTGGATTAGGTAAGGATAAAAACAAGTGATTAAGTGAAGGTAAAAGGAGTGACTTTATAACTGTAATTCTACCAATGGGAGTCAGGTATCTACGTTGCCAACTACTTATTTTTTTCCTCAAAGCTATTATTTTGTCATTGTAATTCAAGTCATTCATTTTTGTAAGATCTGTGTCGAATATAATTCCTAACAGTTTAAATCTAAAGTTTCCCCATGTCAGTTTCCATTTAGTTTTTATTGAATGTGTGCTATATTTCGTTGAGCCTAACCAAACCACCTGTGTTTTTTCAAAGATAACTTTTAATCCAGAAATATTTGCAAAGAAATCCAGCTCACTTAATGTTTCATTCAATGAGGTTTCTGACCCATCTAAAAATGACGTTGTGTCATCGGCAAATTGTGTTAAATTGTATTCTTTATTGTTTATTTTAATCCCTTGTATCTTTTTATTATGACTAATTTACAGAGACAGATGCCATTTTATATGCAGTATTTAAAAGAGAAATAGTTTGTTTTCTTTGGGTATAAGGGTAACAATACCTTGTCTTTGTGTTATAAATAACTCTCCTATTTCATAACTATAATTAAGGGCCCTGAGGACAAAGGGTCCTAATTGTCTCCAAAATACCTTGTAAAATTCACATGTGTATCCACTACTGCCGAGGCTACGGTTATTAGTCATGTTTTTTAAAGAGGAAGACAATTCTGAATATGTTAGTAAACCATCAAGATTGTTTGATTCTTTGTGGTCCAGTTTAGGAATAATAATTGTTTTCAAATGTTCGTTTAGGTCTATGTCTTGCAATTATTTAGCTCTGCTACTATATAGCGTTTTATAAAAATCCTCTGTTTCTTTTAATATTTCATGCTGGTCTATTATTATTTTTCTGTCCTCTTTTTTTAAAGTAGGTATGATTTTTCTAAGGTAATTGTGAGATTCTAGGGCGCACAAATAAAAAAAAAATCTCCCTCGATTATATTTGTTGCTCTTGATCTTATAACAGAACCCAATATTTTAGTTTTCCTGATGTCTTTTAGCTCGCACTGTAGTAAATCAAATTCCTCTAATTTTCCTGCATTTAAATCTTTTTCTAGCTGTGATAAACGTATTTTTTGAAAAATGTTTTAGTCCTTTTCGACTCTTTGCTTTTTTATGTAACTGGAGTATGAAATTGATTTTCCTCTTAGTTCCACCATAAGTGTTTCCAAAAACAGTTGATCATTGATTGTAAATTGAAATTTATTATTAGGTATGTTTTTTAAATTTTCTAAATCATATATAGGAAGAGAGTATTGTTTTTTTATTTCTTGAATTTTGTCCTTGATAGTTTCTAAATACTGCATATCTTTAAGCAATGAATTATTATGTTTCCAAAAAGGTTTACCTTTTACAAATTCATTAAAACATAAAATCAATTGAACAGATGAATGTTCAGATCTGTAACTGTTTTCTATGGTGTAGCTTTTAATAGAATAGCTTTGTGTTCATAAAAAACCATTTGACAATGTGTAGAAGCAAGAAGTTGTGTGTTCATAGTAGAACCATTTGACAATGGGTTGACGCAAGAAGCTGTGTGTTTATAGTAGAACTATTTGACTATGTGTAGAAGCTGTGTTGTTTACATAAACAAATAAAACATAATGAAAACTGACCGGTTTCGCTTAACTACACTGGACGACTTTAAAAACGCAACAGGGAAATAAACTAAGATAACTGACATATTTCAATAGAAATTAAATTTTAATTTCATCTATTCTATTTAACCACATCTACAGTTGAATTGCTGAAAATTTCATTCAACTTGATCAACATTCAACTTGTTAAATTCAAAATATAACAGTACTACCCCCAAAAACAAAAGTCACAATATCCACCATTAGCGGCAATGCACGCCTGACATCTCCTACGCATAGTGGGATATACCGGGTATTAGTTTTGTGACTTTTGCTTTTTGGGGTCGTACTGTAATGCTCTGAATTTAACAACTTTATTGTTGATCAATTTGAATGAAATTTTCAGCAAATCAACTGTAGATAGTGTTAAATAGAATAGATGAAATTAAAATTAAAAACCTATTGAAATATGTCAGTTATCTTGTTTATTTCCCTGTTGCGTTTTAAAGTCGTTCAGTGTATATATGGAAAACATTCCAAATGACGATTCAATAACTTCTCCAGGGATACAAATAATCTTCTCAAAAGCATAAAACTAATGTAAATATACTGAATGGGACGACTTATATTCATTTAAATGTGAAGTAACAAAACACAGTTATGTGACATTTCGGCATCTTTTAGAAACCACTTTAAAACTGCGTATCCCTCCTCGTATGAAACAATTACTAGCAGTAGCTTTAATATAAAAAAAATAGTTTTATCATTGAACGATATGTCTTCGGGGAGTAATACAACATATATATTTTTTATCATTTGCGCTTAGTTTTCATGATTGAAGTCTTCACGGAGTAGTTTAGTCCCCAACAATTGTGCCATACCATACCTTTGGCATATATTGCAGTTGTACCTTCAAGATAGAGTCCGTTCAAATTGCTGTTATGACACCTTTTATACCACCAGGCACCGCTATACTGTCGGGCACAGTTGTCATTTGGATTTTCGTCGTTGTCGTTGTCATATGTGGTGAACTTAGAATTGCGGGAATGAGAGCTCAAAGAGTCCGATACACAATCGCCGGTGTAACCATCCTCAGTAAGAATGTATTGTGAGATTAAGTCGCTCACCGCGAACGTTGAATAGTGTTCTTCGGCAGATGTTGGGGTAACATCCCCATATGTATCCAGGAATATGTTTAACTCGCTCGGTTCGGCTGTCAGTAAGTGTATGTTGTCAAGTCCGAGCCAAAACTCGCCCGTCCTGTTACCAAACCCAGATACATAGTCTGACCATCCGCGGTAAAAGTCCTCGGACCCGTCCTGTCTTCTTTGAAACACTGTCCATCCGCCTTTGGTCATATCGCACCACGTGTCTACTGAAGCTCCGCCCACCGGACGTATTGTGTAAACGCCATCAGTCACGTGACCATCTTCATACAGTTCCAGACAATCTTTCTTCAATGGCGAAACATATTTCTTTACAAAATCTTCATAGCGAGATTCCTGAAAAAGAAAATAATACATTTAAAGCTTATTAATAAAATGACCTGTCGTAATTAAGAAAACAGACCGATAAAATGGCCGTTTCAATATATAAAGAAATGCGTTTAAAATAGGTACATAGCCTAGAGATATGAGTCTGAACATACGAAGGTAGACTATGGAAAGATTCATTCCACAATATCATGGCATAACGCCTGCCTAAACACCACTGTATTGAATAAATCACACGTACAAGCATACTCAAACTCAAAAAGTATAAAGTTATGATGCCGATATAGTCTTTATTGTGTAATCAAGTTACTTTTGCTTTTCTTTTTTGAATACGATGACGTGATCTTTTATTCATTGACGTGTGGTTTATATGTTTGAACTATTGTGGTTGTTTCCACAAATAGGCATTGTAGTCTTCAGAAGACTCACCGAAATAGTGGAATGAATCGTTAAATTAATTCATAACCTTGTCCGGCCCTGCACTTTTTCCAAGCTTAAGTTGTACAATTGCTTTAGTAATCTCAAGCAGAACTATTTCATGTATAGCAGAATTAATTGTAACATAGAGCTGGCAAATTGGTAAGAAACATTTACCCCTGTCAAGAATCCAAATGACGAATTTGTCGTACTTTAAAGTTGTTACTACTTACATTAAACGAAAAAGAACATTAAACACGTTTTCGTTTTTGGTCTGCCAATTCACCTTAGTGTTTACCGAACTTTTTCAATCAATCCGTTGCCTCGGATTTGTAAATAGACCTACTTGCACCATTTATTCATAAATATTTTACTACAAGCAGTCTTTGCGCTTAAGAGCGAGACCTATAATATAATGTTGCGACTATCGATAAAACTTATTTTAAACACTAAGTAAGATGTCGCTACGCTACCTCCCTTTCGGTTTCATAATGGTTCAGATTTCTCTTCAAATACGTAACGTGCCTTTGTTTTGTTTCTAACACATGACGTCTCTATATGTTTACTTTCATGACGTCAACGCTCTGAACGTCACCAAATTTGGCCGATTTCTTAATAAAAAAGAACGTCGTTTAACACAATGTTGATGTGTTGTTATCTTTAAAATGGCAAACAGCACTACTTACTAATATGTCAGACTTTTAAACACAAATGGAAGCGCAGAAAAGTGGTAAGACAGAAACAGCCGACGATTTCCATAACGAATCGGCAGCGTAATCGCCTCTATTTGTGTTCGTGTATTGAATGTATGAAGCACCCTACCGTGCATTTCACGGTGCATAGACGTCGAATATGAATCGAGATTTTTTTTTATTACTTTCTATATGTTTTCATACCTGATATGATTGAATAGAATGAAAATAGACGCTCGTGAATCTGTTTGCAATCTTCGCGTAGCCATATATCCGCTAAGCTTCGCAAAGCCAAAAAATCATTTTGCACCCTCATATTTACATGTTATTTTATTGACAGCCGAAAACCAAAATGGCGACGGCGGAACATCCCATTTTTTTTTCTATGGTAGGGTTACTTAAAAAATCAGTTGACTAATAGCGGTGTAAATAAGAAAATCAAAATGCAGTATATTATTTACCTACCTTTTACTTGCTAGATATAATGGTTTTCATTCCAAAATAAAAAATAATTAGGATCGACTGCTGCAGGTGCTGAACATTGAACAACAACACCATGCATACCCTAGGTTTTACTTGGTACATCCGAACCCTAGAAACGTACATGCGCAGACGATAATTTCTAAATTAACGCCGCCATTTTGTTCCGTTACAATGTAAACAAGAAGCGCTAAAATGAATTTTATGCTTTTTGAAGCATAACGGATGGCGATGTCAAAATTACAAACATATCCAGAAGCTTCTATTTTCATTCTATATAACCATATCAGTTATAAAAACGTATAGCAAGTAATAAAAAAAGAATCTCGATTCATATTTGACGTCAGGCACCCTAATATGCATAGTAGTCTCCAGGTCTCTATCATCCAGACACACTCAAGCTGACTAAGAGCGCTACCGAGCGTCTGGACTCGTGGTTCATTAAAATGTTTGACCGATAAACGGCACCAAATGTAAAAACTGACTACGACTGGCTGCCAGTTCCCACTTCTGGCGAATTGGCAACTGGCTAAACTAACGATGTCCAAGGGACTACTGTTC
This sequence comes from Cyrtodaria siliqua, assembly GCA_037043455.1. Lineage (NCBI taxonomy): Eukaryota > Metazoa > Mollusca > Bivalvia > Adapedonta > Hiatellidae > Cyrtodaria > Cyrtodaria siliqua. The sequence continues at coordinate 84,661 of JAWPHD010000446.1, read as the reverse complement.
ATGATTTTAATAGAAAACAATATCAAATGAAGTATTCTAAAGAGAAAATCATAAATATAAACAAAACGGATAAGTTGTTATATATTTGAAATAGTTCGCAGTTCGTTATTCGATTCACAATCAATAATACTGCTCTAGACCAGTGCAACGAAATTAGTCAAGTTACAGATGATACTTTTCAAATATCAAATAATGAAAAAAAAAAATATTGAATAATGAATATTTAAACCATGATGATGTATAAACTCTATTACATTTTAAAAACAAAGGTTAACATGTTGTTGGATTAAATATACAGCATGTGTTGCCAAACCTGGATGAATTGAAAGTTCTTTTATGTCAACCTAAATCAGTCGATGTATTAGGTTTGTACGAAACGTTTTTAAATGATACTATAAACATCCATGATGGATATACTACCGAGCGAATGGATCGTACAAATGGTAAGAAGGGCGATGGTATACTGATTTACATTGCAAATACTATTTCTTATTCACGTAGAAGTGACATTGAAACTAATGATATCGAGTCATTGTGGATTCAAATTAATGTAACAAACAACAAACCATATTGTTAAATTTTGTCTATAGACCTCCTGATTCGACACAATCTTCGATAGATCATTACGAAACACAATTAGCCCGGTCAGATTCTTTAAAACTAGAAACTTATTTAATTGGTGACTTCAATATTGAGTATTTTCCAGAATAATAATTTTGAAGATACTAAATGTTGTCTTGATTTACAAAACAGCTGTCTTGAAGAGTGTGAAATGTTTGCCAATCCAAATGATTCATTAGATTTCTAATATAAAAAAATAGATTTTGTTTTAGCTAAACATGCTCCAATTAAAACTAAAAGAATAAAAAGCTAGAACTATTCCAGGATGGTATACTGATGAAATTCATAATGCAAGAGCGCTCAGCGATTTAAATCATAAATTGAAAAACTGGGATCAATATAAAATAAAGAGAAATAGAACAACATCAATTATTAAAAAAGAAAAGAGATTTTTTTTCACCAAAGCCATTCTTAAAAGATAAGGACTCAAAATCTATTTGGAAAAATCTCAAAACAGTTTCAAACACTGCTGACATTGAATTAAATGTACCTAAACAAATTGTAATCGATGGCAAAATAATTGAAGGATTTCCCAATATAATAAATGCGTTGAATGAGCATTTTGTTAATGTCTCTAAAGTTGTTAACAAAGTTAAATACAAACCAGAAAACTTTGATAAGTTAAAAAGTTAAAAAATGTTTTAAAAGAAAACTTAAAGGGTTTCGTATTTAATATAGAGCTTATCACACCATTCGAGGTAAACAAAAATTATAAATTAGACGTAAATAAATCTACATGATTAGATAGAATAGGACCAAGAATTATAAAACTATGTAGAGATATATTAACTGTACCAATAGCTTCTTTGATAAATAAATGTTTGAGTCTTGGAGTTTTTCCAGATAAACTTAAGGAAGCATGTGTTCTTCCTATACCCAAGACAGGTAACAGAGATGATGTAAATAATTACAGACCAATTTCAATACTTCCAACAATATCAAAACTATTTGAGAGATTCGTTGCCAATCAAATTTATATCTACTTCAAGAAGACAAAACTAATAAATGAACACCAATCAGGTTTTCGAAAAAAGTCATTCGTGTCAAACGGCACTTATATACATTGTTGATAAATGGCTCAAGGAAATAGATTCAGGAAATCTTGTAGGTAAACTTTTCTTAGATCTTTGTAAAGCCTTTGATTTGGTTAATCACGAAATCCTTTTGTTAAAATTAAAAACTCTATCATTTTTTGAAACATCAATTAAATTATTATATTTTAGATTTATTATAGTTAAGATCGGCGATTCAATTTCAAATGCTCTTCCTGTTATTTCTGGAGTACCTCTAAAACATGCAATAAACTTGTGTCAAAAAATAATCTATTGAAAAGGATTTCTTATTACCTAACCTATAAAATGAAGAAACTTTTCTATAAGTCTTATGTCTACTTTTGATTTTGTTTAACATGGGGCTAACAAATAAATTCTCTATTAATAGAATAATTAAAATCCAGAAGAGGGCCGCACGAATCATTCTCGCGAAACCTATAAAAACACCGTCTAAAATCATGTTTAAGGAACTCCAGTGGCTTACCTTTCAACTCAGATGTGATAATCACATAGGAGTTATGATTTACAAATCACTTAACAATTTAACTCCGGATTACATAACCAAGTGTATAACCTTCTCTTCAAATTCAAATTATAACTTAAGATCTGACGCTAGGCAGGATATAGCTCATTTAAAACCTAGAAAAAATATTCTTAAACGTACATTTGGATATTCAGGAATGTTAGTTTGGAACATGATTCCCAGAGTTTCAAATTCTTTAATTACATTTAAGATTAAATACAAATCCTTTCTTTTAATGAAAGAATGAAACTTCATTGTATTTTGTTACCTTACATTACAAGTATAATAAATGCGTCTGTCTGGTTGAAGTTATATAATGATGCATGTACTATTTTATCTTTCACTGTATGCATTTATTGTAACATTGCGTAGTTTTATAGATGGCCATATTGTAAAATGGACCTTCGGAAACGGCCAAGCACGACACATACGAAATATTGAAGTCTCGGTTTGATTGAGACTGTTCATGAGCGGTAGTGAAATATGCTAGCTACCTCACACGCCCTCTAGCCCCGGGTTGAGCAGAACTCAATGTTCATAAAAATTAACAGTACAGAATTTTAACCATCCCGAAGATGGCAAGCATTTGGCTGTGGATATAGCAATATTTGTATCTTTATTTTTTTATTTTTTTTTTAAATAAAGTTATTATTATTATTATTATTAGAACTGGCTGCCAATTCGCAATTCGGGCAAATTGGAAACTGGCTAAACTGACGATGCTTTGGGGACAACTGTTCATGATTCCATTAGAAAACATTATCATTTGAAGTATTCTAAAGAAAAAACATATATAATTATAAATAAAACGGACATGTTATTATATTTTAAATAGTTCGCAGTTCGTTATTCGAATTGCGAACGGACAACTGGCAATTGGAATCATGAACAGTAGTCCCTGGAACATCGTTAGTTTAGCCAGTTTCCAATTCGTCCGAATTGCGAACTGGCAGTCAGTCACCAGCAACTAACTTTACAATAATTCAGCTATTAGCGATTGAATCTGACTGGTTCAAAAACTCTACCGAGATTTTATAGAAATATAACTACTGGGTAAGTTAGGTTTAGATCGATGAAATATGAAGGGGCTAGAGTGCTCAAGAAAAGGTTAGCAGGCGTATGGACGGACGGACCGAAGTGTCTTTTCCTTTGTTTAAGTTCGAAGGAATGAACACGTATACAACAATAGGCTTAAGGGACGATAACGGTCATCCCATAAGCACACCTGGCATTTGGCCAGTAGAACTAAAAGTACAAACACAAAAAGCTATGTTATATATTCTTGAAAAACACATATTTTCATTATCCAAAGTTGAAACATGGATAGCATAAACAAACTTAAAATTAGAACAATTTGAAGCCACCCGGAGTAATTACCTCAATATTGGTAGAACAGGGGACCTGTGATAATTGTTATAGGTACAGGCAAATGTATTCTTGTCCAAGTCCTTACTTCATCTCGCGTTTTCTACACATCTAAAGTTATTGCAGGGTAAAACTGTATTATCTCATTTTCATACTCTTCAAATTTCCTCATATTTTACTCAAATAAATAAGACACCATCTTACTGGTTTTCCACTAACATAATCTAGTTTAAATTCTTTATTAGTCGAATTTTCTTTGAAAAAACATACAAATACTTGATAATAGTTGTTACCAACTAGCAATGTTTGCAATAATCCCACTGAATTGGATATATTAAAACATTATATACATTCTTTTTTTCAAAACATACTATATGTGGGATTTGTAATTTCAACATCTTAATAACATATGTATATACATGCATGTAATACTGGAACAAAAATTAGCAAAACAGTATTTCAACAAATTAGTATTTGAATAATGCTACAAAGATATGTATTCACTAGAGGGTTGATGTCAGACAAGATGGTTTGTTTAAACACTATAAGAAATGTGACGAATGATTTTAGAAGAAGCCCGCACATTTTCTGCGTGATATGGCAAAGTTAATCAATACAAAATATAAATGCAATATCTTAAATGAGTGCTCATTCATTATTAAATTTATTAAACGAGTTGGCAAACATGATACTCGTATAATCCCAGGCTCTAGACGAGCATTATATCATTTTTGCTACCGAGTTTAGTAAATTCAATAATGAACGAACATGAATGGGAGATTCTATTTATCACATAGCTCACTTATCGATGTATGTACCTTAGTAAGCGACACCGACAAAGACCGTGGAAATAAGGTCATAGTAGTAGTTCGGTCACGGCCCATGTAAGGAACATATGTCTATGTAAAGTTTACAATTTTATTACTTTTCAATATGATTTTTTCAAGTCAGATACTGTTTTGGTCAAAGTGTTTTTATTAGTTTTGTTTGATATTTAAATCAGCAACTTTCCGCTGTAAAAATGTTAAATCTACAGATCCCCGATTTCGCACTTGTCGTCTGCACAGAGCCGGTAGCGATGGACAGAACAGGGTCGTTTGTGGTATAATAACTAACCTTTCGGGTTCAAATTAAAATTAAAAATCTGTGTCACAGAGTCTCATCATGTAGAATGTACCGAAACCTCTAAACACAGTCGCCGTGACTAGTCCATGATATTTTCCATCAATTTTGACAGTCTCCATCCGATATCGTGTTGACAGCCATGCTTTTTTTGTTTCTTTTGTCTTTTCTTTTTGTTTGTTTTTTGACAGCGCGTAGGAATACAAAAACATGAGTGATTACGCCCTCATTTGCATAGTTATATATCACTGGTGGATTATCGAAACAATTGAATGGTGTTATAATTCCACTCCCACACCGTAAGTTATGTGATTATTATTCCTATAATAATCTTATTTATGTATGATATATATGATCAGTGCTCTATATGACGTCCCAGATGTGATATAGTTTAGCAACGGTATACAATTGAGTGTATGTAATATGGAGTTGTATGCATGTGTAATCTGTGCCAAATCTATGGAGGCTGATTTCTGCCATTTCGTCTTTTCGTTATTTCGCAGCAAAAAGACGACAGAACAAAAAGACGACAGGACGAAAAATTGACAAATGCAGCGCGAAAAGACAACAGAACGAAAAGACGAAAGAAAGTCACGCGAAAAGACGACACTTCAGTCGCGAAAAGACGCCATTTGATATTAGCGTCTTTTCATTATTTTGTGAGGCCTTTTGTCATCTTTCGCTTCTAATCTGTCGTCTTTTCGTTCTGTCGTTCTTTCGCCTTTTCGTTCTGTAGTCTTTTCACGCTGCATTTGTCGTCTTTTTATCTTTTCGTTCTGTCGTCTTTACGTTCTGTCGTCTTTTCGTCTTTCCGCCTTCCGGTTGACATGCGCCTTTCGGTCATTGTGGCCATTTCACGGTGACTACTAAAAGTCGGGACGATTTTGAATTGTTGGGGTAATCACTGGTAAAAAAGACAGGGTGTGTGCATACCTTTTCCAATCAATATTAAACGGAGGGTTACTATTTCTTTTAAATGTTTTATACACGCATAATGGTTTAGTTAATATGAAGATTGAAACATAATAATATAAAAATAGTATTTTATCTTTGTACTTTAGAAGTAACTTTCCGGGACTGATTTAAAACTGATGATCATGTCACCAGTCGTACTAATTATAATGTTTGGATTAAATTTTATATTCTTATTATTTAAATTGTATGTATCAATGTAGGATGGTTTAGAGGACATAACTATGAATGTGTTTATATAAAAATAGAATTCGTTTATATAAAAATTTAATAAACTGACTTTGTATTTAATCATTTACTTTCCAGGGTCACTTAAAAATAGACATGATTTTGGCTACACGGATCTTAGCGCTCATATTCTTCGATCTATTAAAATAAATGACAAACAAAATATTGACGTTTAAATTTAACATTATCTTTCCTGGACCGTTTGTTGAAACCATCACATCACAATGATTATACCTGATATTTGTCAATTAAGGATTGAAATGCGCTCTTTTCGAAGGACTCCAAGCGTACTTTAAACCATCCAAATGTTTTTCATACTCAAATGAAAACCAAAAGAGCGAATTTCATTCCTTATATTTACATATATATTTACCTTTAAATGTCGTTTATTTCTTCTCTATATACGCCAGATTTACTATTTATTTCGAAAAAAAAAGTTTATTATTCGGGGGTTTTTATGGAGTAAAATGTAACAGCCTTTACGATCGGCAACATTTTAGACACACCCCTCATGCGCAATATATATATATATATATATATATATATATATACCTGAATTCACAGTATCCCCAGATCCGGCACCTTTCATTGTCACTGTCTCAATATAGCTGTGTGTGGTTGAACGCTTAAATGTGGCCCACTCATATGAGCTATAATTGTATGTATGTATGCGTCTATATGTTAATTGTGCCTTCAGACGAGTGTGTTATGATGTAGAGATACAGTTTATCAACGTGTGTTGCAACTACCTTTTTTAAGGAGTGAATATATACGTTTGATTTCTGTGTATCTCGTCATAGCTAGGCGCCCTGCCGTAGTTCGTCCGAAGGTTGTCTGTCCTTGGTAGTTCACAAATATTTCTCCCCATATATATATATATATATATATAAAGACTCTATGTTAAATTTTTTAACTCCGCCAAGGTTTTTAAAGGTATATATATATACGGATATACGGAATTATTTAAACATGTACGTCACTGATAATTTTGCTAACCTGACTGTTCATTTGGAAGTCAATAAATGCCATACCCTAATATTTGATTTTGCTCTTAATATTTGATTTAAAATAGTTATGTAACATATCAAGTTGATGGTAATACGTTAATAGTTTAGAACCATATTTACAACAAATGAAATATAATAGCCGAGAAAGGAAATAACACATATACACGTTCTTAACATTTAATATGTCATTAGCTCGACTATTTTGAAGTAAAAAAGAAGAACATTTAAGAGTCATCATTTAATCGTCGTCTGCGCCCGGTTAAAGTTTGTATGTAAGCTTGTATCTCCGAAACTAATTTACAATATAATTATAATTTTATAAATACAGGTAAAAAACTTTATTGTGCGTTTGTTGATTTTACAAAAGCTTTTGATTATGTAGTTTGAGAAAATCTATGGTTTAAAATGATTAAACTGTGAATTCGGGGTAAAATGTTTAATATTATTCATTTTATGTACCAATCTGTGAAATCAAGAGTTAGTATTGTAATTTGTTAAGTGGAGAGTATAGTTGTATGCTAGGGGTCAGACAAGGTGAATGTTTGTCTCCTTTCTTATTCTCAATGTTTTTGAATGATATTGAAGAAACATTTATGAATAATGATATTGATGGTATTGATGATGTAAACATGTTTAAAGTATTTCTTATGTTATATGCGGATGATATTGTAATTTTTGCAAATAGTAGTGAAGAATTACAAAATAGCTTACTTTCAGAATACTGTGATAGATGGAAACTTGTTGTTAATGGTTCAAAAACAAAGATAATGGTATTCAAAAAAGGTGGTTCATTACCGAGAGGTCTAATCTTTTATTATAAAGAAAATGCATTAGATATAGTAAACAGTTTTAGCTATCTAGATGTTGTATGTACAACTGATGGTTCTTTTTCTGATGCTCAGGCAACACTTGCAGGCCAAGCTTTGAAAGCAATTTTTAAATTGAATAAAACCCCTAACCCTAACCCTACAAATTTACGGTTTTATCGGTTGAACATAGGCTAGATTTGTGTGATAAGTTGAGTACACCCATTTTGAACTATGGATCTGAAGTTTGGGGGTTTCTACAGGCGACTGCCATTGAAAGAGTACATATGCAATTTTGTAAAAGGTTATTGGGAGAAAAGAAGTCAACACAAAACGATTTTATATATGGAGAACTTGGTAGAAAGTCTATGTTATGCCATCGTCATTTAAATATTATAAAATACTGGGTTAAAATATTAGAAAGTAATGAAAATAAATATACTCGGTAAAAAAAAGTTTTGGACCAGGGCAGTGTTCGAACCCGTACAATGATCGCTGAACCATGACATTCGACCATCACCCTTATTATCTCAGCTGATAATTGACAATAGATCAACAATCAACAATAATTATCGTTTACAATGAAAGTTTGCAAACAAATAATAATCTTTTTATTGGTTACTCGAATGTCTGTAACTGTTACTTTTTTTTCAGACCCATTGTGTGTTCGCGATATTTTTTAAAATCAAATCTTGTTTGGAATTTAATGTTTCTGATACCAAATTAACCGGGTAGGGTAGACCTTGGTTACTAAAAAAAGATACTTAAATTCTGTCCACTAGTTTTATTTTTATATGACTTTATATACCCTGGTCCAAAACTTTTTTTACCGAGTATATGTAAAACAAATATATGTTTTGATGTTAAATGATATAAATGCTCAACCCAACATAAAACATTGGGCATCTTTAATTAGAGATATATTATGATTTATGGGTTTCAATGATGCGTGGTTAGCCCAAACGGTGGGTAATCCTAAATTGTGTATGTTTGTTGTTAAACAGAGATTACATGACAACTTTGTCCAAACTTGGAATAGTAGACTAGCTGATTCAATCAGAGCACACTTTTATAACTGTATATGTGTTTTCAAGTTTCAACCTTATCTTAATATTTGTAATATATCAAAATTTAATATTGCCATGACAAAATTAAGAGTATCCTCGCACAGACTAGAAATAGAAGAGGACGTTGGAATAAACCTAATAAAATTCCGGTAAATGAGAGAAAATGTAAATTTTGTAATATCCTAGAAGACGAGTTACATTTTATGTTAGAATGTCCTATATACTCGGAGTTTAGAAAACAATATATAAAAAAATACTATTGGAATAGGCCAAATATGCATAAACTTATTTTGTTAATTAACTCAGAATGTCAAAAAGAAATTAGAAACCCGGCTATTTTTGTTTACAAATATTTTAATAAACGAAATGAATATTTGTTTGCAAATAATTGATTTAATTCACAAACCTGTCTATTGGTAGTAACTACGTGTTTAAATTAAGCAAATTTGACCTGTATATTGTGTACAAGTGTAATGGCTAAAAGCCTTCTCAACGCAAATGAAAGGATTTATTATTAACAAAATATATATATAATGTTATCATAACAAATAATGATATAGTGCATTTGTAAAATATACTCTGTATACCGAGTATATATTAGTTGTGAATATTGACTATTTTGACTGTCAGTCATATGTGTTGTAAAAATGTATATCCTCATGGGCTATTTGCCTAATGGAATTTTGATAATAAACTTGTTCAAAAAACTTTTTCATAATGGATTGTAACTTTACACATGTGTTTGGCATCATTATACAACATCATACAGTTAGGTTACGGTCATAAACAACTATCAAATATGAATTAATTTAAGATCATCTCTCTATATAATATACATATTGCAATTAAATCTTGATAAAGCCACACATAATTATCGCTTCAATATTCATTATATAAGGTGTAAAAAAAACAAGTACCTAATGAGTTGCAGAATCAATTCAGTTCAATGCTTTTATTCGACATAACATAATTCACATGTGTATTGCCTTACACAAGACTAGTGATCAATATAATTATGATGACCATACTGCGTTTATATATATATTTGGGGGTTTTCAGAGGCTAAAGTAATCGAACGAGTTCATTTACAATTTTGTAAACATTTATTAGGAGTAAAAATTCAAACTCAAAACGATTTTATTTATGGAGAGTTAGGAAGAACTACATTACACCAATACAGAACAAGCTATTATACGTTATTGGTTTAAACTTTTGAAATGCAATGAGTTAAAATATATTAAAGTTGCATATAATCTACTGTTAGCAGACTTAGACAAATATTCAAATAAGATTTCTTAGGTTAGATCTTTGAAAAAATGTTCTTGAAAGATTAGGATTTTATGATGTATGGTTTTTTCAAGGGGTGAGAAATGTAAATAGTTTCCTTTCTCTATTTAATCAGAGATTAAATGATACTTCTGTACAGAAATGGAACGAAAATTTATCAAATTCAAGTAGAGCGAATTGTTACATTTTATTCTCGGAATTCAGTTTTAAACCCTACTTAGACAACGTTACTATCAAAAAAATTAGAGTAGCCAGGGGCGTACCTGGAGCATTTTGAAATGTACGCCAGATATGAAAAGCGTAGCTGCGAACCGAGCAGCGACGCTGCGAGTGGGGGTAGGTCTGGGAGGGGATTTCCCCCTCCCGCCGGTGGGGGTTTGGAAATTTTAAAAATTAGGAGGCAAATGATGCGTTCTCAAGCTATATTTCAGCGTTAATATGGCATTTTTAATTTTTCACTTTTGCTGACGAATTGTACGCCTGGATACGCGCCTGAATTATCATTAACTAGACTTTGAGTGTCATCTCACAGACTTGAAATAGAGACTGGAAGGTGGCACAAACCTCTAAAAATACCACTTTCAGAAAGAAAATGTAAACTTTGTAATTCTAGAGGACGAATTTCATTTTATACTAGAATGTCCACTTTATCATGATTTCAGAGAGGTGTATCTTAAAAAGTTTAATTGGAAAAGACCAAATATACCCAAATTTATAGGATTGTTGCCATCAAAAATAGTTAAAATTGTTAGAAATCTCGCTATTTTTATTTTTAAAAGCTTTCAAAAAAGAAACCAAACTTACGATATAACATACGAGATTTCCTCCTCTTAAAATAATACTTGTTTGACTAGTTGCTTATTTATCATATAATGCCAATTGACATATCTGTCTGATGTGAAAAGTCATATACTTTTCTACTTTGATGTAAGCCTTACATACATGTTAAGATAACAAGAAAACATAAGGTTATAACGATTATATGTATAAATATATGAAAATAACAAATATGTATTTACAGTTGGACAATAATGAATATACTACATAGTACTGTTAAATTTGATGACTGCAAACCATTGATTGATTAATTATAAATATGACGTGTTTTTGTATTGTATACTGATAGGCCATTTGGTATTTTTTATTAATAAAGTTTATCTATCTATCTATAAACGAATTAAAATAACTAGTAACCCTTTGCTTATTATTTATTGGACTTACGATAGGCACATGACCCAATTCACCGACAGTTCAAAATCGTCCCGACTTTTAATAATCACCATGAAATGGTCGCAATGACTGAAACGCGCATGTCAACCAGAAGGCGAAAAGAAGAAAAGACGACAAGACTAAAAGACGACAAGACGACAAATGTAGCGCGAAAAGTAGACAGAACGAAAAAACAAAAGAACGACAGAACGAACAGATTAGAAGCGAACAGATGACAGAAGGCCACACGAAATAACGAAATAAAGAAGACGACAATATCAAATGGCGTCTTTTCGCGGTTGAAATGTCGTCTTTTCGCGTTGCGTTCTTTCGTCTTTTCGCCCTTGAAATGTCGTCGTTTCATTCTGTTGTTATTTCGTCTTTTCGTTCTGTCGTATTTTTCGCGCTGCATTTGTCGTCTTTTCGTCCTGTCGTCTTTTCGTTCTGTCGTCTTTTCGCGGCGAATTAAGGAAAAGACGGAAAATGGCAGAAATCAGTCACCATACAAATCAGGCACACACTGTTTGTCAAAGGTGTGCTTGATTCCTCAAGGCTTACACATGAATATACGCCATTATAAATTATTTCAATCCTTATTATTCCAACTAGACATGTTCAGATTGAGAAACCCTTTAACAATCGCGTAAGAAAGTAGTTCCTCCAAGAAGAGTTCATGCCTTTGACGACGTTTCCTGTAAGGTTTTTTTCCATGGAAATGACGTTAGTTAAATACGGATAAGCCAATGACTTTGGATGGTTTATTCAAATAACATTAATCGATACCCTTATCTAGATGTTGCCAGTCCTAACCCCAGACAGCAACATGTTAGCACCATTCCATTAAAGAAACCAACCCGCCAAATAACGGCTAAATTACAGTAAAAAAACGTTTATCAAATCTCTGTCCATTGCAGGTGTTTAAGTCATATAATAACGTATATGTGCTGATTAAAAGCATAGGTTGTTTCACTGGTTCTTAAACTACCCGTTATTGAATATGCGTGAAATGAATTACGAGTTGGTAACTCTTAATTCGACGATTCAGTTTTGGGGTTTGGCTTGGCTGGTTAAAGCCGTTTATATTGTGTATACAGAGTTTGGATTCTCAAAATATGTAAGTTATATAAATACCTTGACGTCTGTAGGTTTAGAAACGGTTTACATCTGTTTGCCTGTTAATGGCGGATAGGGGATTTAAGTAAACTGCTCACACAAAAAACTGCATATACTTACTTCATAAACGAAACTCCTTTGTCCGTATTTTATTTCTGCCGCAGCTGGGTCCTCCTGTCCTTCATCCAAGTGCCCGTTGCAATGGCATATGCCAGACTCTTCTGCGTAGTACAGAGACGGACTTTGTGAACAGAACGTTGCACACTGGGATAACGACACTGCCGTAAAAGTAGCGGTGATATCTGATGCGTTCGGGGTGCGATGTGTCATTACAAAATCCATGGACGATTGCTTGTGATAAGGCTTCCATTGCTCACACGCGATTTGGGTTACACTGGAAACCCCAAAGAAAAGACCGATCCATTTTGCAAACATGTCGACTTAAATGACTGACCCGCGTGTTTATGCTGTTAAAAGCGGATTCAACTCCAGTCGATTCGATAGGCAATTTGTGTTGTCAAGTCGACATAACTAACAACTAACTACGATAACGACTAGGACAGCAGACTAAATAATAACGCGATCGCTAAATGTTAAGCACTACAGAGAGAAGGTTTTCAAAACACGCCCTTTTCATGGAACTCCGCCTCCCGCTCTCTATGATAGGAAATTAGAAAATATCGGGTTCAGCTGTATTATTTTTCAAAAGTGATGAAGAGTGTGAAATGTTTTCAGATCAGTTGGAAATAAACAGCAGTTCTAAATGCGTGGCTTTTCATAGCCGTAATTTATTGATGGGCGGTTAGAAGAAAGCAGATCACAACAGTGCCGTAACTAGACACAATTTGCCACCGAGGCAAAGAAATCTATGGGGTGAGAGGGACGAGAGGGGTGTAGTGGGGCAGGGACGGTCCAGGGGTGGGAGAAGCGGCGCACCAGGCGTGCACCCTCTAAAATCTGAAAAGTAATAATTCATATATATAAAAGTGTTTTGTTTTATTTGTTGGTTGTTGAGGGAGAGGGGTGGGGGCAGGGGCAGATCCAGTGTGTGGGTGGGGTTAGGGGGCACCCGCATCTAAAATCTGAAAATTAATGAAAATTTATATATATATAAAGCGTTATTTTGGTGTGTTCTTTGTTTGTTGACGGGGTAGGAGGAAGGGAGCAGGGGCGGATCCAGTGTGCATAAACTGCAAGGGAGGAGCATGCACCCTCACCAGGGGTGGATAAAGGATTCGAGATTCGGGGGCGGGGCGCAACTTAAAACAAATAACAATTAAAAAAGGCACGCACTCAAACGGTTTGTTTTTTTCCAGTTAAGCTGGTGGGGGTACAACTTAAAAAAATGTAGATAACCAACACCCTCCTCTCCCGCATACCCCGCACCCACACCGCCTACAGCCTAAAACAAACCCAGCTATTTTTTGGTATATGAATTATCATTACTTTTCAGATTTTAGGTGGTGGGCGCGTGTTTATTTGTGTGTTTTTTGTGGTCATTTTTTTTTTAAAAGTTGCTCCCCTCCTCCCGTAACTGGGCTGGAGCAGGACTTCACCGCGGATAGTTAGTTTACTGTAGGCGGTAACATTAAAATTCATGTACCGTTGTCAGTTTTGAAGGCCCAGGTTTGAATGGAACTAGAATGATTAGCCATTTTTATTATTGTACACGCATGTCTATTTAGGCAAGGAATTTAACAGTTTGTTTTAATATAGTTTATTTTGTTGATATAATGAGACTTTCCTTTCATTTATCGTATAGCGTATTGGTGTGTCCATATCGCAACGCGTATAGTTTTGGAAGTGATATATCAGTAAACAGGCTGTTACATATTACTTTCAGCTACTGCAATGCTGTATTTATAATGACACCAACAATCAGTCACATGGTATCTACGTCTACATTGTAATTGAAACTGTCAACGTTAGCCATAACTCAACTGATATATAATTATATATTAGTATGATTGAAAAGTAATGCTGTAAATGTCTATAAATCGATTATGTTATAGACAAGAGATCTTCACAACAACCATTATTATGCAGTGCAGACAGATAATAAGTAATATGAAGAACCATGGATGCCCTTCAAAACGTAGGATGAGACGGGTTGTTCACTTTCCAGAATATAAGGTATATTGCAATAATATTTTTAACCAGGTTTTCCTCGCCAGATTTCCTCGGATGACCTGGTTTTCGTGGAATTTCCACGTTTCTTGTTTTAAATGATAAATGATTTTACCGTTCTTTAAATGTTCTACTTTCAGGTTACTGTGGACAAGGTCGCACTTAGACTTCATGGCCATTACAGGCATCTTCTACATTACAGCCATGACCATTTTGGGAAATTCGTCAGAATTTCTGACATTACTTTTCATAGAGCGTTATTATTCATGAATATGGAAATTCAGTTAACTATTACTGTGTATGGAAACCATTAGAACGCTCTACTACTGTGATGGGGTTTGACCCAATTGGCAATTCCAAATTTGCTGTACCCCTCGTGTATGGAGATAGTCATTTGTGAATTGCATTTTATGTATACTTTGGAATCAATATGAAACATGTTTTGTTCTAATAAAATTCCAAGAAAGTTTTTAATAAGGGTATGAGTTTGTTATAATGTGCGGAAAGGTCATTTAGACCTCACTGGGGAAAACGCAAAAAATCGGGAGGTGTTTCATGAAAGTAATGGAATACTGGAAGAGCGTGACGTCATAGACTCTTTATTATTTTTTTGTTGCTGATGCGTGCGGCCATTTTGATTGAAAATTCAAAGAGAGATGTTGACATTTTGGGTTTTCGCATATATACAACTAATCGTAAGTAGAACATGTGTTTTAATTTGCGTCAAATGTACAGTGTCTTTTGCCGGACGTGTCAAGTTGAAGATAGGCTAGCAGACATTTGCATTTGAGTTGATGAATTGTTTGTTATTGTTTTGTGATTGCAGAGCATGACCTATATACTAGTTAAAACAAGTTTTACTGTGCGTGTTGACAAAACTGATTTGTTGTACAATCTGCATGGTTAGAAATGAGACGGCAGTACGTTTACAAACATGACAGTGACGTTTCTGTTTTGCGTTGTTTGTATTTGGTGAGTAAAGTAAAACCTGGAAGGTAATTTTCCCGCCATATTTTGTGCATAGGTGCCACAGATACCGGTTTAAAAAAACACAAAAAAACTCTTATATTCTATTAAATACTGTTTAATAGAATAGTATTTAATAGAATATAAGACTTTTTTTTTTTAAACTGGTATCTGTGATAGGTGCCAGGTTTTTTTTTGCAGCAATTCAACGCAGTGTGTCGTCGTAGTATAACGCATTTATTGTAAGTTATATGCGAAAGTTTATCATTTTACTATGTGTTAAAGTCTTGTTTATGTGCCTATGCATGGGGCGTCCGTGGCCAGTGGTTAGAGTCTCTGACATGCAATCACTTGCCCCTCACCACTGTAGGTTCGATCCCTCAGGGGCCTAGGAATCTTTATGTGAGGAAGCTATCCAGCTGGCTTGCGGAATGTCGGCGGTTCTACCCAGGTGCCCGCCCGTGCACGAAAATTGCCCGGAGGGGCACCTGGGGTCTTCCTCCACCAGTGGAAGCTGACTTGCAATCACTTGCCCCTCACCGCTGTAGGTTCGATCCCTCAGGGGCCTAGGAATCTTTATGTGAGGAAGCTATCCAGCTGGCTTGCGGAACGTCGGCGGTTCTACCCAGGTGCCCGCCCGTGCACGAAAATTGCCCGGAGGGGCACCTGGGGTCTTCCTCCACCAGTGGAAGCTGTTAAGTCGCTGTACGACCTTAGCTGTTGGTGCGACTATAAAATCCAATTCAATTCAATTATGTGCCTATGCGATGAAACTAGATGCAGAACTGTATTTTTATGCTTTATATCAGCTGATAGTGTGACGCTATGTTGTTATAAGAATGGTCTAGAATGTTTTTATTTAAGAAATAGAACATCGTTTACTGTGAATTATCGTTTAATATATCGTGGTTTGGAGTTCAATTGTAAACAATAATTTCACGAGCCCGAAGAGTGGTTGAAATTATTGTTTACAATTGAACGACAAACCGTGATATATTATAGATAATTCACCGTAAACGATGTTCTATTTCTATTCTAATACCCCTAAAATGTGAAAATAACGCACACATCTGAAATCTTTCGCATTGCTTTGCTTGCTCTCCTAACGTTGCATACGTTACAATGCGCAATGCGCAATGCTTATTCTCCTAACGTTGCACAAATTACAGTGATATATCGTTCAATATAACAAGATATTTTAAACTAGGCTATATAGTGCCGGTGTATTAGAATTAGAGAAATAATAGATGTGGCCTGCTGAAAGTGTAAATGGCAGACAAGTTGGACTGGTTACATAAAAAATTACATAGATTCTAGATTTAAACATACATTCTGTCTGGTTTCTGCTTCTAATCAATGTAAAATTATATGTTTGGAGTACTGTGGTTGTTTTGGTGGGAAACTGGATTATCACTATCAAGCTAACTGTATACTGGTTGAATGAGTTTTAGCCCTGTTTAAGTAACGCAAGCGCCAAATTCCACTATAAAACCATTCTTGCAAACTATAATCATGTGTTGAGGTTACAAAATAATGCATAGTTGCTAATGAAGTTCTTGCCGGATTTCAAAGAACCTTGGTGGGAACAATCAGTACCAGGGCTCCGGAAATATGGCTGCCCGACGCCCGGACAAGTGGATTTTCGGTGAACTTCGTAAATCTGGCTGTCCGTCACTTGCCCGGTGGACGTTTTAGCATTAGATAAAAAATCGAGGGAAATTTGCCTTCACTGTGTAGTTTGCCGATAATTGTGTAGGAATTAACCACCCGTTGTTTTCGCCGAGAGCATTACTGATGTGTCGTAAAACTCACCTGTGTTGTTCGTGATTGTTTAATCCCTCCCACTTGACAGTTTATCAGAATTTGATTGGCCGAGGGAGGTTTGGGGTGCCAATCTTCAAATAAAGACGAGCAGTGTTTATAATTTGTATACTGTGTGAAATATACACCCATAACGAGCCCCTCTATGCAGGAAGTAAGTCACGCACCAGATTAGTGTGAAATACACATCAATGTGTAAATCAGTTACTGAAATGGTGTTGTCTCTTTGTATTTCGGTCGGTGCGTCGTATTGACCCAAGGTAATCTTTTCTTCAAGAATTAAAAATCATGACGCAATACTTGACCTAGTACTGTATTATCCAATCAAATAACCAATGTATTTTTATCAGCCAATAAAACAACTCTCGTTCACTACCACATGTTAAAGTCAAACAATGGCGAGTCGATCGAACCAATTTGTAAACAAGTAGGGCAATTAAACGATTATGGCAAATTGACGGCATTGTTTGATGGGCAAAGAGACTATCGACACATGTCGTAATGCTTATGCTTTTATTTCAGAATGCCGTGTTTGTTCTGAATGAATCCGAGATCAATGACGGAATGGTGTGTTTTTGTTTTGAAACATGTTTGCCATTCTATATCCAAGATCTGCTTCGACCTTGGCTAATTTTCGATAATTATTCGAAGAATTGACACCTCAAAAAGTTATTAACAGAAAAACGAACCTACCAGTCAAATTTAGGCATAAACCATGCTAACAATTTCCAACACAGAAAAATGAGCTTGCTGATTTATCTACATGCTGTCTATAACGAAAGTGAAAGTAGGAAAAAACTTCCTAATGCATATTTCTTTTTTTATTTGATGTAGTCTAAGTAGAAAAAAGTGTTCGACCTAATGCATTTTTTTTATCTGCCTATCCTTTTGTAATTACTGCACTAGGAGCATCATGTACATCTTAATTACATAGGGTCTACCAATATCTAATATTACCGTGTTAAACTTGTCCCTCATACACTGACAATGTAATGTACATTTAAACAGGCGGCCTAACGGATGTTGAATGTACGGAATGAAAAGCGAACTAAATAAATTAATAATATTCCTACTTGTTTTCGTACTAGAAAATAATCATTAAAATCTGTTTCGTTTAAAAAATATTTCTTCTTTTTTACAAACCCACAACAACATGAATGCAGAATCAATGTCTGTGTGAAGGTATGATTTGTATTTTGAACGACAGCGATGCTTATTTTGTGAATATCGCAAACAAGATACAAGTTCAGGGCTTTTTTACCTTATATAACAGAGGCCTATAAAAGACCTCTTCCAGGGTTCTCAATAAGAACCGGCCGCCGGCCGAAATGACCGCTTCAAATGGCATTTGGGCCTGTTCAAAATCGTGTTCTTGTGCAAGACACTTTTCCTTAGCCTCGTCCGTCGGATGGGGACGTAAACCAGGCGGTCCCTTGTATCGGTCTATCCTCCGAGCACGTTAAAGAACCATAGGAATCTATTCGATAATAAGAGTAGGGCAGGTCCCCGGATTTCTATGCAGTGTTCCCACTGACTTTTTCATTTGGGGGTACATGTGCCCCCTACTGTTAAATTTTGGGGGTACACTACAAATTTAGGGGGTACATTATGATTTTTTAAGATTGTTAAACCTTTCAACATACTTTATTTGCTACTGAAGGCATTACAATACACAGCACAGTGTAATATTCAAGTTGACAACAGTTACAGTAAATCATTTCGTTCAAGTAAAAATTTAATACCAGTCAACACGTTTGCGTATCTATAAATAGTACACGGGAGAGACGAAACGCGATTTGAATTAATTATTTGATCTTCATTTATTCTATTATTAAGTTTTTATTTTAATTTTAAGTATACTTACTAATTCTGAAAAAAGAAATAAGTCAAAACCACCAGAATGAGATGTCGATGTTTTCTCTACTTTCATTTAGGTAGCGCGTGCGCTTATGACGTCATAACCAATCATCGTAGTATGCACTAGAGGGATAGGGCAATTGACGCAATTACTCGGGATAATGTTTTCGTAAACAAAGCGTCTTAGTTTCGTTTTGATTTTTCAAAAAATATTCGGACAAAGTGGACGAGAGTTTGGAAATCTACCGACGGTAATGCTTTCTTATTATCAGACTTGTATTTTTTCTGTGCGTGCATGCACGTACGAGGTCAGTTTTCTGTGCGTGATTTTTTGTTTTCATGCGTGATTCACGCACATATGTGCGTGAATGGGAACACTGTCTATGTATCCTTCCCCTCTCTCGGGGGCGGCTCTAAATAACCTGTACTGTGTTGATGAGCCGTTAAACAACATTCAATTCAAAATCGATCAAAAACAATAAATTAAAAAACCCAAAAACAAATGAGGACAGTGACATGGATAGTATGTGTTATTGAACTTTGTAGAGATAATGGAAAGTATTTGTTGTTGAAATTTGTAGTTATGTGGATATGTGGTGTACAGAATACAATTTTCAAATGGATATGTGTTGTTGAAGTTTGGTAAATAAATATAATTGTCAACATACTGCACTACCTCTAAATACAGATACAACTACTGCACTGCAGTACTTGTATATAACGCTCTATTACTGTGATGGGGTTTGACCCAATTGGCAATTCCATATGGCGTATATAGTGACCAATGAAGCGTAAATTTGCTGTACCCCTCGTGTATGGAGATAATCATTTGTGAATTCCATTTTATGTATACGCTTTGGAATCAATATGAAACATGTTTTGTTCTAATAAAATTCCAAGAAAGTTTTTAATAACGTTATGAGTTTGTTATAATGTGCGGAAAGTTCATTTAGACCTCACTGGGGAAACGCAAAAAATCGGGAGGTGTTTCATGAAAGTAATGGAATACTGGAAGAGCGTGACGTCATAGCCTCTTTATTTTTTTTGTTGCTGATACGTGCGGCCATTTTGATTGAAAATTCAAAGAGAGATGTTGACATTTTGGGTTTTCGCATATATACAACTAATCGTAAGTAGAACATGTGTTTTAATTTGCATCAAATGTACAGTGTCTTTTGCCGGACGTGTCAAGTTGAAGATAGGCTAGCAGACATTTGCATTTGAGTTGATGAATTGTTTGTTATTGTTTTGTGATTGCAGAGCATGACCTATATACTAGTTAAAACAAGTTTTACTGTGCGTGTTGACAAAACTGATTTGTTGTACAATCTGCATGGTTAGAAATGAGACGGCAGTACGTTTACAAACATGACAGTGACGTTTCTGTTTTGCGTTGTTTGTATTTGGTGAGTAAAGTAAAACCTGGAAGGTAATTTTCCCGCCATATTTTGTGCATAGGTGCCACAGATACAGGTTTAAAAAAACACAAAAAAACTCTTATATTCTATTAAATACTGTTTAATAGAATAGTATTTAATAGAATATAAGACTTTTTTTTTTTTAAACTGGTATCTGTGATAGGTGCCAGTTTGTTTTTTTCAGCAATTCAACGCAGTGTGTCGTCGTAGTATAACGCATTTATTGTAAGTTATATGCGAAAGTTTATCATTTTACTATGTGTTAAAGTCTAGTTTATGTGCCTATGCGTGGGGCGTCCGTGGCCAGTGGTTAGAGTCTCTGACTTGCAATCACTTGCCCCTCACCACTGTAGGTTCGATCCCTCAGGGGCCTAGGAATCTTTATGTGAGGAAGCTATCCAGCTGGCTTGCGGAACGTCGGCGGTTCTACCCAGGTGCCCGCCCGTGCACGAAAATTGCCCGGAGGGGCACCTGGGGTCTTCCTCCACCAGTGGAAGCTGTTAAGTCGCCGTATGACCTTAGCTGTTGGTGCGACTATAAAATCCAATTCAATTCAATTATGTGCCTATGCGATGAAACTAGATGCAGAACTGTATTTTTATGCTTTATATCAGCTGATAGTGTGACGCTATGTTGTTATAAGAATGGTCTAGAATGTTTTTATTTAAGAAATAGAACATCGTTTACTGTGAATTATCGTTTAATATATCGTGGTTTGGAGTTCAATTGTAAACAATAATTTCACGAGCCCGTAGATTGAGTGAAATTATTGTTTACAATTGAACGACAAACCGTGATATATTATAGATAATTCACCGTAAACGATGTTCTATTTCTATTCTAATACCCCTAAAATGTAAAAATAACGCACACATCTGAAATCTTTCGCATTGCTTTGCTTGCTCTCCTAACGTTGCATACGTTACAATGCGCAATGCGCAATGCTTATTCTCCTAACGTTGCACAAATTACAGTGATATATCGTTCAATATAACGAGATATTTTAAACTAGGCTATATAGTGCGGGTGTATTAGAATTAGAGAAATAATAGATGTGGCCTGCTGAAAGTGTAAATGGCAGACAAGTTGGACTGGTTACATAAAAAATTACATAGATTCTAGATTTAAACATACATTCTGTCTGGTTTCTGCTTCTTATCAATGTAAAACTATATGTTTGGAGTACTGTGGTTGTTTTGGTGGGAAACTGGATTATCACTATCAAGCTAACTGTATACTGGTTGAATGAGTTTTAGCCCTCTTTATTTTTTTTTGTTACTTCTACAAGACCCACCCATTTTGAGGTCAGTAGGTCAAAGGTCAAGGTCACCGTGACCTCCGTTACAAAACTTTAACCTTGCCTGTAGAATAAGTGCACTGACGGGGGCATTGTGATTTACGAACACATCTTGTATTTTATATTTTTTTATATAATTTTTTTTGATTAATTTTTTTTTTAATATTTTTTTTTTTCCTTTTTTAGCTCTACTGATCAGAGATCAGCAGAGCTTATGCCGTGGTGCAGCGTCCGTCGTCCGTCCGTCTGTCCGTCCGTCTGTCCGTTAACTTTTATTTGTAGCGACTACTCCTCTGAAACTACTGGATGGATATTCATAAAACTTTACAGAAATGTTGCCCATGAAGTCTAGTTGATCCTAGCAAAAATTCATGTTGATGTGAAATCCAAGATGGCCGCCAAAGCTAAAAATAGATTTTCAAAATACAAGTTTGTAGCGACTACTTCTTGAAAACTATAAGTGATATTGATATGGGACTTTTTCTAAAATGATCAGCATGACATGATGTTGGTCCTTATCAAAAATCGTTTTGATTCGACGTAAACGTGGCTGCCAGCGGCCATCTTTGTTTACATAGAGTTATATAGTAAAAACTTGTAGCGACTACTCCTCTGAAACTACTTTGCGGATTTTCATGAAACTTTACAGGAATGTTGCTCTTTATGTCATATTGATCCTAGCAAAATTTCAGGTCGGCCGGAAATTCAAGATGGCCGCCATGGCTAAAAATAGATTTTCAAAATACAAGTTTTTAGCGACTACTTCTTGAAAACTATAAGTGATATTGATATGGGACTTTTTCTAAAATGATCAGCATGACATGATGTTGATCCTTGTGGAAAATTATTTTGATTCGACGTTAAACATGGCTGCCAGTGGCCATCTTTGGTTACACAGAGTTATATAGTAAAAACTTGTAGCGACTACTCCTCTGAAACTACCTGACGGATGTTCATGAAACTTCACAGGAATGTTGATCTTGATGTCTAATTGATCCTAGAAAAATTTCAGGTCGGCCGGAAATTCAAGATGGCCGCCACAGCTAAAAATAGATTTAAAATAAATAAGTTTGTAGCGACTACTTCTTCAAAACTATAAGAGATATTGATATGGGACTTTTTCTAAAATGATCAGTATGACATGAAGTTGGTCCTTGTCGAAAATTGTTTTGATTTGACGTTAAACATGGCTACCAGCGGCCATCTTTGTTTACATAGAGTTATATAATGAAAACTTGTAGCGACTACTCCTCTGAAACTACTTGACGGATTTTCATGAAACTTCACAGGAATGTTGCTCTTAATGTCTAATTGATCCTAGCAAAATTTCAGGTCGGCCGGAAATTCAAGATGGCCGCCACGGTTAAAAATAGATTTTCAAAAAACAAGTCTGTAGCGACTACTTCCTGAAATCAAAATCAATCAGTAGAGCTTCAAGGTCATTGACCTCTTGTTTTATTTATTATTATTTGTGATTTTTTTTCTTTTTTTCTTTTTTTATTATTATTTTTATTTCTATTTTTATTATCTCTACTGGCCAACTTGGAAAACCAGCCAGATCGGACCAGTAATGACGGAGTTATGGCTTTTGATTTAGTTAAAAATGCTATATTTTGCCTCTTTAAGACGATAGTCACACGCTTCATTGATGTCATAAGAGCCATATTAGCCAGTAGAGCGTCCACAGGCCCTCTTGAGCCTCTTGTTTGATCTACATCTTTATTAATTTTGCTTAGTTTTGTACACTCTTTTTGTGATGTCTGGGCGATCTCTGTAGTGTAAGGAAACACGCTTTTCTTTCGAAAAAAGAGATTCAAGTTCAAGTCTTGGCAGGGACCTGACACACTGAGTTGTACATACAATTTTTTTTTCACATCAGTAATGTTGCTTTTGTACAGCATGAACATAAAAATATGTACATTTGATAGACATCATATTATTACCGTATGTAAATTGTAATTATTCATACATATTCAAAGTGTGTTTTTATATAATTGTGCATTAAAACATTATTTATAGTCAAAAGAATACATATAGCCGTAATACATATTTATAGCCGAAATCAGCTGTAGCAAATTGTCAGTTTTAACAAAGGTTCTTTTTGTCCAGCTCCTCCAGTCTTTGCTTAATATAAAAATAGCGAATATAGCGCTTTCTTGGTTATAGAAAAGCACTTAAATTGGACGTTTAGTTTCAAATAAAAAGCATTCTACCTTTATTACGCTTTTCCATTTTGTTCTCTGCCGTTGCTACACAAATAGATCTCACTATTAAATTTACACAAACAAACCACACATGATGCTGTAATTCCAATGCAATGATTTCAAACAAATATATTCTACAATTTTCATTCTTATTGCCGCTCGTCGTCATAGTATATATTGTATACTATGACTTTTCTTGTTATTTATGCTATGTAGGAGATGAAGGTCTGACAGTTGTTATACTATTAGTATTTACTAATGTAACACATGCGTCATATAATATCATTTTAACCTTGACATGTAATACTATTAGTATTTACTAATGTAACACATGTGTCATTTAATATCATTTTAACCTTCTTAATAGGGCAGAAGGGACAAACTTAGATGGTAATTACCACAGTGAGGTTTACTTTATGAATATATAGCATTCATTAAAGATTTCTCTTTAATTTGAGAGAAAGGATTAATATGGTATAGATGGACTTAATGTCATTTTAACCTTGCTAATAAGGCAGAAGGAACAAACTTAGATGGTAATTACCATATCCAGGTTTACTTTATGAATATAGCATTCATTAACGATTTGTCTTTAAAAATGAAAGGATTAATTTGACAAAGATGCCTGTATTGATACTATTTACTAGTCTAACATGCATCATTTAATATCAGTTTAACCTTGGTAAAAGGGCAGAAGGGACACATTAAGATGGTAATGACCACAGTGAGGTTTACTTTATAAACATAGCATTCGTTAAAGATGTGTTTTTAATTTGACAGAAAGGATTGATTTAACTTGGATACATGTATTAATACTATTTCCTAATGTAACGTGTGTCATTTAATATCATTTTAACCTTGTTAATACGATAGAAGGGACAAATTTAGATGGTAAAGACCATGGTGAGGTTTACTTTATATACATAGCATTCGTTAAAGATGTGTTTTTAATTTGACAGAAAGGGTTGATTTAATCTGGTTACATGTATTAATACTATTTACTAATGTAACGTGTGTCATTTAATATCATTTTAACCTTGTGAAAAGTGCAGAAGGGACAAAATTAGATGGTAATAACCACAGTGAGGTTTACTTTATGAATAAAGCATTCATTAAATAGTTGTCTTTAACTTGAGAGTTCTAAAGTATTAATTTGATATAGAGGCAAGTATTAATTCTATTTACTAATGCAACATGCACCATTTAATATCAGTTTAACTTGGTAATAGGGCAGAAGGGACAAATTTAGATGGCAATTACCACGTTGAGGTTTACTTTCAATATAGCATTCATTTTAGTTTGACAGAAATGATTAATTTAGCATAGATACTGTGCCTTATGTGCTTCTAACATGTGCAGAATTTGGGGCCACAGTGACCTTCTTCCAAGGATATATAGGTCACGGCCGGTCTCCGCTATGACATCTTTCTTCATGTATATTTCTCCTTTCTTGAAGGATTTTCACCGAACTCCACCGGAATGTTCCTTATATGCGTATAACAATATGTTCAAAATTTGGGGTTGCTGTGACCTACTTTTCATGAAATATTAGTCACATCTAGTCTCTGCTACATGTGCCCCTCATTCTTAGTTACATTAATTAAATAAATATAATTAAGTGTGTAAGGAATGAATATATCATGGTATTGACATTGGTGTTGATCAAACCTCTTAACTACATGCAGACATGCTAGTTATATGTTTTCCACTTGTATTGACCTGTTTCATCAGGTTTGTTCAAATCGTGTTGATTCGTTAAAAAAAAAAGGTCATTGTTACTCAAAAGTAGAAAACCCTTTAAATGACTCCTGAACAAATATGTTGATTGTACAGAAACTTCATCCGTATCATCCGTATCATCCTTTCTGTGATCTAGTGTCAAGTGAGCGCTTTGAGGCTCTTGGACCTCTTCTTAATATTTATTTCCTATAAATGTTAAAAATCATTTTCAGATACTTGAGAAAGAATGTTCATGCAATGGATGAACATCGTAAATATGCTGAGAATGTTCTTGAATTCCTGCGGAACAGGCCAAAACATTTTCTTCAACACTGTTTGAAGCATATATCACCTACTGTTGAGGACATAACAGTGATCCACGGGTTCTTGCCAAATTTGGCTCCATAGAGGACCATAAGGTTATGCTGCCTACAATATTATGAGAGCTCTATACCTGGTGGTTTCAGAGATTTTTCCCTATATAAGTATAGGTGAAACATGTGACACTGGTGCCCCAGGGTCACCATTTTTACAAAATTGGTAGAGGACCATATGCTTATAGTAATAGATATTAAAGTTCTGGCTTTTGTAGTTTCAGGGAATAATTTTTTTAAGTTTTTCCCTATTTACCATATTTAAGTCGATGTAAAAACATGTGGCCCCTGGGATGTGGCCATATTTGACCCCTTGATAGAGGACCATAAGCCTATGATTAATACAAAGTATTAAAGCTTCGGCTCTTGTAGTTTCAGGGAAGAAGCACTTTTTAAGAAAGTGTTTTCCCTCTAAAAGTCTATTTAAAACTGTGACCCCCGAGGCGAAGTCAAACTTGACCCCAAGGTGGTCACCATTTGTAAACCAAATTGATGAAATGTCAAGGCTGCTTACTCGCAGTTAACGTGAGTTCTCCTTCCGAGATAATGCACGGGAATCTGGCCTGCAATGCACATAAGGCACGAATAAATAATAACCGGAGCTAAAAACAAGCGAAAACTCTCGCCATTACGCAGGCGTGAGCAGGGAACAGTGGGAAATGGAAATATTGAGGCCCGACAGATAGGTTTAGTAACTTGTTAGCATTGAATAGTTAAATGAATAAATATATGAATGAATGACCACACTGGTCTATCAAAGCGACTGGCATGCGGATGCAACGGCTGGGATTGCTTCAAAATATGGCGGAATATGCAGAGAATGTGTAGGTACTGTTCAAAATGTTATTTTTCAAACGTCAGATTTTGATATAATTATGCCGCCGCTTCATTATGGGGGGGTTGGAGTGAAAACAAGATTCGGTTCTCTGTATATCTGAATATATATTTATAACAATGTACGAATCTAATGCATGATAATGATGACATGAATAAAATGAATAAATACAATGCCTGAATGGAAATAACAATGATGAATGGAAATAGCATCTCAATTAATAAAATCATAAGTAAAGTATTCTGACATAATAACAAGCTGAATGTACAAGAAACTTCTAACTGAAAATAACAAAGGATAGCCATCTTGGAATTGAACTGTATATGAAAATTGACGAATTCGTATAAACTAAATAACTCCTAAAATAACCAATTTTCAGAGAAAAGTAATTTAACACAATGATGGATACATGTCTCATAAACAAACATATAACTAACCTGAATATATATACTATCTTTTACAAGATAAATATAACAGATTGCAAAATGGCAATAGCTTCTGTTCTTTCTCTACCAACTGAGATGTTCAACTGTGCGCATGATTTTCCCGCCAGGTTAATTGTGTCAAAGGTGAAATTTACTCACCCTGTGAAATGTTACTGAAGTTTAAAGATGGTCATCCTAATCTGAAATGTCTAACGTAAGGTAAAGAGAAAGTATATTGAAAGATTAAATGAGTGATGAAAAGAGATGATGAACTCATTACATGTTTAAAACACAACACAATGGTGAGATATACAGGTTCTTAATACCTGTATATGTCATCCTGTGACATCCTCCCTCTCTACTGAGAAATGTCGTCCTCGACATTTGAAAAAAATAAAATGAAATGAAAAACTTTTCATTAAGTTTACCTTTTTAATTGTCGCCCTCGACATTGCCACATAAAATAAGAATAAATGAAACTTACCATCCTTACTTATACTTACACCACACCATCCTTACTTATACTTACACCATACTAGAAACCGGGGCTCGAACCCGGTCTGGCTGCACATTTTTCTAGCCCTGTGACATTTGGCGCCCGAGGCGGGACCGTGACTGAGTAAACTCCGAGAAACATGCATATGATTCTCTGTACCCATGGAAATTCGAGGACGAATTTCAGTCTGTAGGGGGAGTGTGTCACGGGTCATTGATATCTAACAGGTAGATTGATGTTACATTGACCGGCCGGTTAGCTCAGTCGGTAGAGCATCGGAACGGTAGTCCGAAAGTCCCGGGTTCGAGCCCCGGTTTCGCTGCACATTTTACTAGGCCAGTGACATGTTGTACATTTACTTGTTGTGTAAACTCAAGTTATAAATAGATCCCACCGGCTTTATGAAACCTATATCACTTCAGGTCTCACACCTCAATTAATTGTCCCATAGGGCTACTGTACAATCTGTTCCAACATCTGAGCTTCGGAGCTGGGCAGCAGACATTGTTGTAGGTTTAATATCTTCAGCATAGCCAAGACCAGTAATTTAAAACAATAAAATACATAAGTTAGCCAGGTTTTGTTTTTTTTCTCGCTCATGTTTATGTGACCCCTAAAAAAATTACAAAATTCGTGCACTATCTAGCTGAATATGTGGTGCTTCGGTCAAACACCTCTGAAATTTGAATGAAACCTCATATCAACATGGGATGTTCTGTATCATCTGTCTTTTAACCTGCAGATGTAAGCTAAAGCAAAGAAAATCGAATTAAAAACTGCCTAAAATTGAGAAAAAATTAGACTTATTTTCTGTTTTCCTTTTGTCTCTGGGTCCGTGAGCTTTCAGGGGAGAATTGAATGTTGTTTAACGGCTCATCAACACAGTATAGGTTATTTAGAGCCGCCCCAGAGAGAGGGGAAGGATACATAGGAATCCGGGAACCTGCCCTACTCTTATTATCGAACAGATTCCTATGGTTCTTTAACGTGCTCGGAGGATAGACCGCCCGGTTTACGTCCCCATCCGACGGACGAGGCTAAGGGAAAGTGTCTTGCCCAAGAACACACCAACGGAACTCAGTGGCACCACGGAGGATTGAACCCGGGGCCTCCGGTTACAAATCCGCCGCGCTACCGACTGCGCCACGCCATCCCTCTTTCAGGGGAGATAATTGAGGTTTGAGACCGCAATGACATCAAACCACGTAAACTTAAAACTGATGTTGTTGATTACAGTGGCGGAATCAGGGCAGTGGGTGCATTTCCTCCAAATCTGACAAGTTGTGAACATTCATTATGTCAGCAGTTTTTTGTTTTAAAGTTGATCTTTACCCCAACCTCCAACTGCGAAAGTTCATGCAGAAAAAGCGTGATTTTGTTGTTGCTGTGAACTGTGGTTTTAAAAGTTGCGCCCTCCCCACCTCCCCCCACCACCAAATCACAAATCTTGTATGCATCCGCCCCTGGATTAAAAGGGGCACACCACTTTTTTGGCCTCAATAATAATATCAAGCCTGATAGGAATCCCAAAGTTATATAAATAGCTGTCACACGTGGTTCATCTTTTGCATTTGTATTGCAATTTGTTTGTATTGCCAAGTTCCTGACGCATGTCCATAGTTAGAGAATAGCTTCTACGGGTCTTTTATTTTATATGTTCAATGTTATGTATTTATGGCCCATTTAGTTATACAGCATTTTATCATTCTGTAAAATCAATGAATGGTGTATTAGTTTCAATCGTCTGCGTCTGTCTTGAAATTGTCTTCTACTTATTGAAGCGGCAGCCATTTTACCGAGATTTTGGAATCATTTCTGATTAGTTGATACAGACACGAAAGTCAGAACGACAGAAAATAATTGACTATTTTATAATTTAATAAATAAACAGACGAAAACTTTATCATTATATCAGCTTATGCCATATCGGATTGAAATGGGGATTAGTGATTGGCAAAAAAATGACAATAATGAAGATGATTACTGGAAATTCATATATAATTCAACACCAGGGTATTCAGTTTCCATGCCGCATTGCGGAAGTTCTACCTCCTGTTTTGAAAGCCGTTGACAATGCATTTCGCCCTGCCTTCTGGGCTTTGAAATACAACTGTCGAAGCAATTTAAAAAAACAGAATATATATAGCTTGGAACAAATTGCTAGCAATACTTTCTTAACGAACAGGTCTATCACATTTAATAATCATTATTGGTAATACAATATCACATCCCGCTTGAGGCAGATAGGTAGGACCCTTACCCCCAACCCACTCCCCTACGCGTACCCCTTCATTTGTTATGCTCATTAAAGGTCTTCATCATGCCCCTTCGTTTGTAAACGTGGACATGTGGCACATTTCCCCTTTCATACTCTTTTCATCGTAAACGGACTGTCTACTATATAATTTGAAGCAACTCTGCAGTTCTACTGGTTGGAAGGCTCTAGGCCCATTCTCCATATTTTATCTAGATGTAAAATGAAGTATGAGCTTGGCATGTTCATCCCTGTTTGGCGCCATATACAATTTCTTGCCATGTCCCGCACGGTATGCCATTGTGTATTTGCGTATTGTGTCTTCTGTTCACCGAGTTGAATGAATGCACATGACGCTATTTAAAAGCGGAACGGTGCGTTTCGTAGGATATGAATTATAAATGAGCAGGGAAGAAACAATATCGACTAAATAAGAAATTGAATTAAATTGCAAATGGTTAAAATGTGTTCATAAGTAGTTCTTTATAAAGAAACTATTCATCGAAATGCATTTGTTAATAATTTATTTTATACTATACATATCAAAGAACTTCGGGCTCAGTACCGTTTTGACTCGTTGATTTTTAACAAATGCCCTGATGAGAAGGAAAACGTGATATTTGATAATCGTGAATCTACCCTTATTTACAGATTGCCGCGTATGTTTTCTTGCTGATCTTTAGATGGACACGTCCTGCTGAGCTGTAAATGGACTCGTCCTGCTGAGCTGTATGACAAATGCCCTGATGAGAAGGCAAGCGTGTTATTTGAGAATTGTGGATCTACCGTTATTTACAGATTGCCGCGTATGTTTTCTTGCTGAGCTGTAGATGGACACGTCCTGCTGAGCTGTAAATGGACTCGTACTGCTGAGCTGTATGACAAATGCCCTGATGAGAAGGAAAACGTGTTATTTAAGAATCGTGAATCTACCCTTATTTACAGATTGCCGCGTATGTTTTCTTGCTGAGCTTTAGATGGACACGTCCTGCTGAGCTGTAAATGGACTCGTCCTGCTGAGCTGTATGACAAATGCCCTGATGAGAAGGCAAACGTGTTATTGAGAATCGTGAATCTACCCTTATTTACAGAATGCCGCGTATGTTTTCTTGTTAAAGGGACTGGAGGCGATCTGGAGGAATTATGGCTGTCGATCCAAATACGAATTAATTTTAGTTTCATATGCAATGAGCAGATGCACTGAACTAGGCCCCATGATCCGCCCGAGTAAATAATTGTTAATGAAATAGTTTGTTCTGACAAAACTCGACGACTCGGCTTGACATAGAAAAGTAATTATTATTGTTTTCATTAAAATCTGTGACAAGCAAAAAACCAGATTTATCAACAAATGTAAATATTCACGTGCCAACCCTACTACCCAAAAGGAGTATAAAAGCCATATGTGTGTGTTTAATTTAGTAGCGTGTTCGTCGTGCACGAACACTTTACTGGCCGAGTGTCGCAACCTCCGCGCAGTAACATTGTAGCCAATAATCCCTGCCACCAAACAAATCACGTGAAGATAGCCGAGGCCATGTGATTACAAAAAATGGCGATATACTAGGTAATGCTTGGTACAGCAAACTCTTGCCGTAACCAATCATCAACTTTGAGAAGATGTTGAAAACATTCAACCTGTTTTGGCTTGGGTGTAATCTCTTTATTAAATTTACGCACAGTTTCTGTAATGTTCTCAACGGAATACATGTTTGTTTACAAGTAACCAAGTCACCGGTGTGCATATATGCTGAAATTGATTTTTTCTTATAAATAAATTGTTTTTGTAACCAGATACCGTTTTTCACACTATTTTCCTATATAATGAACAAAGCAAGTTGAAATATTGACCTAAAAAATATTTAACCAAAAAATTAAACTTAGCTGGATTTGTGGGGTGGCAGTGGTTACTGTAACAGAAAGGGAAAGTAACCACTGCGGGGAGTTTGCGAGTGTCAATGTCGAGTCACTTTAGCGAAAAGCTCAACTTAGTAGACAAAAAGACGCCCGTCCATTCGTCCTACAGAAAATGTCTCAATTTCACTATTTTCCCTATAATTTTCAAATCCTATACATACATATAACAAACACTACAGATATTTACCAAAAGGTCACAATGCAAATGCTGACCTACTTTTTTACTTCGTTTATTTATAGTGTTTTACATTGGTGTTGATCTCCGTTTCTGAGACACTACTTACCTAATAGCCGTTACATTAATATTGACAACCACTACACATCAATAGCAAAAATAGGTCACCATGACCTTGACCTACATGATAGAAACAAGAAACTAACCCGGCAAATAACGGCAAAATAACAATACAGAACCATTTTTCAAAACTCTACCAATGTGTTCAGGTCATATAATAATGTAAATGTGCCGATAAAAAGTATAGTTTTCTTTATCACGAGTTCTTCGAATATCTGTGATTAGATATGCGTAAAATAAAGTATGTGTTGGCAACAAGTGTACATCTGTTGTTAAATTTGCCTGTTGATGGTAGGATAGCTAATTTAAGGCATGTTTGGTTTCTTAAACACTTCGTACTCTGCAGTATTCTAAAATCATTGTCTGCTCACCATATTGTTGACATTGACCTAGGTTTTGGACTGACGTTTTTTCTGTAAATATAATTATTTAAGATGGGTTACAAATAAAACAAAATGTTACTAGTTTATATTTATTGGAATAAGCTGGCCATGGCTTCAACAATATATAGTGTAAAATAAAATGTGTAGTTAATCAAATTGGAACATTTCAGGTAAATCCAATGTTCATAGTCCAAACTAAATTTAAATTGTAACTGACCACTGTACAGTGTAAACCCTGGGAACAGATGTTCACAAAGACTCCAAACTAAGTTTAAATTGTAACTGACTACTGTACAGTGTAAACCCTGGGAACAGATGTTCACAAAGACAAGTCTTAAAATTAAAAACTTCTTGCATAGAAAATAACAAAGTTCTTAGAATATTTTAACTACACTATGCTGTGTCCGCGAAATACCGCGACACAAAGTTCATAGACGATTTTAAAGTTCTTCGCGTTCCGATACCACAACGTCTTGCACAGTCAATAGTTGTATTTGAAAACTTCTTGTAGGATTGCACCAATGTGGACCACCGCAAACGAGATCCTGATGAAGCCATGACGACGACGACGACAGACCACTAGGCATCACATCTCCTCATGCATCGATACCACAACGTCTTGCACCATCAAAAGTAGTATTTGAAAACTTCTCGTAGCTGTATCCCCAAAGATTGCACCGATGTATACCCCGCAAACGAGATTCGGATGGAGCCATGACGACGACGACGACGACAGACCACAAGGCATCTCATCTCCTCATGCTTTTCACTGAAATATATACACGACAAGCCAAAAATACTGGTACCAAATACAATATAAACAACAAACACAGGGGAGGGTGGGTGGGTTAGTTTGGAGATAACAATTAAATACCGATTTTCAGAACACAAAAACAGATCGATACTTACAAAATGGCGATCACTGCAAAGAAAGGTTATGCGTTAGAATTACACGTTCATAATAATCGCTGATTTCCACCCCCTGAAATAATTAGTATTTGTTCCCTAGTAGAACAAATCCCATTATTTAAGATGGGTTACAAATAAAACAAAATGTTACTAGTTTATATTTATTGGAATAAGCTGGCCATGGCTTCAACAATATATAGTGTAAAATAAAATGTGTAGTTAATCAAATTGGAACATTTCAGGTAAATCCAATGTTCATAGTCCAAACTAAATTTAAATTGTAACTGACCACTGTACAGTGTAAACCCTGGGAACAGATGTTCACAAAGACTCCAAACTAAGTTTAAATTGTAACTGACTACTGTACAGTGTAAACCCTGGGAACAGATGTTCACAAAGACAAGTCTTAAAATTAAAAACTTCTTGCATAGAAAATAACAAAGTTCTTAGAATATTTTAACTACACTATGCTGTGTCCGCGAAATACCGCCACATGCCACTCGGCATGTGTATCCCACATGCCGCGTGGCACCGCCAAACATGGGGGAAGCGGAACACAGCTTAGATAATAAAAAACCTCCAAAGAGGTATGACAGACGTACTTCAACCAATGAAGCAATTATGTCATGTCATATACATAAACAAAAATCAAAAAACCTCCAAAGAGGTATAACAGACGTACTTCAACCAATGAAGCGATTGTGTCATGTCATATACATAAACAAAAATCAAAAAACCTCCAAAGAGGTATAACAGACGTACTTCAACCAATGAAGCGATTGTGTCATGTCATATACATAAACAAAATCAAAAAACCTCCAAAGAGGTATAACAGACATACTTCAACCAATGAAGTGATTGTGTCATGCCTCACGCCGCGTGGCACCGCCAAACATGGGGAAAGCGGAACACAACTTAGATAATAAAAACCTCCAAAGAGGTATGACAGACGTACTTCAACCAATAAAGCGATTGTGTTATGTCATATACATAAACAAAATCAAAAAACTTTAAAAATCAACCAAAAAACCTCCAAAGAGGTATAACAGACATACTTCAACCAATGAAGCGATTGTGTCATGTCATATACAAAAAGCACAAACAAAAACCTCCAAAGAGGTATAACAGACATACTTCAATGTCGTCATAATTTATAGCTACGGAGAGCTAATATAACCCAAATAGGGTAAATATAAAAATTATCTATATGATTGCAAAGCCACAGCCAATCTTAAAGGTTGAATGTATAATTTCTTCAATTAAACTTATAAAAAATTGAATTTCTTGTTGTAAACCATTCACAAACAAGGCTTGCCTTGATACTAATTGTACATCATCCCAATACAGCATTGTCTTAAAAACAACAAACAGATGAACTTTTATAAGATTTCAATATTTAACATGAAAAACCTCGACTTTTGCTTCGTTAGGATTAATTTTAAAGCCTCAAGTTAAAATAATGCTTGGGCAGCCTCACTATTTATCATCCTTAATAGAAATACAAATTACCAGGCAACAAAGCATCATCTACTTCCTTGTTCCTGAACAATGAAATGCCACTATATACATTCATTGGCAAGAAATTAAGCAGTTCAATATATATTTCCAAATTCAACACAAGATAGTGTTATAGGCCTACTTTGATGACATTTACAATAGAAAACTAAATGTCCATAAACTCTTCGACCAAAAACGGCAGGAGCCCAATTGTATACAGTTCCGTGTGACATATTCACTTTTGCTTTCATAGTACGAGTCTGGTCTGCAATTAACTTAGTTCATAAACCAGGTCTAAATGTTTGTTCCTGGCTAACATTTATACTAGCAAATTGTAAACGGAGAGCTTAACATATGATACCAACTACTGAAGGTCTCTATGGTACGTCTCGCAACCGCATGTTCGATACCCAGTTATTCGACATAGGAACATTGTTGATTGGCCTTTCGACATCGTGATGGTGACAAACTGAAGTGCAAGGTATGGCGTAAAATAACCTATAACACAGAGATCTAATTATAATTAAAACAGCATCAGCCACCACTCTGTATAAAAACAACAGCCACTGAATGAAAACATCATTGTACGCAAACAGAATAAATGTGTAAAGCTGACCGCTAGACGAAATAATTTAGGACATTTATACTGTTATAGCAGCAGCAGACACAGCAGTAAGTAGAAAAATATCTGTAATAAGCAAAACAAACTGTGACATATATCTATCAATTTGACAAAAGAAAAATAGCATAGACCTGCAACCAACACGCCGCCAGTTGTCAATAATAAGCACATGCAGTTGTATTATAACCTATTGTCAATATACTTCGACATAAACACTAGTGCGGAGATATCTAAGTCCTGGCGACATATTAATTACATGCTCATCGACATTCTCACACTCTGGGTGTAAAATAACATAACGGGTAGTATATACCGTTTTCAGCCATTTCAGACTCCTGGTGTAAAGTTAGTATATTCATTAACCAACATTCATGCATTTGCATACTCCAAGTGTAAAAAGGGACAATTTATATCGGCTTGTTATAACTGCAACAACAAAAAGCGAACCACTTTACACACACTAAGAATTTGGTTCACTTTAATTCATTCCTGTTAGGCGCCATATAACCTTTTATGTGTTGGTGCGCCTTAAAACCCAATTCAGTTCACTTTAATTCTAAGCCGACACCCACTGTAGAAAAAGCATATTTCTCTAAAGTTAATAGAAAGAATGTATGTCCTGTGTTGTTGTTATTTGTTGTTGTTGCTGTAGTTTTTAATTGAATTAAAAACCATCACAAAGTGTTTAAAAATGAGCCCTGTTCCCTTAGCGTTGAGACATCTGTTCATTTAGCTACAAATTTGCGAAACCAGTTGGCTACTACACTTGCAGTCTGCGTCTTCGCCTTATACATTCTGATCCTGGTTGACCTCCCATCACTCTTGAGATACCAGGACCGAACGCTGTAAAGTGAGTGGCTTTACATAAATCTTGGACTCTTAAGACTGTATTTTCGGCAAAACTATTTACTGAAATAAACTGCTAAAAAGAAAAACACCTGGCAAATTTATCTAAACAAAAACATGTTTGACCCTGAAATTTAGCCCTGTGAAGGCAAAGCAAATACAGAAATTAAAGCACAATATAAAAAGAATATTTGCTCACTAAGTCACTATGATATTGATTACAACTATAAAATATCTTATAACTCAACAACTCAAAAGCTATGAAAATTGATTTGCATCCGTTTAAATGCAGATTTTATGTCCATTGTTCCCAGTAATGCCACGGGACCAATGTTACTTGGTCAAAAGTGCTAGAGTGCCGTTAGAACCATTATCTTCAGATCCACTCTATCTTGCATTTCTCTTGTCCCTCTCCCCCGAGCATACGGACTTTGCGATACTTTTTTTGGCATGATCTGAAAACAGTGGCAAATGATTTAATGATGCTACTCCAGGGCTAGAAATTAACATTTTTAGTTTACTAGACCACCGGTCTAGTAGTAATTGGGTAAAATCACTAGACCTGCTCAAAATTTACTAGCCCAATATAATATTCAACAGAAATTAATATTTTAATTCACGTTTCGGTTTCTTTAAACGAGTTTTACATTTATTGAAACTTTGGAAATATCAGGTTGTTAAAAGACCTGTTAGGTTAGACAGTGCTGTCACTACATACTCTATCGATTTATAATTTATTTCTTATTTGAATAAGTTTTGTTACTAGCCCATCAGGACTACCCAGACACAGACTTTGCTAGCACGGCAGCATTTATGCTAGCCTCGGGCTACAGGACTAGTGCTAATTTCGAGCCCTGTACTCCAGTAAGACTGGATAATGTTTATATATTATTAATTTTATTTTATTTTTTTTATTGTTTATTGATTATATATATATATATATATGTAACCATGGTCTTATGGGGATAAATTCAACAACTCCAATCCATGATTTAGGGTTCTTTATATACGGGTAATATAAAGCCTGCAATATATACAAACATCACATTTAACAAACAATTACAATATGAATGACATTGCAGCCATTACAGAAATACATTATCTACAAACGCGGCAATTTCATTAATATACCAAACAATCGAGAACTCACCAGACAAATCCATATTTAGGTTCTGCAACCAAATATTTACCAAGAATCTAATAGCTGTAGAATATATAAACTACATTCTCAATCAGACCTTTACAAGTCTATAGAACACTACTAAAATATATATTATTACATCTCTGTACTGAAATAGGTGTTTCTCTTAGAGAAGGTAGGCAAAGACTGAGTTAGTTAGAGTTATCATGCCATGCAGTGTTAGGGGTGACCTAAGTTAGTTTTCACTCACTCAATCCTGTCAACCAAGCTGTATTTGTACAATAATCAGTTTGTCAAGACATATATGACAACCGTATACAATATAAATAATACATTGATCTCATGATAAATGGTCTCATTAACTTTTACAGTTATTATTCAGTACTGTGAACATAGCCAGCTATCTACCTGTGGAATAAGGGACATAAATATGAGTAAACATACTACAGAGAACTATAGCAGTTGTCTCCCTTGAACCACTATTAAAGGCACGGCTACATATATATATATATTAATGTATAATAATATATATTAATACTGTCGTGAGCTTCAATAAAATGACTAAATTTAATATGCAATAACAGAACATTATATTTATGTATTTTTTGTTTTTGTTTTTTAGAATAATGTTAGGCTATGTCCCAGAAATCGACATCAACACATTGCAACATTCTGACGCGATAGCCTTGCGCTTGCAATGCCACCCTATATAATGCCATACTTATGTTAGGCTATTTCACACAAATGGAAATTAACACCTCAAGTTCTGACTCAAATATTACACCTACCTCTCGTACATTATTTAAAGATATGTGTTACTATAATATTTTTCTAGAACTGAAGCTAAGTTATATCGCCGCCTTGGCAAGGTCATCCACCATCCAGCATGTCCCGGCCGCTTTATCAACGATAAAACAAACACATTTAGTAGTTTACAAATGCATATACAACGTTATTTTATTTACTTTTTATTCTTATTATTATATTAGTCATCTAAATTAAATGTGCATATACGATAAGGCCAAAGCATCCTGGATGAATGATGTAAAAGAAATCGATGTGCCTATGACACACTCATTCAATAACACTTGATGCGTATTAACAATTTGTTTCGAGATAGCATTTAAATACCGTGATTTCCAATTGTAACACTGTACAGCTAACTTGGAAAGAATTATGTTAGGCTATGACCCAACAATTGACATCCACACTTTCCTTTAATACAATATTGTAATCTTGTCGACTTGTGTTCGATACAGGAATGACAAAATAATAAGCTGGAATCAACTTTCATTTAAAAGCAATAGCACATACAGTGGCATACTTCTGTTAGGCTATTACAGAATAATCGAAATAAACACTTTCGTTTCAAAACTGTGTTATTATATACACATAAATACCTGTCGGATATTATTTAAACATAATGTTACACATACGTATAATTTGATATGTCTAAATAAGTTCACAGCCTTGGCAAACCTGCACGACTCCAAATTCCAATCAATAACCAGAGTTGTCGTTCCTTTTGCATTGTCTGATTGAGAATTACTAATCGGTCAACATCGTAGCACAATACGGCCATTGCGAACATAAGCAGGGTATACCGACATGTAACAAGCATTCAGCATTAATATTTGATGCGTATTATCAACAAGTAGTTTGGAGATAACAATTAAATACCGATTTTCAGAACACAAAAACAGATCGATACTTACAAAATGGCGATCACTGCAAAGAAAGGAATCAAACATGGCTTTCCATAATATGCAAAATCATACTCAATGACGTCATGACGTCACAATGGTTAGTGATGATAATACACGTTCATAATAATCGCTGATTTCCACCCCCTGTGAAATAATTAGTATTTGTTCCCTAGTAGAACAAATCCCAATGTTAACGTTTGTTCAGAACGGAACACTTGTGATTCGACTGCTTTGGTACCTACCATTGGACATTGACATTCCCCATTACAGGAGACAAACAATTACTCCATGTGTATGTAAACAAGAGTGCCGCCCAGCGGGGCATATACGCCCGTCGTTGACAAGGTTGTTCCAGGTGGAAACATTTTCAAAGGGAAATAATTCAAACATATGAACCAGAGTTATGGACCTTTGTCAGATGTATTCATTGAATCATGCTGAAGATTCTTGTAGACCTTATACTTTGACAGTTATTAGCCACAATCAGCTGTCAGGTAAAAGTTGACAGGCGGAAAACGCCACGACAGAATATGTCACTACGGATGCACACACAAATACTGCGAAAATTGAATTGAATTGGGGTTTTAAGGCGCATCAACTATGGCGCCTAAAAGGAATGAACATGCCAGGCTCATCCTCCATGTGCATCGAGATAAAATATGGAGAATGGGCCAAGAACATTGTCACCTGCAGAACTGAAAAGTTGCTGCAAATTCGATTATAGACACTCCATTTACGCTGGAGCCACGTTTATTGTTTTTCTGCCACTGCTCTAGTGATTTGAGCGAGATGGCACCTGAAACAATGCAGGGGTCATGACGAAGACCTTTAATGAGCTGGATCAAAAAATGATTTAATGAACATGAATTTGGGGGGGGGGGGGGGGGGGGGGGGGGGGGAGGTCCTACCCCTCTGCCTACTCCTCCAACTGGATCTGCAGTGGCCCTATTCTTTGCCCCGGAACCAAACGGGGCCACCGGAACCACATAGGGCAAAGAAATGGTGTTTTACATTCCCATTAATTCATCATATTAGGCTATATTGGGACTGCAACCTCAAAGGGAGATGAGACGAAGTATGAAATTTCTCATCAGTGGTGCCTCCTCCAGGGAACCCAGCGGGGCAAAGGTCTGTACTCTAAACCACAAGAATGAATGAATGAATAAATGAATGAATGAATGAATGAATGGAATGGAATGAATGAATGAATGAATGAATGAATGAATGAATGAATGAATGAATGAATGAATGAATGAATGAATGAATGAATGGTGTTTTATCGCACGTCGACAAATAAATAGGTCATATTGTGCACAAAAACCGATGAATCATGAAAGAACGAAGTAATGTAAACGTATAAAGATAAATTTATCTACAAATAAGGGATGATATGGTAGCAATATAAACTATGTATATATGTAAATCAACAAATGCCCGTCAACGGGCTTGTAAACAAGTTAATATATAAAGGAAAATATTATATTGATTTATAAAGTCTGATTTCTTTAAGGAAATCTAAAACAAGACAAAAATCTATAGTATCAAGTAAGTCTTTCAAAGTATTAACTGTGTAGTATCTTTGTCGCATAGGATCAAAGTCTACACATTCCAACAAGATATGTTTGACCGTTAACGGTTCAAAACAGGGTATACATTCTGGTAATTGCTCACCTTGTAATACATATGAATGAGTACAGCGTGTATGCCCAATCCTGACCCTGGCTAGGACAACTTCCTCTCGACGAATGAGTCTACTAGAAGGACGCCATTCTCCGAGTAACGGTTTAATGGAATGGAGTTTATTGTTCACCGACAAGTCCCAAGCGGCTTGCCAAGAGTAACAAATATATGTGTTGATACAACTTTTAAAATCAGTATAAGGTAATTTGGTATTAGATATATGTAAACATAATGCTGCCTTAGCAGCACTATCAGCTCTATCATAACCACGTATTCATAAAATAATAACATTATCAACTATAAGAAAATTGTACTTTTCTAAAAGTTGAAGCACAACTGGAATATTATGTTTCATATTACCCAGTGCTTGAAGAGATGAAAAGGAATCAGAAAAGATTACGAAATGGTCATCATCAGATTCCTGAATAAAACTTAAGGCAAGTTCAATTGCCTTAAGTTCAGCTGAAAAGATAGAGGCATTGTCAGGCAGGCGGCTCTTTATGCTTTGTTTGTGAACAACAGCTACTGCAGCTACCTTGTCTCCATCTTTAGAACGATCTGTGTATATATGTTGAAAGTTAC
The DNA here is from genome assembly GCA_037043455.1 of Cyrtodaria siliqua. Classification (NCBI taxonomy): domain Eukaryota; kingdom Metazoa; phylum Mollusca; class Bivalvia; order Adapedonta; family Hiatellidae; genus Cyrtodaria; species Cyrtodaria siliqua. Next base: position 42,918 of record JAWPHD010000446.1, on the reverse strand, counting down.
TGTATTTCGATTTAATTTCATTAAATTTGCTTTGAAAGATAGTAGGATCTGTAATGGATTTGTTATTATTACAAAGATTAAAAATAATTGTTGGTGTTTCCAAAGTCCACGGTGGAATTTGTGGTACTTTGTACTTGGCAATCAAATTTAGGTCGATTTCAGTGACTCTTAATTTAGGTTTATACGAAGACCAAATGGCCGAATGGCCTTCTGTTTTCGATCAAAAAGAGGTTCATAATTAGGATTAAAAACAGTATCGAAAGTTGGATTTGATGGGTTAGATTGTAATTTAATGGTATACTGAAGGGCTAATTTGTCCCGTCTATGAGACAATGATGGGTCATTAGCTTCAACATATAGACTTTCGGCTGGTGATGTACGAAAGGCTCCTAAGGCGAGTCGTAATCCTTGATTATGTATTGGATCGAGCATCTGCAAGTTCGACTTGCGAGTCGATCCATATACTATTGAGCCGTAGTCCAGCTTGGATCTGATAAGAGATCTGTAAAGTCGCAAGAGGACTTTTCGGTCTGCTCCCCAATTAGTGTCTGCAACAACTTTAAGTAAGTTAAGAGCTTTAAGGCATTTGGCCTTCAAGTATTTAAGGTGTGGTATAAACGTTAATTTACGGTCAAAAATAAGACCTAGGAATTTTGTCTCATCCACTACTAGTAAAGGTGAACCGCCCAGTGTTAGATGAGGGTCTTCGTGATGTTTGCGTAGTTGACAAAAGTGCATACAATTGGTTTTAGATTTAGAAAATTTAAAACCATTTTCATCAGACCAGGTCTGAAGTTTATTGAGACATTGCTGTAATTGTCTCTCAATAGTATTCATGTTTTTTGCACGATAACATATAACAAAGTCGTCAACATAGAGAGAACAATCCACACCTGGATTGATGCATTTTACTATACTGTTAATCTGTATATTATAAAGCGTGACAGAAGGTATGATGCCCTGTGGAACACCCATCTCCTGTTCATGAATATCAGAGAGGGTTGAACCCATTCGGACACGAAACTGTCTATCATCTAAGAATTTCTCTATACAAATGGGTAATCGGCCTCTAACACAATGGTCATGAAGATCATTCAGAATACCGTACTTCCATGCAGTATCATAAGCTTTCTCCAAGTCAAAAAATACAGCGACTAGATGTTCTTGTTTTTTTGAAAGCTTCCCTTATAAACGATTCAAATCGAATGAGATTATTGGGCCTCGTTGGCGCCGGCATCCACTTTGATACTTTGTTATCAGTTTGTTGGGCTCCAGGTACCAAACGAGTCTCTCATTAATCATTCGTTTCATGGTTTTACATATACAACTCGTTAAAGCGATTGGGCGATAATTTATTGGGTCCGTATGATCCTTTCCAGGTTTGGGGACTGGAATAACGATTGCTTCCCGCCAAGAATCGGGGAAGTTTCCCGTCACCCAAACCTTATTAAATACATCAAGAAGGGTAGAGAGACAGGATTCATGTAAATGTTTTTATAATTGATAATGGATAGCATCAGGACCAGCTAATATATCATGAGCCTTTTTAAAGGACTCTCGAAGTTCTTTGAGAGTGAATAGTTTATTGTATTTCTCCAAGTTTTTCGACTTGAAGTTCAGCTTCTTCTGTTCTTTTAGTTTCTTATTTTTCAGAAAATTTGGTTGAAACTTTTCAGAAGAAGAATTTTTTGAAAATGTTTCTGCCAAAGTGTTTGTATTATCTTTGACAGATGTTATATCTCCATTATCTGTTTTAAGATGATTTACAGAACTATAATTACCTTTACCACTTACTTTCCGGACCATGTCCCATGTCTTCTTAAGAGATGAGCGAGAATTCAGCCTAGAGACGTAAGACCAGGATTTCCTCTTGCTATCCTTAATAGTACGACGGGCTTTCGCACGAAAAACTCAAAGTTATCTAAATTTGTTTGAGTTGGCCGCAAGTTAAAATTATTTAATGCAGCTTTACGATCGCTGACTGCCTTTTTGCAGTCATCGTCGTACCATGGTTTATGTGGGCGTTTTGGATTTGCCGAGGTTTTTGGAATAGTTTGATCAGCTATATCATGAAGAGTTTTGGTAAAAAGAGTAGTTTCATCTTCGACATCCTCGAAAACGGAAGGCTTTAACTGTTCCTCACAAAGAGATTGAAACGTAGTGCAATCCGACTTGCTAAGTTTCCATCGTTGCGCTTTTTCCAGAAGTGGAGGGCCGATATTTTCAAGAAATATGGGGAAGTGGTCACTTCCACAGAGGTCGTCTCCAACACTCCACGAATAATCCATCAAAAGCGTTGAATCGCATATTGTTAAATCAATGGAAGAATGTGAGCCTGTAGCAGGATGTAAATAAGTATGTGACTTATTATCATTAAAAAGGCACAAATTACTCTTGGCCACCAAAATCCTAAATTTTCTTGCCTTTATCGTTTATATCTTTACAACCCCAGATGTAGTTGTGTGCATTAAAATCACCCAAGAGTATACAATAGGATAGCAAATGTGCAACTAGGTGATTTAGATCTTTAGGGTCTAGTGAAGAACTAGGTCGTTAATATAAGGAACATATTGTTATAACTCTTGTGCATCGTAACACTGACCGCAATAGCCTTCAAATTTGTTTTCAACGCAACAGGTCTGTGAGGAATGTTTCGATTAACGGTTATCGAAACATCACCAGTCGCCTTGTCCCCGGTATCACAAATATGATTGTATAGCGAGTATTGTTTAAAAGATACCTTATCACTTGTCTTCAAGAATGTTTCTTGACGACAAAAGGCAATAGGGTTGTGTTCATTTATAATTAAGCTGATTTCATCATAATTTGGTTTCAAACCTCTACGAATGATCTTATTAGTTTTACCCATTAGTCAACGCTTAGGCGATTTTTAATTTTATTTTTATTTTTGGCCTTAGATTTAGGAGGTCTTAGGAGACTCAAATAGTGACATCTCCACTGATGAATCCTCCTCCTGGAAGAAGTCAGCTGAAGTGGCACCTCGACTAACCTTTCATGGGATGATAGCAGTGCAGCTGCTGGCTCTGAAATGTCCATAAGCTGTTCGAATTTATTATGCAGCTCAACAGGGCCGTTAGACACCTTTGGGTGCTCCTTGTGCTCCCTAGTTGGAGAAGCACTAGGCTTTCCAACTTCCTTAGTTGGAGCAGCACTAGGCTTTCAAACCGAGGAAGTATTAGGCTTCACGACTGGGGAACTACTAGACTTCAGTCTTAGAAGAACCCGCTTCCCAATTCTGAGAAATTGACGTGCTCTTGACATTGTCAGAGCTTGCGGAATTTGTGCTTGATTTAAATGAAAAAGTTTGATATTTATTTGTTCTGATTTCTTTTTCTTTTTTGAATTTTTCACACAATTTTGAATTTGCGTGATATCCTAGACCGCAGTTGGTACATTTGAAGGCGTTAAGACAATCTGATTCGTTATGGTTGAATGCACACAAATTTCTTCTTTAGTACGCCTGGACTTGTGGTGCCCAAAGGCTTGGAAATTGTAGCAACGTAACGGGTTTGAAATGTAGGCGTCAACATGTAATTGCAGATATGCCACATATATTGTTCTTGGTAAGACGGGTGTTGCAAATGTGAGAACGATAGTATTTGTATTAATAATTTTATCATTCCTCTATATGGTTATTCGGCGAGCCGCAGTTACCAACTGTGGCGCAAGCTCATTGATAATTTCTTCTTCAGGTACGGCAACTGATGACGCCTTTGGAGATGTTCATAGAGGAGTGAGGGTAGCATTTTACTTTGGTGTTTTTGTGTAATTGTTAGTAGATTATCAGAGTGAGGTTGTTTTTTGATTTGTTTTACATGTCCAGCAATGGAATGGACATTTTCTGAATTACAAAAGGCGACATATCTGCAACAGGCCTTTCCCCGTTTTCCGATTCGATGAGAAAACATGGAAGGGACTGGTTGATCACTGGTTCCTCAGTATCAGATTCATGTTCTCTTTTTTTCGTTTATGAGTAGTTTGTGCGTTTTGTGATGCCATGATGGGCGTTAAGAATTCATCTTCCACGCTTCTCACCCACCTCGGAGTCCAACAAGGGGACATTTGCTGTGGATATCCAACAGTCAAAATGCCAAGAATACGTAGAAGGTATACTCATATAAAGCTAACACATCAGACCCCCATACCACCCAGCGGACATAGCCCCTTAACTCAAAAGTCAAAGAGCCGCACCTATGTTCCGCCTAAAAAGTGGCATGAGTATAGCCATTTAGCGTTTGGAAATACAAGATTAACCCTTGCGCCACCGCCATAAAAGACCCTGTCTATATAATGTTTAAAGTAGAACAATATAAAAGGTAAGTAAGATACATTGTACAGGTACTGTCTGAATAATAAGCTCGGATCTCTTACAGCTGGCGTGACAAACCGATTGATCAGATCGGGCCAAATCTGACCGCCCGTCTAGTTGAAGTCCGGGCCAAAGTGGTGTGTTGCAACGTGGAGATAACTACCAGACCAGGATACCCTTCTCCAACGATATGGGTCGCCATCCACGGTCAACAGGTGGGTTACATTTTGGGGTGAGGGGATCCTACGATCAATCGGTTGATTCTTATCACCCCACCACCGACTGTGGGTGAAAACCACAAGACCTTATACACAGTGCTACCTAGGTCGCTCAAAAAGATAACATTTCACGATTGTACATAAAAACATTTATTTAATCTAAAACAAATTTCAGATTTTCAAATGCATATTTATATATAATTAAAACAGAAACAGATAAACCATGAAATAAAAATATTTAAAACCTTATCATGTTTATAAAATAAATTAATAAATTATTTAGAATATCAGTGTAGTAAGCACATATTGCTGGAAGCTTGAACAATAAAAGACTTTACTCCAACATCAGACGAGTTGAAACAAGTAATAATTATGCAAAGTTAACATATAACACACAATTACGAAACACATGACAACACCAGAGCTTTCCCAAAAAACATGGCAAAAAAATCAGTTACATGTTGCAATTTTGTTATGTATTTTAGAATTGTGAGATGGTGTGAAAAAAATAGGCATGTGTGGCAGAATTAGGAGTTAAACAAGAGGTCAATGACCTTGAAGCTCTACTGATTGATTTTGATTTCAGGAAGTAGTCGCTACAGACTTGTTTTTTGAAAATCTATTTTTAACCGTTGCGGCCATCTTGAATTTCCGGCCGACCTGAAATTTTGCTAAGATCAATAAGACATTAAGAGCAACATTCCTGTGAAGTTTCATGAAAATCCGTCAGGTAGTTTCAAAGAAGTAGTCGCTACAAGTTTTCATTATATAACTCTATGTAAACAAAGCAGCCATGTTTAAGGTCAAATCAAAACGATTTTCGACAAGGACCAACATCATGTCATACTGATCATTTTAGAAAAAGTCCCATATCAATATCTCTTATTGTTTTGAAGAAGTAGTCGCTACAAACTTATTTATTTTAAATCTATTTTTAGCTGTGGCGGCCATCTTGAATTTCCGGCCGACCTGAAATTTTTCTAGGATCAACTAGACATCAAGAGCAACATTCCTGTGAAGTTTCATGAACATCCGTCAAGTAGTTTCAGAGGAGTAGTCGCTACAAGTTTTTACTATATAACTCTATGTAACCAAAGATGGCCACTGGCAGCCATGTTTAACGTCGAATCAAAATAATTTTCCACAAGGATCTACATCATGTCATGCTGATCATTTTAGAAAAAGTCCCATATCAATATCACTTATAGTTTTCAAGAAGTAGTCGCTACAAACTTATTTTTTAAAAATCTTTTTTTAGCTGTGACGGCCATCTTGAATTTCCGGCCGACCTGAAATTTTGATAGGATCAATTAGACATCAAGAGCAACATTCCTGTAAAGTTTCATGATAATCCGCCAAGTAGTTTCAGAGGAGTAGTCGCTACAAGTTTTTACTATATAACTCTATGTAAACAAAGATGGCTGCTGGCAGCCATGTTTAACGTTGAATCAAAACGATTTTTGACTAGGATCAACATCATGTAATGCTGATCATTTTAGAAAAAGTCCCATATCAATATCACTTATAGTTTTCAAGAAGTAGTCGCTACAAACTTATTTTTTAAAAATCTATTTTTAGCTGTGACGGCCATCTTGAATTTCCGGCCGACCTGAAATTTTTCTAGGATCAATCAGACATCAAGAGCAACATTCCTGTAAAGTTTCATGACAATCCGCCAAGTAGTTTCAGAGAAGTAGTCGTTACAAATTTTTACTATATAACTCTATGTAAACAAAGATGGCCGCTGGCAGCCATGTTTAACGTTGAATCAAAACGATTTTTAACTAGGATCAACATCATGTCATGCTGATCATTTTAGAAAAAGTCCCATATCAATATCACTTATAGTTTTCAAGAAGAAGTCGCTACAAACTTGTATTTTAAAACTCTATTTTTAGCTTTGGCGGCCATCTTGGATTTCACATCAACATAAATTTTTGCTAGGATCAACTAGACTTTATGGGCAACATTTCTGTAAAGTTTTATGAATATCCATCCAGTAGTTTCAGCTGTGAAGTCGCTACAAGTTTTTACTATATAACTCTATGTAAACAAAGATGGCCGCTGGCAGCCATGTTTAACGTTGAATCAAAACGATTTTTGACTAGGATCAACATCATGTCATGCTGATCATTTTAGAAAAAGTCCCATATCAATATCACTTATAGTTTTCAAGAAGAAGTCGCTACAAACTTGTATTTTAAAACTCTATTTTTAGCTTTGGCGGCCATCTTGGATTTCACATCAACATGATTTTTTGCTAGGATCAACTAGACTTTATGGGCAACATTTCTGTAAAGTTTCATGAATATCCATCCAGTAGTTTCAGCTGTGAAGTCGCTACAAGTTTTTACTATATAACTCTATGTAAACAAAGATGGCCGCTGGCAGCCATGTTTAACGTTGAATCAAAACGATTTTTGACTAGGATCAACATCATGTCATGCTGATCATTTTAGAAAAAGTCCCATATCAATATCACTTATAGTTTTCAAGAAGAAGTCGCTACAAACTTGTATTTTAAAACTCTATTTTTAGCTTTGGCGGCCATCTTGGATTTCACATCAACATGAATTTTTGCTAGGATCAACTAGACTTTATGGGCAACATTTCTGTAAAGTTTCATGAATATCCATCCAGTAGTTTCAGCTGTGAAGTCGCTACAAATAAAAGTTTACGGACAGACAGACGGACAGACGGACAGACGGACAGACGGACAGACGGACGGACGGACGACGGACTCCGCACCACGGCATAAGCTCTGCTGATCAAAAAACTAGGGCCATCTTTAATAGTGAAAACGCAAGTTTTCACTTTAAAAAACAAATTTGCCAAGGTCAGTATGCATTATAAAACAACCTTTTATGGGAAACGTTTTCCCATTTTTGAAGGCTTGTTGAATTATCGTCATTTCACATGGTATAAAACCTAATTTTACATTGTGTAAAATTGCGCAAAATAAATTTTGACTTTCGTATAGTTTCCAAAGGTCCACTCTCATACTCTTTTAGAAGAAATTAACTAAGGTTTTTTATAACATATTTTATGAATATGGCCCAGAACTTGTTTGACATTAAGGAGCAATGGTTTCACTATGCCTAAATGGACTGGGGAAAGCCCGACTGGGGAAAGCCCTGAAACACAGCAGGTCAACGTTTGCAATTAAACATAAAATAACACAGGATTTGTGCTTAAAGTAAGTAAGTCTCAGAGTTTTAATTAGTAATTGCACATACACAGTATATGCTTGGTTTTATGTTTCCCCTCGATGTACAATAAACTGTATTCCGTATCTTATGGCAATTTTAAAATATACGATCTTGTTTTGTATCCCATTATTTTTTCTACACATGTTGCATATTCACAAAATTATAACAATTGTTGGCAGAGTTGAAAGCAAATTGTTTTAGCATGACTTCTTTTTGATTGCATTTCACCATAAAAGGTAGAATGATGAAGAAAAATTAAAAATCCAAATCTGTATTACCTTTCATTTAATTATATGTGAACAAGTTTACAGTTGTAATATGGGTTATTCCATTAAAATATTCCCAGAAACCAAGGAAGGCAATTTAATAAACAGCTATAGGTGAACCTTATTTTCCAAAATTTGGTTCTTCAGTCTCAATTTTGCATCTATGGGTGGGTGTTCAATTTCAAAAGTGCCTTCCTGGGGTCCCATGTATGTTTTAATGGAATAGCCCTAATACTGAGGTCCTAATTTTAATGCTTGATAAATATTTCAAGATTGCTGTGAGTCCCTTTCACATTGGGACAGAGATCTCAAACAGATACGAGATAAAGTTTCCCGAAGATGTCATTGCCGTGGAAACAATTTTTAATTCAATTTGGTGACGCAAACGTTTAATCCTTAAAGTCATGGACTTTCATTGTCTTAAATTATCATGTAAAATATAAAAATAAAATGAAGGGAATTTAAAACTAAACTTTATATAACAAAAACATGTGTTATGTTCATTAAAAGTAAAAAAAACAGTTATAATCACATGCCAGATAAGATACAGTAACCGCAGTTTTGACTAAAATGGAAAAAAATATGTTAATAAAGAACCTACCCAGGAATAGTTTAATGCTGGTATCATATCTACCATCATATATCACAGACTTGTTTATAAAAATAAGATACAAATTATTATGAAATATAACATTTATGAACACTGAAAGTTACATTATGCTCCATTTTTCAGTTTGTATAAAATTTGTTTTCAGACGTTAAGACTTACTACTTGACACATCGTTAAAGGCGATTTATTCTGGATCATATCACTGTTTGTCCTGTAATTCACATTACGTGGTCCAAGTATTAACTTTCACACCCCATCCAACCCCTTCTCCAAGAAGCAAACACGGGGTTGGCTGGGGTATGAAATAAAACCTTAATTTCGACTTTAAAAGTTTGCATATTGTAAAATTAAAACATTTAAGAGGTACTTTTAAACAGGTTAACATAAGCCTTTCCATCGCTTAATGGAATTAAGACGGGACCAGGTATTGTGTACAGCAACTGTCTTAACTCTTATTGCCGCTACTGTTACATCAGGTTTTTCCGTGAATTTCCAAGTTTTTAAACTTCTACAGTTTATGGCTTATGAAATAAAAAGAATAATAATAAAAAAAACAAAAAAACTTTTTTTTACCATTTATCATGTTTATGAGTGAATCTTCAAAGAATGAAAAAAATCGTAAAAAAATGTGTTTTCATTTGTGTACCGTGACTGATGATCATTCAATTTGTGATTTCTTCGATTTTAAACTTAAAACAATCTCTCAATACATGTATTTTGGTGTGGTATTTAAATTGTTTTTTTACCCATTTCTTAAATAATTGTTTCGATGGATTTACCCACTCTATTTATGTATTAATTTAAAAGTCGTAACAGCAAATAGGATAAAAAACTTCTTCCCAGGTCACATGCATAGATTTAAAACAATAAATTTTAAACGAGACTAATAGTAAGGATGTATTAGAATCTATAATATAATTTGCAGTCAAACTATACTCCTCAAAATGATTTAAGGACCATGTTTAGATTGTGGTCATTTTTTAAAGTGATATTATTGAACAATTTACTGTCTTTTTGCATTTTTTAAGTATAGTTGTATACCTTAAGTTAAAACAATATTTTATTCTCAAATGTATACAACTGTAATAGTTACACAATTTTATAATTAAGAAATAGAACATTGTTTTAATACTGTGAATTATCGTTTAATATATCCCGGTTTGGAGCTCAATTGTAAACAACAATTTCACGAGCCCGAAGGCGAGTGAAATTATTGTTTACAACTGAACGACAAACCGTGATATATTATAGATAATTCATAGTAAACGATGTTCTATTTCTATTCTAATACCCCTAAAATGCGAAAATAGTGCACACAACTGAACTATTTCGCATTGCTTTGCTTATTCTCCTAACGTTGCAAAAATTACAGTGATATATCGTTGAATATAACGAGATATTTTAAACTAGGCTATATAGTGCGGGTGTATTAGAATGAATTATAATGAATTCAACACAATTTGAAAACGTGGATTCGGAAAACAAGCTTTTAGGTTATATCAATCCGTTTCCATAATGTCATGAACCGAAGCTGTATTATTTTATAGTTGTTACGTTACACACATGTATTAACTTTTTATATGAATACGACATCCATAATATTAAAGATTAACTTGTTATTAGTGTTCTAATTTGTGGTCCTTAAATTATTTTAAGGAGTATATTTATGTCTGGATTATATATATATATATATGGACAATAAAATATTCGTTAAACCCAGACTATATTTAAAGCTAGACAGTAAAATGTTAATTATAGATTATATATAGATCCAGACAATAAATGTTATTACTATCCACCTATATTTCTATTCCAATGAAAAACGAGCATGTGTACCATAAGGTATCGTTATTGTAAGCTTTAAACCGGAAACGTCTTGAAAATGGATATTTTTTCATATTGGACGGTTGAACCATCCCGAAACCGATATTCGTATTGGACAGTAATGGGTAAGGTAACTTTGACAGGTTTCAAACGGTGTCTCAGGTATGACTGTTGGGGAAACATCTGAGGTACTCGGGATGAATTTAGTGTCGTCTGCACAACATCAATAATAATGCTGTCTGATTCCACAATAGACGGTGGGGGGGGAATACTTTGATTCACCATACATTATTACTGTTAGAATAAAATATTTCAAACCTAACCTTTGTTGATGTTTATTTTTGACCATGTTTTCATCTGTAAGAAATATAGGTAAATAATAAAAAGGCCATTATACAGTTAACTGTACAATATGGATTTTTGATTATACTCGTCAATGTTGTAGGTGTCGAGTCCAATAGAGGTTTTCATCACAAGTTAACATTGACTTGTACAATAAAAATCCTTGTAGTATGGTCAGTGCATTTCCCTTTGTAATAGCACAGGTGTAAATCATTTAATTGAAAATAACACCTGTCAGGATAAATGGTGTACTAGAACTACCAGTTATTAGAAGTTAGAGTATGGCAGGGAGCTGAAATGGACAAGCTACAAAACAAATGTATAGTCTCATCTCGTTGGTTAATTTAAACACCTCGACCAACCAACTCAATCAACCAATCAACCAACTCAATGAGACCATACTCTATCTATTACATATTGTACAGTTAACTGTATAATAACCCTATAATTATGTCTGAATTATATATAGATCTGGACAGTTAAACATTAATTATGTCCAGATTATATCAGAGAAAGAGGAACTAAACAACATACTCAAAACAGAGTAGCATAACAATCCACACAGAGTTTATAGCATTGTATGTCAGATCTTTTGTAAGATTTAAACTAACACACTCCAATGTTCCAGTCTATTTAAAATGGCTACCAGCCAAGTAATAGTTAAAAACTGTTTTGAATTATAAATTAAACAAGAATAAAAATTTCATGTCTTAGTGAGATAAAAATTGAAAAAATAAAAATTGCACAAAATACTGTCAATTTTAAAATATCGAGTCCAGCTAAATGTGCATGGAGCGGTGTGCATGGAGCAATTTGCACGAAGCTATGTGCACGGAGCATTGTGTAACTGGAGCGTCTCGTGAACAGAAGCATCCTCTGTACATTGCTAGTTGATTCTTCGTCAACTGAGGCATCAAGACCCTACTTGGTAGAGAAGAATTTCTACACTGAGTCTCCGATATATCAGCCATGGGAGTTGAGAGGTCGAGATATGACATTGGGTGTGGTCATGGCTGCTATCTCCCATCTGAAAATGTTAAATATCATTAAGTACGGACAGTACTTCAAGTGGCTGACCAATTAACATAACGCCAGTCCTTAGATATCTCCACCATACTGTTGATGTCGAAGTATAATGACAATATGTTATGTTGCACATGCTTTATAATACAGTTGCGCATGCTACTGTTTGTCGGAGGTATCTTATTGGTCTGATTGGTTGAAATGGATAAATGATTGACAACTGGCGTCATGTTAATTATGGCCAATGATAATGTTTGTAAACTACGAGAGGCGCCCCACTTATATTTGAACACTTTTGTTTAAGGTGGGTTTTTTCAGCGGAAGTGATTGTCATAAAAAATACGTGATTTAATGATGTGAAACTGTCATTTAGAACGTATGCATTTAAAAATAATATCCAATTTCACGCGGTCCTTTTTAAATTGCATTTTGAATAAGGTGTACACCATTTTCTAATTTGAAGCCAAAATGTTGCTGTTGCCTTAAACCAAATAATTGCACTAAATGCATATCATAATTGTTTAAACCTGTGTTTATAATTTAAATATGATCGTATGTTTTATTTTAAGACAAAAATATAGATGCTGAATTAAAAGCTCGAATTTTTATCGCAATATTAAAACATTTACAGATAATAGGAAAATTTGCTCCTGTGTTACTGATAATTTTATAAATTAACCAAAATAACTGTTTTTATCATATTCTGTGCTATAAAAACATGAACAGTTATTGTTGATGTATATCATATATGTATATCGTATACCTTATAAAGATATATTTGGTAAACAAATATATTATTTTTATAATTATTTGCAAATGTGTGTGTTTTGACCCTATATTTTAAGTTATATATTTTTCTATTTTTTCTTTTGAGAAACTTATGAAACTTTTCATAGCGGAGGAAGTCACAAAAATGCCTGCAGTTAATGTTTTGAACTAGACGCTTTCGTAAATTTAGTCATTTTCATAGTTGAATTTCATGTTAATTTTCGCTAAAATCTTGAAAATCGACAAATTAAAAAAAAATGCATATTACACTTTTCTACGTTCAGGCATGGACATATCAGATTACTATAACCTTTAACGATATTTTAAAAGCATTTGTGTTAAAATTTGTATTGCAGTTATTTTTATAATTGACGATTTTTGCTTCAAAATGTCATTCTCTACCCATTTTCAAAAATGCGGATGCAGCAACATTAGGAAGCACATAATAGTGCATGTCATAATGTTTCATATCGAAGGAATCATTAGACTTGACATTACAATCAACATATTCGGCGAGAATTTCAAGATAGTTAATTCAGTTACACAATAAAAGTGTTCAAATATAAGTGGGGCGCCTCTCGTAGCCCTCATGTTCAAGATACCATATATTTATTTACGAAGTAGTTCAAGTAATATTTATAGCATAATTTTTCGAGTATATGCGATTTATACTGCTTCTCGAGGGAGTAGGAAAAATATGCCAAAATGTTTTGTACCTTAGCCATTTATCCAAGTATGCACGCCCAAGAAGTTTTAGGGCGTTGCAGTTTTCAGTAAAATTTACAGCTCGATCCAATCAAGAAATAGCATTATCACGAGGCATGACCCAATCCATGTTTTGATTATTGCAGCCAATCACCTTTGTATAGTATTGGGCAAATGCAATGTCAAGGAGTGCTGTTTTGGTAATGGTTTAGTCGTTTTGATTGACAGGTTGTGTGTAAACATTACAACTGCGCACGCTTAAAATTGAGTAGACCATTTATAGCACGGCTGAAATATACTGGCATTTATAGCACGGTTTAGGCTCAGACCTTCAGGTTTATGAAAATTATATCATAAGCAAGAACAAAGGAAAACCATTAGAGCTATGGTACAAACAATACTTAATTCACACTAAATATACAGTATTGATGTAATAATCTAATATAAAAATCTTAACACAAATACACATGTAAAACAGGACTAAGAAAAAAGGCTGCAATATCTCAACAAGATCGCCACGACCAGCTTGTGAATGAATTTTAAAATGTGTCTAGATGACTGTATCTAAAGAAGTGTTATAAGCAGAGTATGCTGATTAAAACGTAAAATGAAATTGACGAGGACTTTGTAAATGTTATAATACAAGTAATTATGCATTCCAATTAATAGACTAGAATTAAACTATGACAAACAAACCAATGATTTTAATACCTTATGTGCCAACTAGTGTACTAATACATTCTATCCCCCGAATGCTGCACTGAGCATAAAACAGGCAGCATGCAGGGCCAAATGGTTTATTTTTTAGCACAGGTATTGGTTATGTAAAGAGAGATAACAAGAAGCACCAACAGTGGTACGAACACCAGACTGCTAACTTTTATCGCACAAATCTAACATGAAAAGGGGGATAATTTTGGTAAAAGGAATGACAGAATTATGGTGCTTGTCATATATGGTTGTGTAATGATAATGAACATGTGTTTAAAGTTTCAAAGCTTCCTGACAATTATTTTTTGGAATGACTGTACTTTCAAAATGTTAACCAAAAATATGAGTGGAAAAGTGGGGACAATTCTAATAAAATGCACGACAGAGTTATGGTGCTTGTCACACATAGTTGGGTAATGATAATAAACATGTGTGCCAAGTTTTAAAGTTTCCTGATAATTTGTTTTTTAGCAATGAGGAAAAACAAGTTTAAAGTTTTCTGATAATTCGTTTTTTAGCAATGAGGAAAAACAAAAACCTTAAGCCTGGATTTGCTACACAATCCCGCTAAAAAGGTCACACAACTTTTTTACTGTTTCACAGAGCAACATATAAGCTTTGGAAGGTAATTGGGTATTACTGTATAGTTTTGGTTTTAATTGGCCAAACTGAACTGGGTATTGTTAAAGAAATTTCTTAGTCAAATTGGTATAAACCTTCATTTTCATTTTAACTGGATATTTACATAATTATAATTATTTAAACACAGACTGTCAGTTGAATAAACACTTGGGAGTATTTCAAGCCAGTCATTGTTATTACTTCAAACTCTTTAAATCTATGTTAATACCAGATGCTCCTTTCAAATAAATAAATTTCAAGCCGGGCGAGTAGATTTCATAAGTCGGTAGTCCATCCGGGCGACTAGCTTTTTCGACAAGCTAAAGTCGATTTCCTCGGCATTATTCGTCAATGCGTTTACCTGTCTCGCATTTTTGACCGCAGCCAATGAAATTGCATCATACAACCAGTTATCGACCAGCAGCCAATGAAATCGCTCGTTACGTATTTTTCTTTACAATATGGCTGCGCCCGTGTCGTGACAATAACAATGCGCGATAACAATGTGGCGATACTTAGAGAACGTTGATCGCCCAAGTCAAGGCCCCAATCCAGGTGAAAAAAGAAAGTACAATCAAGAATACGATAAATCTAAACGTAAACGTGAATTTCAGTCGGGATGGACAGAGAACAGGCCTTGGTTACAAAATACGGCGTGCGGTATGCAATGTCAATATTGCATTGCGCAAGGTCTTCAAAATTCGTTTTTTCGGGGTGTACCTCCATGAACATTGACAGCATAAAGAAACACGAAGACTCGGGATAGCCATAAGCGGGCGGCGAGTATTGAACTGGCAATGTGTTTGTTAGTGTGTCAAAAAAGAAAAATCCAGAAAATCAGCTGGGCAACCAAAATCCAGAAGATGGTTGCCCGTTTGGGCAACCAAGCTTTAAAAGTTAGTTTCCATTCCTGAATGTCGGATAAATTTGAACTTAAATTATCTCTCGCAAATCACTGTCAGTTGTACTGTACAATGTCATCCAGTACCCCTTTAAGTAGATCACCACTTGTTTTGTTTCGAAATAATATTATACTGAACAAAAAATGTTTAGCAAGACTTTTTAGGGACACAGATTATAAAACATATGAACATTGAAATAATTGTTCGAAGATATTAAGAGATGCTAGGTAAATACAAACGTATTGCTTTGAACAAATTTAATGTTTGGCATTGACAAGAATTCCTCATTCTGCTGTTGTTTAACAAGAGTCAATGACCTTGAAGCTCTATTGATAGGTTTTTGATAGCTAGATCAGCTTTCCTGTGAAGTTTCATGAAAATCCGTCTAGTAGTTTCAGAGGAGTTGTCGCTACAAGTTTTCATTATATAACTCTATGTAAACAAAGATGGCCGCTGGTGACCATGATTAATGTCGCATCAAAATAATTTTCGACAAGGATCAACATCATTCCATACTGATCATTTTAGAAAAAGTCCCATATCAATATCACATATAGTTTTCAAGAAGTACTCGCTACAAACTTGTTTCTTGAAAATCTATTTTTAGCTGTGGTGGCCATCTTGAATTTCCGACCAACCTGTGTGAAGTTTCATGGAAATCCGTTGAGTAGTTTCAGAGGAGTAGTCGCTACAAGTTTTTACTAAATAACTCTATGTAGACAAAGATGGCCGCTGGTAGCCATGTTTAACGTCGAATCAAAACCATTTTTTACAAGGACAAACATCATGTCATGCTGATCATTTTAGAAAAAGTCCCATATCAATATCACTTATAGTTTTCAAGAAGTACTCGCTACAAACTTCTTTCTTGAAAATCTATTTTTAGCTGTGGCAGCCATTTTGAATTTCCGACCAACCTGAAATGTTGCTAGGATCATTTAGACATCAAGAGCAACATTCCTGTGAAGTTTCATGGAAATCCGTTGAGTAGTTTCAGAGGAGTAGTCGCTACAAGTTTTTACTAAATAATTCTATGTAAACAAAGATGGCCGCTGGCAGCCATGTGAAACGTCGAATCAAAACCATTTTTACAAGGACCAACATCATGTCATGCTGATCATTTTAGAAAAAGTCCCATATCAATATCACTTAGAGTTTTCAAGAAGTAGTCGCTACAAACTTGTTTTTTAAAAATCTATTTTTAGATTTGGTGGCCATTTTGGATTTAACCTCAACATGAATTTTTGCTAGGATCAACTAGACTTCATGGGCAACATTTCTGTAAAGTTTCATGAAAATCCATTCAGTAGTTTCAGGAGTAGGCGCTACAAAAAAAGTTTACGGACAGATGACGGACGCCGCACCACAGCATAAGCTCTGCTGATCTCTGATCAGTAGAGCGAAAAACTGCTGAAATGTGTTCACTAACAATTGTTATTCTCGAACAAAAACATTTCAAATTTCATATTTTAAAATTACCTCCCTTTTTATTGAAATGAGAATGATTTTTGGATAACCTATTACCTCCGTTTTCATTGAAATGAGAACGATTTTAGATAACCTATAAAACTATTTTCTCCAACATATTTGCTTCATTTTTATCACCGACATTGTTCACAAATGACTTTGTAGCAATATTATTGCTCATATTTATGTCATTTTATCACTGACCCTGAACATACACTTTGTATCGTGTTTATGGAAATGACATGAAGTTTATGTGCTTAATTTATTTTGCTCAGTATAGTGTATTTGACTGCACCATTTGTTCCAACTTTCTGCATCCTCGTCTTTGAAACCATTTTGTCATGAGAAGTTTTCATTCACTATTAAAATGTCCACAATGCTGTAGATAAGCTGAGTAATTGAGTATTTTACTCCGACATAATTTTTTTTTACAAATACCCTCAGTTTATTTTTTTGTGAGTATCATTACTCATCAACTTACTACAAATACTCTGACATAACTTTTAAAAATCATGAGTTACTCATTATGTTTGTATGTATTGTCCTGTGGAACAGTTTATTCCATATTTACATGATGAAAATGATTCTAAGCATTGGTCTAAGATTAAGAACAAAGGCCATACAGTGTTTCGGTTTACTGTTACCGTTACATCCATTTAATCTGACAGATGGTTGTTTCATTTAAAATGTATTCACACCATTTTGGAAGAATGAACTATTCAAAAGTGTTTCTTGTTACTCATTCATTTTGAACCTGATGAGTAAACACTCACTGCAGTCAAAAATTATCTACAGCTCTGAAAATGTAATTAGTGATAATCAATAGGCAAGCAATTCCATTTGTAGCGGGATTGCATAGCAAATCCAGGCTTATAGTCTGGCAATTCCGTCTGTGTTCCCCTTTATACGCGTTTTGACGTTTTCGTTTAAGTTTTTGTTTTTCTTCAGTTCTCAAAAACAAATTGTCAGAAAGCTTTGAAACTTGGCACATATGTTCATTATTATTAAACAATGTTTATATATGACAAGAACCATAATTCGGTCATTTTCTGTGTTTTACCTGAATTATCTCCATATTTTTTTACTTAGATTTTTCGATGTTGAATTTGCAATCCGGCATTCGAACCACTGTTGGTGCTTCTCTTGGCAAACACTCTAGATATCAAGATTGGTTTTAAAACTATTATTGTATTTGTATGTTGCCATCAGACGAAAAGTGTGCGATACAAATAGGAGAATTCTCATGCATTTGATAAACAACCGCCCGGTAGAGGCCTAATAATACCTGAGATCTCTTGGGAGACAGGAGTTGTCAAGTTTGTGTTGTATAACTGCCAACTGTGCTAGAGTCTTCAGCGATGGTTCCAGGTCCAGAATATGCAGATCTGACAGATCCATCAGAGAAATTTCACCGTCTGTAGAATAAGAGCTGTCATTGGATGTGATAGGGCTGAAAGTATACAGTATACACATATAACAACATTCAACTGTAATTTCACTTTTTATTTTATGCTTAGCAGTGAAATAGTGGATTTTAGCAATGAAATAAAAGCGGTATTTCATACGTGTGAAATACACCGGTAGAGTTTTATTTTTTTCACTGCCGGAACTACTTTATTTTTCAATATCAATATTTTTCAATATCAAAAACAATTTTATTTTTATTTTTTTAGAAATAACTGTTTAATATATATCACTCAACTGTAAATTTAACTGGTCAAGTATTTCGGATTGTTTTCATTTACAGAGAAAAATGTCAGTTGGTAACTTTTTTCAAAAACTACTTTTTCAGAAAGTTGTTATATCATTAAGATTGAAAATAACTTAACTAAGAAAATGAGTCGTAGGTTGTATATTATTAAAATCAGTTAAGTAGGGTAGTTTAATAGAAGTTAAGGGGAATTTAAAACAGCAATTTTATCGTACTAAACCAATGACATCGTTAAATTTTAAAAAGAAATTCTGCATCCTGCAGTACACTTTGATTATAAAGCATAAAATAACAAGAAATGTCACAGTAAGTGACAAATGCCCCCGAAGTGACCTATGATCTCTAAGTGTGACCTTTGACCTTGGTGTCACGAACTTCGATTTTGTGCGCGACATGTCGTCTGGTTGTGGTGAGGACTTGTGCCAAGTTATTTGAAAATCCGTCCAGGAATGCCAGAGTTATTGACCGGACACAATTTGACCTTTGACCTGTAAGTGTGACCTTGACCTTGGTGTCACAGACCTGGATTTTGTGCGTGACAAATCGTCTTGTTGTGGTGAGCACTTGTGCTAAGTTATTTTAAAATCCGTCCAGGAATGCCAGAGTTATTGACCGGACATGTTTTGACTTTCGACCTCTAAGTGTGACCTTGACCTTGGAGCCACAGACCTGGATTTTGTGCGCGACACGTCGTCTTTTTGTAGTGAGCACTTGTGCCAAGTTATTTGAAAATTCGTCCGGGAATACCCGTGTTATTGACCGGACACAATTTTACCTTTGACCTCTAAGTGTGACCTTGACCTTAGAGACACGGACCTGGATTTTGTGCGCGACACCTTTTGTTGTGCTGAACAATTGTGCCAGATTATTTGAAAATCCGTCCAGGAATGCCAGAGTTATTGACCGGACACAATTTGATCTTTGACCTTGATGCCACAGACCTGGATTATGTGCTCGACACATCGTCTTATTGTGGTGAGCACTTGTGCCAAGTTATTTGAAAATCCGTCCAGGAATGCCAGAGTTATTGACCGGACACAATTTGTCCTTTGACCTATGTGTGACCTTGACCTTGGAGCCACGGACCTGGATTTTGTGCGCGACACATCATGTTGTTGTGGTGAGCACTAGTGCCAAGTTATTTTAAAATCCGTCAAGGAATACCAGAGTTACTGACCGGACACACTTTTGACCTTTGACCTCTAAGTGTGACCTTGACCTTAGAGCCACGGACCTGGGTTTTGTGCGCGACACGTCGTAATGTTGTGGTGAGCACTTTTGCCAAGTTATTTGAAAATCTGTCGATAAATGTCAGAGTTATTAACTGGACACGAAAGCAGTTAATTTTGACCTTTGACCTCTAAGTGTGACCTTGACCTTGGAGCCACGGACCTGGATTTTGTGCACGGCATGTTGTCTTGTTTTGGTGAATTGAATTGAATGTTGTTTAACGGCTCATCAACACAGTATAGGTTATTTAGAGCCGCCCCAGAGAGAGGGGAAGGATACATAGGAATCCGGGAACCTGCCCTACTCTTATTATCGAATAGATTCCTATGGTTCTTTAACGTGCTCGGAGGATAGACCGATACACGGGACCGCCCGGTTTACGTCCCCATCCGTTTTGGTGAGCAATTGTGCCAAGTTATTTGAAAATTCGTCCATTAATGTCAGAGTTATTAACCACGGTCACCATTGTACTGACGAACGAAGGGACTGACAGACGAACAGTGCGACTACTATATGCACCACTTCGGGGGCATAAAAAGAAAATTTGTTGTTTTGCAGTGAATAACAGATTTTATTTCATCTCAAAGTGATCAAACTTTAATATTTTTACTCATGCTTTGCATTCGCGAAAATATAAAAAAAATCACACTTCTCGGTGAAATAAAATCTGTTATTCACTTCAAAACAACAAATATTCTCTATGTATTTCTAAGTTATTGTTCCGCCCCTTTAAAGTTATATGCCATGAACAGATGTGGGTGTGTTATATGTGTAGTAATACAACCACTGACCAAATTCTGAAGTAGTTTTACAGATGTTGTTGACAGAAAAAAATCTGAAACATTTGTTCAATATTTAGTTTTTGGAGTTATTTTTCTGTCCCTATAATGATGATAAAGGAAAATGTCAAGGGCATAGCCAAATGTTGGTGGGTCAAATGTATAGAATATTTCTTAATACACCCAAAAGATGTATCACAAATAAAGTTTTAAAGAAACTGTTGAATGAAAAAATGTAAAATGTTTTAATAACACACACATATTTAGTAACGGACAGACTTAGTACTGATTCTGTCTTGCTTTTCACTAAAGCAGGTAGACCAAAATGAATAAACTACAGGGAATGTTTAGTTTTAGAGATAAGTTTTCAGAATAACGGACGCACCGAATGACAGTACTACTATATCACCTCTGGCAGGCGCTGGAGGATTTGTTTGCCTGTCTAATTTTATACTATTCATTTTGTGTCCTAACTATTGAATTTATACTTTACTATTTAAACTAATAAAATAAAAAAGGAACATGTTCTACAAACCTGGTTCCACCAAACAAGTACACCGTAGAGTTGATCATACAACAACACTGTCTTCGTCGAGCACATGGACCTTCACCTTGCACCCTCACTTCCGACCAGGTATTGTTCACTAAAATATACAAAAAACTCGGAGATTAATATATGGAAGTTTCAGAAATAGCAGAACCATTGCCAGAACATATTTTAAATATGCAAATCAAGTGTTTTCCACAAATATTTTTTATAACATATTATTTCAGAATTCCTGGCCTCCCCACACCCCACCACTACCCCATCCTCTCCATATACTGATGCAATACAAACCTTATTTGCTTGTGAATTATCTCAACAGCTTGAGTTTTTTTTCAACTTCTGGTAGGCGATATAAATTACCAGACAACAAAAAGTATTTTCATTTGTTTTAATTTCAATTTCACCCAGCAACTGAGATTTCAGATATTAAATCATTTTATAAGCTAAGTTCCTATATAAACATCTATTACTAATTAACTACTGTTTGGGGCGCTTGTTTCAGCCAAAGAGTTTTTGGTCTTTTTAAGATAAAATTAATCTACTACCTAAATAAGTTATATTTCAGTGAAACAGACATTTTCAGTGGTAATTAAAAATACCTTACTTTTCAAAATCGGTTGAGAAATAAAAATTTCATGTGCGATAGTGGTTTTTGATGGGGCATTTTCCTCTGCTGCATGAAAAATTGGGAAAATATTTTTTTTAGAATTTTTATCCAAAAATGGTTTTAAATTGTTGGATATTAGTAAATTAAGACACCCTGAAAGTTTTATAGCAAAATATGAAGGCTAACTGAAGTTATTTGAAATTTCTTAATTTTCTGCGGTTCCACCAACAAGGTATTTACATAGGAAAAGCCCCATCAAAAAATCATTTTGGCTGTAAAATATTTATTTCTCAACCGATTTTCAAAATTAAAGTAGTGGTATATAACTGATGTCCATATTATTTAAATTGCTCCAGTTACTGCAGAGAAACCTTTGGCTGCAACAAGCGCCCCAAACAATAAACTATATTCGTCGTGTTCTGCTAGAAAATCTACACACAATATGCCGCAAACTCGGCCAATATGAACCGGAAGTAGGCCAATATGAACCGGAAGTAGGCCAATATGAACCGGAAGTAGGCCAATATGAAAAAACAAGGCCGGTATGAAGAAACTCGCCAATGTGAGATTTAGGTGACGTAATTCAAGTTAACGTCATTCACGTTAATTGACGTCGTTCACGTTCATTTACCAACCTATAAACTAAATTAACGCTTCGATAAATAACTCTCAATTAATAACGTCATATTATAAATATGAGCAGAAGAAAACTTAACAGACCGCCCTCATACGGGCAGTAGTTGCTCATAAAACCTCTTCATTACAGACAAGCTAGAAGTATTTTAAACTTAAGAAATTACCTGGATCAAATCTGAAAATATCTTTGAAATGTTTGTCACGTTGCCCGTTGTAGCCACCAAATATATATAGATTGCCTTTGTATGTAACTAGAAAAGAGAAACAAGAAAACAATTAAATAATAGTACTTTTTCAGAGTATTATCAGCTATTTGTTATAGAAAGGGTATGGTCTCATCGAGTTGGTTGATTAAATATCTTCCACTCGATTAATGACACAGAAAGTGAAAAATGCCCCGGAAGAGGTTTACTCATTTGAACTTCGACCTCTAAGTGTGACCTCGACCTTTGAGTTACTAACCTGATACATGCATGCAATACTCCTTCTCAGTGTGGTAAGTACTTGCGTGAAGATTCATGGAAATCAATTTAGTTCGTTCAAAGTTATGGCTGAGAAACGGTTGTTTCGGACAGAAGGCTGAAAGGACTGTGTGATTACTATATGCCCTCCCTTTCGAACGTAAAAACAGGTACAGATAATATATATATAGAAAAGTGACACGAAGACAAGCAGAAGCAGGACACCTCTTCGATAATAATAATACTAACAAGCAGAATGGCTTCTCCTGCCCGAGGGAGCTGTCCCATGAGTCGCTGGTTCGTGCCATGATTGTGTCACTGTGTTGTAAGTCTGGATTTTATTGCAGTATATCTCTCTGTTTGTAAAAGTGTCACCACCCAAGTCGCCCCTGCCACCAAAAATGTACATTATGTCACCAATGCCGATTGCTGTGTGAAAGTCACGCCATCTTGCAGGAGTTCCCTGGTCGATAAAGAAGTCAGATTTTGTCACATGATACAGATAAATGTATAACTGTATTTAGAAGGACTAGACATCATTTTAGATATAAACTCATTAAACTGTACATCAGGTTTTATTCATTCAAACTTCTGTAAAAACGATACAGAGATATATTTTAAAAGGCTTGAGATAACCGTACATCAGGTTTATTCATGCAATCTTCTGTCAAATGATAGAGAAACTTATTTATAAGGATAAGAGACTTTATTTTAGATAACTGAACATCAATTTTTATTCAAGCTATAAATAGTGCTAATACTGAAGTTTTATTCAAGCTTTTTTTAAATGATACAAAGGAATGCTTTAGAAAGATCAGAAACTATAACATATGGTTTTATTTATGCTTAAGCCTTTATTAAAGGGACACATGGCAATCTTGATTTTTTAAAACTAGTGGTGTCCCGTTAGTTTTTCTACACAATTTGCATTTGTTCAATCATCAATGTTAATCATAAGAATTGTATTAAGCCATTTGTTTTTTGATATTATTATTTTTTGATATTACTGCACCAGTAATATATTAAAACTTGTAGTATAATAAGATGAAATAGTGAATACTGAAAATTTGATTTATTTAAATGTAACCAGGGTAAAAGTAAAAATGATACTGGATATATAAATCGAGACACCCATTCAAATACTTCAAGATTGCCGTGTGTCCCTTTAATCCTTCATCTCATCTCCCTACCTCCAAGGTTGGTGTCCCAATTTTAACTTATATGATGTGTTGACATGAAGTAAAAACCGATTTCATTTAATTAAAATGGTAATGATTAAAATTTACTGTACCTTTGTTTTGATATATGCCCATGATTTTGTGTTGAAGTCATATGAAAAAATGTCATCAGAGAACCGATCAATCTGCAAACAGCAATATACCACCAATTAAACTTTCATATGAACAAAAGAAAATATGATGTAGAAGACATCCGGGAAAGCTGACAATAAATTACCATTTTCTGATTCTGTATCACTTCCCCTTGATGAATTGAACTGAATTGGGTTTTAAGGCGCACCAACACATGAAAGGTTATATGGCGCTTAACATGCAAGAACATGCCAGGCTTATCCTCCATGTACAGATGAGCTTGATATTGTGGTGATGTTGTGTATTAACACATCGATATCACTATCTTGGTGCGTGTAAACGGCATTACTGTGTAGTTTTACTGTTATGGCATTATTGTTTGTGTAGTATTTTATGAGGATTCTTTTGAAGTTTATAAATAAAGGATCATTACCAGCGCAATATGTTCTGAAAACATGCATCACTTCCTTTGAATTGCCACATTTCCTGTGGATATGCCAAAGCTGCGGGATCACACTCGAGGCTAAAGTCTCTCGTGACATCTTGCAGACACTGAATGTCACTTGAGGTGATACAAGCTTTCAAAACAGGCTACACTATATGTACTACAAATAATCCTATTTTATTTTATATAAGGGCTATTCTGGTAAAAAACATAATTGGGGGTAGGAAGGCACTTTTTCTCCAGTCAACCACCCATATAACTTTAATTTTGATTCCCGTACACCCCATATAAATGCAATTCACCTGATCACAACCACCCTCAGAATGATCTTTTTAGAATATTAATTATACTATTAAATTATAGAGACCCAAGAGTTATTGTAGTGTTTGCTGTTTTTGTTTTACAATTGAACAAGAATGGATTATTACACTAGACTTTGTTCATTAACATTATCCAGTTAAATTAACTTAATATTAACAAAAATATATCGGGTTCGATACGATTACGAAAATGACCAGGTTAAAGGCACGTGACAAAGATGTCGGAGTACATAACAAAAATTGTTTTTGTGGCAAAATTGACATATCTCAGAAAATTGTCTGGTTTCAATAAAGATAATCACATATTATACACATTAGATATTTTTCAGACAACCATCCATAGAATTTTCTTTTCGATTACCCCACCACTCATGGAATAAAAATAGTGATGACCACAGTCTACCACAACCCCTAGGAAAATAATAGAAGTGACTTCCTACCCACACACCCAGTACCCCACCCTACCTACCGGTACGTTTTTGGCTGGAATAGACCTAATCAGTACATGTACTTTTAAAATGGAAACTGCAAAGGATCATGTATTTTGTAACAAGAAGTGCCAGAATTTCTGACAAACAACCCCGGATGGCCTTCTAATACATAGCTGTATTTACCCAATTTTTAACTTTGAAGTCAACGTTGGTGACAGGAACCTAAATGTTTAAATACCACACTTTGACTTGATGTTATCAATAAGCATTTATGCAAAAGGAAATCAGAATCTGCCCACTGGCTTTGGAGATATGGCAAAGACACCAAGACACACAACTTTGACCTTTGAAGTGACCTTGACGCCATTAACCTTGGAGTTGAACGTGATATTCATCTTGATGCGATAAGCATTTTTTTTAAAACATAAACTAGAAATGTGTCCATAGACACGGATGGCCTCTCTACTGCTTCAAGGAAATTGTCTTTCGGACATAGATTTTGCGATTTTTACACGCGAAGGACAGTAAATCTGAAATTACTGAGGCGATGGGGCCAATTATCAAACTTAATTGAGAAATTGTGCCCATACCTTTTTAACCAAGATTAGAGAAGACTGGATAACAATTACCCAAATTAGAGTCTGGACATCATTAATTTTGTTAATTTTTATTATTCAAAGGAGCATAACTCTGGAATTACTGACGCGTACTTTGCTGAGACATTGCGCCCAATTACAATTCGACATTAGAGTCTGGACAACAACAGGGGTAACACATATGCCATTCCACCAATCTTCAATAGAATATTAATTGTAGACTTGTACTTACTGCCTCTTCATATCCCCCAAATATATACATTTTATTATTGATGGCACACGCTGAATGTCCATCCCTTGCACCAGGGGAGTTACCCAAGGTCTGTACACGACTCCATTCACAAGTTACTGCAAAACAATTTTGTAGTGAACATACTAGCATTATATCAGTGCAGAAACTAGCAACTTATAAGGCATACTGTAGAACTGCGAAAATTCTAGCAATACATGTATATAGGCATTGTAAAACTGTGGAGTATACTAACAATATATCCATGTAGGAGTAGGACAAACTAAAAGCACCAGATTATACTTAAATTGCATGTTCCTTCGGAGGCATGTCTTTATTCCAAATTTCATGTTTACCAGCTTGTGCGAAATCAGGTATTTAAGCAATTAAATTTAACGCTGGGCATCATTTAACATCGAGTTTTGCACATCGTACCTGCAAACAGGTAAAATAAAAATTTACAGAAAAAAAAATGTTTGCCAGAACCAACGAGCTTCTAATTTACATGGAGGCGACCTTACCACTGAACTGTGGCGACTTCTTGAGAATGGTATATTTATTATGATGCAAAATAACATTTGAACGTATGAATGTATATAATCCATCATGTCACACATGTAAATTAAACTTGCGTGGTGTAATATAACATTTTCCCAATTTAAAATTAGATTTCCATCTCAAAAACAACTTCATCAGATTTTTTTATTTACCAGTGATAAATTTGTGCGCCCGTGTGTGCTCGTTATTGCGTAATACTTTTATATTAAAATCGCTACAACATAGCAAAAAATGATCGTGGTCTGGTGATTATACATACATGTATTAGCACAAACAAAAGCGCAAAACGTCCCTTGTTCAAATCCTGTTTCGGGCAACTTTTTTATTTCTTATGAAAAACGTCTGCCTTATTTACAGACTTTTTTGACGTTCGTCAAATTGAAACTACTTCATCCGTGACTCATTCACATTCATCCATTAGTACTAGTTTAAGCATAGCATTTGTAGCTTTAAAAATTGATTCACATTTTTTTAGCATTTATCGTTATTTTTGCTAAATGTTACCATACCACACACAGGCACACATTACTTTTCTATTTTGGAGAAATTTTTTTTTTTCCCTCAATCGGAAAGAGGTCAAACTTTGGTTAAAAGGCCGAATATGACATTCTGTTAAGCTTCAGGGCTCAAATTTAGTGACAATTTGGACTCGCAACATTTCGCCAGTACCATTTTTTGTAACTGGCAAAATGAAAAAGTTACTTGCAATTTCTACGGTTGTGTGTGTAATTACAAATATTAAGTAACAAATAAGTTAAAAGCACAAGATGATTCATCATTAGCAAACATGCTAGAATCGATATGTGTCATACAAATACAAATATCAGGAAAACTTAAAAATTTAAAACACCATTGATATGAAAGCACATGTTACAAAAAGAAAGCAGACATGGTATTCTAAATTAAACATGTAAGGTATTTTGATGCACTTGAAAAGTTTACTGACATTCTGAAAATGTCACTTGCATTTTGCCAGTATGCCAGCTTAAATTTGAGCCCTGAGCTTATCATTGCTTAATACTTTGTATGTGCAATAATACTGACGGCCATCAACTGACTTTTATGGCAATGAGGCAGAGTAGTTGCATAAAAGGGGTCAAAATCTTTCCTGAGGATGCTGCAGATTATTCCTAAATGTTTTACAGATATTTCAAATAACAAAACATGTCAGCAATATAAATACAGAATGGGTTTTTAAAAAAGGGCTTACCTGTGTTAAAAGTAAATAAAATATTGCACGCGCCATCACTGTCATTTCTACCACCCCAGATATAAGCACAATCTTCGTGTGCCACGGCTGAGTGGCCGTATCGCTGGTAGGGAGCAATGTCCTCAGCGGTCTGGGGAAGTGGTAACAACTTCCACCTCAACGATACTGTAAACAATTTCAAAATTCAAAAGCTGAACATGTAATAAATAAGCTCAACTAATTTTTTCACATGGTCAAACTATAAGCCAATGGAGAAAACATTTGTTACTGGTTTAAACATATCTTTTTTTACAACATGTTATAATTTATGATACAATAAATATTTGATAGAACTGGAAACTTAAGAAAGAAAACAGTTCCTCTCCTTGACACAGTGTAAACTTTTTATCTTTTTTCAACATGATTGACAGTGTGTCCCATAAGCAGTGTGTCCGTGAATGGTTAAATTTTAACTAGAATTACTCAAGTTATCGTAATTTCTGCATGCCGCCTACCTACCATGTACAACCACAGAATGACGGGCGTTTAAAAATGAACTCCACTCACTTGCATCTAAAACATGTACGTCCATAGGCAGTCTGGTCTCGTAGTCTTCTCCCGTACAGTAGCCTCCAAAACTGTAGATCTTATCATTTATTGGTACAGCTGCATGATTCACCCTCCTGGGGCCCCCTTCTAGATGCACTGTCCACTTCTGCATGGTTATCACAAGTGTTTGTAGAATATCTGAATGAATAAATAAATGAAATGTTGTTACATGTACCTCTATATCATACTTAAAGGGACTGGAGGCAATCTGGAAGAATAATGGGTGGCAATCCACCACCGTAACGTGTTTCAGTTGCATATTCCATGTACATAGTAAACTAGGCCCCATAAAAGAATCTATTTAATCACTACAAGGCATGGCTGACCCATGTATCAACCTCTTTACTACGCGTTACTTAACCCTTAACCCGCTATATATATATAATGGACTGTTCTTTCTTTGCATTTACACCATTCCATTTATGTGACAAAAGGGTGTTTTGGGGAAAATGACTGTTAGCAGCCAGACATTAGTTTTGTGTATTTTTGTTGATGATTTTCCTTTTATTTAGCCATTCCTGAATTGAATTGAATGTTGTTTAACGGCTCATCAACACAGTACAGGTTATTTAGAGCCGCCCCAGAGAGAGGGGAAGGATACATAGGAATCCGGGAACCTGCCCTACTCTTATTATCGAATAGATTCCTATGGTTCTTTAACGTGCTCGGTTGATAGACCGATACACGGGACCGCCCGGTTTACGTCCCGATCCGACGGACGAGGCTAAGGAAAAGTGTCTTGCCCAAGAACACACCGATGGAACTCAGTGGCACCACGGAGGATTGAACCCGGGGCCTCCGGTTACAAATCCGCCGCGCTACCGACTGCGCCACGCCAGCCCTTAGCCATTCCTGAAATTCAGTTATGAAATAAAGACGTCACATTTTGGACTGCTCCGTAGATGGGTTTCTCATCCTATAATATATCATTCATTGCAACGTAACTAGACATGATATCAACTTTTTGTTTAAATCATTTGATTTCGTATGAGCTGGGTTACATGTATGAACCTTAAAAGTTTACATCAATAAATGAGAGCGATATCGAAAAAGTCCACGTATTATTTAAACAGCCCTTGTATACATCGCTTCATCGTCTCATTACTTAATACGCAGATCCAACAGACCTTGCTGATTTAATACACTTATATCACAGGCACCCGGCACAGAGCTAGGATAGTAAAAGAATAATATATATACATATATAACCATTTTTTGGGGGTCCAGAACTCCATTAATTAATATTTTAACCACTCAAATCCATCTTTTACTATCCTAGCTCTGTGCCGGGTGCCTGTGACTTATATTACATGTACATGATGTATATGGATATCAAGATATCTTATTTAAACTTTGCATATCGCCCATTTCCGGGTAAGTGTTTAAAGTTGTATACGGCAGCAACCCATAAATTGGTTGCTATCGTATACGAGTTACTCAAAAATTTGGTGATTCCAGGGCTCGAAATTAGCACTAGTCCTGTAGCCCGAGGCTAGCAAAAATGCTGCCGGGCTAGCAAATGTTTGTGTCTGGGTAGTCCGATGGGCTAGTAACAAATTTTTTTCAAATAAGAAATAAATTATAAATCGATAGATTGTGTAGTGACAGCACTGTCTAACCTAACTGGTCTTTTGAAAACCTGATATTTCCAAAGTTTCAATAAATGCATGCCTATTGGTAAAACTCATAACTTGAATTCTGTTGAATATTATATTGGGCAAGTAAATTTTGAGAAGGTCTAGTGGTTTTACCCAACTACTAGACCCGGTGGTCTAGTAAACTAAAAATGTTAATTTCTAGCCCTGGATTCTAAAGCATACCTTTTTCTTTTATAGCTAGGATTTCGCCTATTTCTGGGTTACTGTTGTACATGTATATGGCAGCAATCCATCAATTGGTTGCTATCGTATACGACCGTTACTCAAAAATTGGCGATTCTAAAGCACACCGTTTTCTTTCATAGCTCGGATATCGCCCATATCCGAGTTACTGTTGTATATGGCAGCAACCCATTAAATAGTTGCTATCGTATACATAATACAACAGTTACCCAACCATTGGTGGTTCTAGCGAACACCTTTTTCCTTTTGTAGCTCAGATATCGCCCATTTCCGGGTTACTGTTGTATATGGCAGCAACCCATTAAATGGTTGCTATTGTATAGGACAGTAACCCAAAAGTTGGCGATTCTCGCGTATGATCACAGCCAAAAATCGTTCCAAAATATAACTCATCAATAAGACGTAAATCGATAGATACATGTAGAGCCAACAACCACATTTTGGAATAGAGCGTAAGATCAGATATATATAACGACCCTGGTATTTGCAGTTGTAAATCCCTTACATACATGTGTACTCTATCAGTTATTAAAAGTAATAGGCACGTAACTGGAGGTTTTTTCCCATTACGCAAGATAGGGTTTGACCTTGCTAGCAGGGTCCATCGCCATGCTCCGCCTGATTTTTTTTTAAAAAATGAACATGACAACTTGAGCGTTTTCCGTTTTGGCGTATTTTGGTAGCAAAATGATGAACCAAAAATACACGGCTTCTTTAAAGAGTTTGATATTTTTACTACACAAGAGTAAATTAGTTTCATACCATCAAGCTCCATATGTCAGATATGTTCAAATAATGTATAAAATACGTTAATAAAAAGGTTTGCATCTCAGATTTTCATGACGCAGCTGCTATCTAGCCTGATGTACGTAGATAAATGTTGATGATGCATCAAGAAATTGAGTATAAATAAGGCAAAACATGTAATACAATATTGTGTACGTGCCATAAAAGTTTTAAACACGTTTCAGCTGCTTTAGTTTCGCCTGTAGAACCTTAATTGATCAGCTGGAAAATTACAAGACAAACAAGTCCAACCTAAACGGCGTAACATAATAACTGTAAATGCGTAATTTTCGGGAACACGAATTTCCGAAATGGAGATTCGGTTTACCGAAATGGACCGAAATGAAGATACGATTTACCGAAATGGAGTTGAATTTGACTAATTGTCTGTTTATATATGTACATTTTTTAAAATAAACAGCTGATTTACTAATTGATACTAAATGATTACAACAACGCAAATTGCATTGACAGTTGGTCCCACTGAACTAGGTGGATGCTGTAAAGAGGCATTTTCATGATATGTTTACAGAAATGGAGTTTATTTGGAATAGTTTTATGGTTATGAAGATCCTTTCTTTTAAATAGCTGAAGTACTTATCCCTGATAATACAAAAGAAGTACTTAATCACATTTCTGCAAATGTATGTCGATCCTCCTAAAGTGGATGGGTAGGCTACTGTATAGGCCTGTTTTATAAAAAAAAAAAATCGATTTACCGAAATGGAGTATTCTTGCTAGTGCTAGGGATATAACCATCCTGATTTCTTGTTGTTGTTTTTTTTAATAAAATAGCTAATTTACTAAGCCCTGATAATAAAGAAGTACTTAATCAGATTTCCACTAATGTACGTCAAATTAGGTTCTCCTAAAGTTGATGGTGCTGCAAAGGTGCGTTTTGAAGAAAAAAAACACTAAACACACGTGCGATTTACCGAAATGGTGTTTGAATTTGAGTTGAATATACTGTAAGGAGTTGTTTATTGATGTGTTGTGTTTATTTATGCTTACTATAACTGAAATTGCCGCAAAGAAATATTCATGTTTTACATGGGGCATGTATTATAAGAATATTTCATTTTTATCGGGTGAATATAGGGAATTCCAACCCGAGGTATAAGCGTTGTTTTGCGTCGAATTTCTGATATGCAAGAAAAAGAATCTATCATGGGTATTCGGTTCAGATAGGAAATTCCAATCCTCGGTATAAGTGTTTTAATCGGAACCTCGGCACAGGAAATATTAAATATTTCTATTAGTTTTTGGGGAAGATTTAAATATCTGCATATTTAAATATCTGCATCGAAACATCTACTTGCAACAACAAAGTTATGGTTGGAGATACTAACGAAGACCAATTAAATCCAGCTAACCACAATCAGAAAGATATAATAATACTCATTAATAATCTGAAAAAAATGTTAAAGATGAAATTACGCGCGTTTCTGATCGATCGTCGACCCTATTAGATCCTATTGTCATACAGATTGAATTTAAATTTATAAACTCTGGTAAAATGAAAACGCATAGTGACATATGAAACAAAATGCACATACAAAAAGACGTTTTTGGCTCTATATAAAAGGGCTGATTTTGCCAAACTTAACGCTCTTATAACATCTTATGACTGGAGCATCTTAATTAATACATGGATTTGTTCATGAAGCGTGTATGACTTTTACAAATACGTTTATAGAGCTTGTTAAATTATGTATTCCATCAAAACTTGTTACTATTAGGCCTAATGATAAACCGTGGTATGACTCGGAATTAAGACGCGTTTCAAGTCAACGTGATCGTCAAAAACAGAAAGCTGTTCGTTGTAATACACCTGAGAACTGGCATTATAAACAACTGAGAAACAAAGTTAATAATTTTTAAAAAAAACATGCAATAGAAAACTTCTTCAGTAATCTCGAAGATATATAATACATGAAGCAAATATAGGTGATCAGCGTAAATATTGGAAATTATTGAAACATTACAAATTATTGTTTACAATTGAACGACAAACCGTGATATATTATAGATAATTCACCGTAAACGATGTTCTATTTCTATTCTAATACCCCTAAAATGTGAAAATAACGCACACATCTGAAACCTTTCGCATTGCTTTGCTTACTCTCCTAACGTTGCATACGTTACAATGCGAAATGCGCAATGCGCAATGCTTATTCTCCTAACGTTTCAAAAATTACAGTGATATATCGTTCAATATAACGAGATATTTTAAACTAGGCTATATAGTGCGGGTGTATTAGAATTACTACTAAATCAGATTCGAAATTAACTTTAGCCGGTGTGCCTCAAGGATATGTTCTTAGGACCCTTTTCGTTTTGATATAAATAAATGACTTTAAGTAATGAAGGTAGATGGCATGAACACATCAATAATTTTATCGTCAGCATCAAAGATTTTAGGTTTGACGAGATTCCTTAAATATAAAATTGGATAGGGACCGGCCGTAACTAAGTTGTAGAACTTGTGGCCCAACCCTTTTGCACACAAATGTAAATGTTGCAATAAATCATGTTTAAACCATATAATAATGTATATGTACATTAAATAGTGTAAATAAAGTGTAATAAAAACAGTGTAAATGAAGACATTAATAGGCAATATTAGTATAATACATCAATGATCATGTCTATATGAGATAAAAACAACAAAGGTCTAGAAAGCCACAAAGCAGAAAAACAAGAGAACAAACCGTTAAGGGCACGACAAGACACGATTTAAGACAATCGTCCTTTGAGGATTTGGGTAGATGTCATCATAGGGTCCACAATCTGTCCGGTCATCGCACAATCAAAGAGGAAAGCGTAGTGGCGGACTGTAAATGGGTCAACCATTAAATATGCAGTACGTTGCAAATATGATGTGCGTTGCATAATGAAATGTTGAGTATAGGGCACGCACGCAAACACACACACGCACGCACGCACGCACGCACGCTTACACACACACACACACATACGACCGTTCCAAGTCGGTAGCCCTATTGTCAACCCTTTTGTGTTTGTGATGTCGTTTGCATTTATTATTACTTTGGCCTTCTTGTTTTGTTTGTTTCTGTGTTTTGTGGTTGACTGTCCTCCTTGAATGCTACTTTCCCTGTCCGATCTTTTTATATTTCTTAATACATACATACATACATACAGTTTAGTTTGCACTAGTTATAACTAGCAGTTGCTTGTACTTCCTTTGCATACTTTTTTCTTTTTAAGTTTTGTCCTGTCCTATATGTGTATACTCTATCTCTTTCGCCAGTGGATAGCAGCAAAAGTTGTTTTTTTCCTTCAGAAATTCCACTTTAAAATCTCTAAGTACACATGTTGGACCCACGGGGACTTCAGCTGTCGAAATATGTTCTACGGTTCTCGAGATGTAGATGTTTGACTTACACTGAGAGAGTGCTAGCCTTTGTACTGACTTCAGCTTTTATTTCCGGTCAGGGCGCTTTACAACCGTTGAACGCTAAAACAGGGGCCGGTACCAATCAATCGATCGGTACATAAAGTTTTCCCGCCAAAACGGGTCTATTTTTTGACATGGGTTTGACACGTTCATGCGATTTTATTACATATTGATGATTTTCCATCACTATTCAGTAGTTCTTCAATGATAAAAACGTAGTATTTGTTCTAAATATACTGTTCACTGTGTCTTTATTAGTACATGTATGATAAAAGTATATATACAAGTTGAAAATGATATGTAGCATTCACGGATCACAGTCAACCAAAAACAAACACAGAAACAAAACAAAAATACAAAGATGAATAAAAGGAAAATATAACATTACAAACATAAAAGGGTTATCAACTTGGCATGGTCAGTGACAACAAATAAACCAGATTCTAGGGTTCACCAAGCCTCACTCTTACCCTGTTGTCATCCCAATAAAACGGGACAGTGAAAATAAAGATACCACCACCAGATTATATTCTTTAACAAACAAGGCAGCATTAACATGCAGTATAAGTATAACACATAAATGGTCATGTGCATATGAATATAAAAAATCAAAAGCACAGAAAGAGTCACAAACGCAATTACTCATTGTCTTGGCAGAAGCCAGAGCAACAAGATAACAAACCGTTAAGGGTAAGACGTCGACAAGACAAAATTTCAGACGAACATCAAACGCTACCGTCCTTTGAGGATTTAGGCAGTCACCATTGTGTCCACACTATGTCCGGTCATCGCATAATCAAAGAAGAAAGCACAATTACCAACTGTAAATGGGTCAACCACTAAACAAGCACCGCAAAAATGATAGAGTCATAACCTCTTTTGATAAACTTTTTAACAAGTTTAATAACGAGTGTATGAAAGTGCTTATGACCAAGGATCTTACGTTTGTAAATCACATCACCATAGAAGTCGGGTTGTAATAGTTCTTGTCGCAGAAGAATTCTTAAATTACTTTTATATTTTAAAAGTAGATCAGGGTTAGGACAATAACATTTTGCGAAGGTTTTTCGAATTTATGGTAACAGTAGCCGTGCTGAACTAGTAGCTTCTTAGATAAACAAATAGTAAGAATATTAAAGTCCTCAATGTGACTACAAGCACTGGAAAAAACACAAATATTCGGCGCGTAATTTAGTCATTACTATCCCCCACCCACAACACCCAAAAACGAAAAAAAAAACATCATCCAAAAAGTTATTTAATAACATTTTAAATCTTTTCTAAACAAAAAAGAAAATTCATATATTATATCATATAAAGGTGTCCACTGATTTTTTTTTGGAAAAAGTCGACTCCGCTTTGTTTGCGGTCGAATACACGGTCAATTATTGGACGCTTTTGCTCAAGCAAGCACTCAAATTATCTCCATAAATACAGTAAACTAACTAAATCAACTAAACTCAATGGCATTGTGTACCCAGTAAGAAACATCTTACTCGACGGAGATATGACCGGTCACATAGTCACCGTCATTCACCTCTGAAACACAACTATACACCGTTCAACCTGCATAAACATATATTTGATCAATCAGAAATAACGTATAATTACATATACCGATCATCAGAAAGCTCAATCCGACATCTGGTAATCACAACGGCTTAATATGTTTTTTTAGAAAAGTTTTAAAATGTTATTTGGGGTGTGGGAGGTGGGGCGGGTGTAGCAGAGGAGGAGGAAGTGGGGGGGGGGGGGGGGGCGGGGGGAGGGGAGGGGTGTAGTAGTGACCAACTTACGCGCCGAATACCTGTTCAGAAACATAGACAACATAAAACATCTCCATCTTAGTGCAGATAATTAAAAATATCAAAATTGAATTCATCTCTCTTGTCATAGACTTTACTAAGTATTTCAACATTTTAAATAGAGAGATGTTAATCAAGAAAAGAAGCGACCGTATCTGAAATGTAAGCTATGTTGGGTTGAATTTCTTTAGGATAGATAATATTAACCATAGTAGAAAAGAAAGGAAATACTTATAGGACGGTAGCGTTTGATGTTTGTCTTTTAATCTGGTCTTGTCGTACTTTGTTCTGTTGTTGCTCTGGCTCCTGCCAAATCATTGATCGAGTTTTTAAGTTGTATAGATTTGTATTAGGTACTGGGACCATACGCCGCTGGACATGGAATGATGACATTAAACAGCATGTCCACCGCCATTTGCATGCCATCTTCGGGATGGTTAAAATGCTGTACTAATGATTTTTATTAATGTTGAGTTATTCTCAACCCGGGGCTAGAGGGCGTGAACGGTAGCAAGCATATTTCACTACCGTTCATGTACAGTCTCAATCAAACCGAGACTGCAATATTTCATATTTATCGTGTTCGGATGTTTCCAACCAAAGGTCCACTCCTTTTTATGCTGCTTTTTTACATTATATATACATGATCATGTAAGTGTTTAACTTATAATGCCTTATTATTATAATTTGGCGGGGATGTCTTTATTTACACTGTCCCGTTTATAGGGATGACAATAGGGTAAAAATGAGATTTGGTGCCGTCCACCATGTATTGATCTGAAATAATGTAAATCCGCTGGAAATATGTTAGTTTTTAAATATAAACTCGTTTAACGCCATCTTTGATTGCGATGACGGAGCCTTAATAACAGTCAATAAGATTCCAAAGGATTTTTTTCCGCTGAAAATCTAGTACATGTGAATAGTGTTCACATTTCTGAAACGGGTTCATATATTCATAGTTATCATTTATGAACATACTTTAATGAAAAATGTGCAAAAATACAGGCACAAAATTGCGTTAATGTTGTGGTTACACGTGTTTGTCATGGAGATCCATATTAAAAAAAGTATAGGTACTCCTATACACACGCAAACATTAAACTACACTGTACGAGCACATCAGATTGGTTTAGTGCAGAAAAATTAACAATATCAAAATTGAATTTATCGCTCTTGTTTATTTTACTAACTATTTCAACATTTTAAATAGAGAGATGTTAATCAAGAAAAGAAGCGACCGAATCTGAAATGTAAGCTTTGTTGAGTTCATTTCTTTAGGATAGATACTATTAACCATAGTAGAAAAGAAAGGAAATACTTATAGGACGGTAGCGTTTGATGTTTGTCTTTCAATCTGGTCTTGTCGTACTTTGTTCTCTTGTTGCTTTGGCTCCTGCCAAATCATTGATCGAGTTTTTAAGTTGTATAGATTTTTATTAGCTACTGGGACCATACGCCGCTGGACATGGAATGATGACATTAAATGGGATGGTTAAAATTATGTACTAATGATTTTATTAATATTGAATTCTGCTCAACCCGGGCTAGAGGGCGTGAACGGTAGCAAGCATATTTCACTACCGTTCATGTACAGTCTCAATCAAACCGAGACTGCACTATTTCGTGTTCGGACGTTTCCAAAGGTCCACTCTGTTTTATGCTGCCTTTTTTACATTATATATACATGATCATGTATGTGTTTCACTTATATTGCCTTATTATTATAATTTGGCGGGGATGTCTTTATTTACACTGTCCCGTTTATAGGGATGACAATAGGGTAAAAATGAGGTTTGGTGCCGTCCACCATGTATTGATCTGAAATAATGTAAATCCGCTGGAAATATGTTAGTTCTTAAATATAAACTCGTTTAACGCCATCTTTGATTGCGATGACGGAGCCTTAATAACAGTCAATAAGATTCCAAAGGATTTTTTTCCGCTGAAAATCTAGTACATGTGAATAGTGTTCACATTTCTAAAACGGGTTCATATATTCATAGTTATCATTTATGAACATACTTTAATGAAAAATGTGCAAAAAAGCACGCACAAAATTGCGTTAATATTGTGGTTACACGTGTTTGTCATGGAGATCCATATTAAAAAAGTATAGGTACGCCTATACACACACAAACATTAAACTACACTGTACGAGCATATCAGATTGGTGGTTTCAACTAAGCAAATATAGACTTGAATGTGGTAAGCAATAAGAAGAACAAAATCAAATAAGTTTTTCTTTTCTTTATTAATATTACTTTTGGTGTGGACGGAAGCAACAACTCTCGAGTAAACGATAACATGTGCACCAAATCAAAAACAGGTTTTTCTGTCGTCTTATGCGTGGATGCATCGAGCATAGAAACTCAACCCAAACTTTGGCAGCTTACCACCATCTAGTCCTTAAAGGAATCCGAAGAAAGAATGTGTCTGCTTACTGGTTCAAATAAGGAAATACCTTTACCGTAGCTTCCCGTATACCAAAGTGTGACATGACAATTCGAACATATGTCAATACTAATATATACATAGCAATAATGTATGGCCACGCATTTTCACATAAATTTCATCCTTCCTCATAAACATGACGGTCAAGATGCGTTTTTGAAAAACCAGGAAGGTCATTGAAATAAAAATGAACTGTTATACTGTAACGTTCGAATTTCAAAGAATATTCCGCCATACCAAGTCCAAGTTCACTGGAATGCCCTTCCCCCAGATATCCCCACACTACCCAATATAAAGCTGTTCAATTCTGCAGTGAGCATAGTCACCATAAGTAGCCCCAGAGTTGTTTTTATTTTTAAACTTTACTAACAAAATCATACCTTTATTCTACTAACACGTCTATGTCAGATAGATGCGCGCCATTCCTAGGTCTCCAACAGGGGTTTGGAATTAATGGAAGGTAGATAAAGGATTCCCAATCAACACAATGTAATATTCGGCCACATTAAATTGATTAAAGAGTGTGCGTATGCAAATGCGTATCTCCGCGGCTGACAACAGTTCAATTTATATTCTGTCTTGATTAGTCTTTTGAAACATGATTGTATTGTTGTCATAATGTACATACATAACATTGGCTATGTGGGGTGGGGTGGGGTGGGGTGGGGGGGATGCATCTTATTCCCAGGTGTCGTAAAACGTTTCTGTGTAAACATTTTGAATAGAGTTTTACGTCGCACCAACACATGAAAGGTCCTAACAGGAATGAACATGACAGGCTCATACTGCATTTACATCAAGATAAAATATGGAGAATGGGCCTAGAACTTTCTAACCTGCAGAACAGTAGAGTTGCTGCAAATTCTATAGTAGACACTCCATTAACGATGGAGCCACATTGCCACGGTTGCATACGCGGTGTCATGATGAAGACTGAATGAGCATGCTAAAACATTACAAAATTAACACGAACGGAGGGTGGAGGGGTGGGGGATCCTACCCTCCTACCCCTCTGTCTATAGCGGGATTTGCAGTGGTTGTATTCTATCCCAGCAACCACACGGGAACATGATCCCAGTTAAAACTGGAAATAGTGTATCAAAAAACAAACGTGTTCATATCATATAAGCAAATTTCAACAAATAAATTACACTGTGCACATGTAGCTGCAGCATTTTTCAAATAAATAAAACAGCTTAAATAAATGTACATAAATAATGATTTAGAATGGAAGTAATGATGTTGAACACATTTTAGATTGTATTTGGACGCATAAAAAACGTCAATTATAAATCTACACAAATTGTATTTCTCGTTTGGTGGTGTCGAATCAGGTTGGTTTATTATGCTTGAACGGACATTGTACGTGACCACAAAATGAACACGGCATAATTCCAGATTCCTCAAAATGACAAAATTGTAAAAAGTTAAAATATGTCTTAAATAACAGTAATAATATCAAAACAGTGTCACATTGTTCCGTAGGACATTGGCACATCGTAGTATTGATATGTAAAACGATAGCAAGTTATAATAATGTGATACCTTTGGTGAATAAACGTCTGATTAATATGTTTGCACAAGCACATTTATTCATTTCAAGCATAACACTAAATCAAAGGCCTGGGAGCCGGGGAGCCAGGACGGCCCCAAAAGAGTTTGAATGCCTTGTTACACAAAAATCCGGAACAATTATATTAAAATAGACCTAGTACGTTTAAACTCTTAGAATTACTACATACACAGGATAAGAATATTGTTATAAAGTTAGCAATATATATAAGTACAGCTTGAGATGTAATTAAGGAATACAATCTTGATTACTTAAGCAATGTTAAGATCTTTTAAATTTTCATCCTCATGTATTAAGTATTTGACGTTAATATTGGAAATGTACTTTTGTCTAAAATCACCTATATATTCTGTTCTGCTCTGTTCCCATCCCACTTACTCAATAATTTACCGTGAAAAAAAAATCCAACAAAAATCACTAAAGTGGTGGACTCTTTGGCATGCTGAAAGAACCTATTTGGTGTATTAATGAGTGTTTTTGTGAATGTGTGAATTGATTTAAGAAGGACATTTTAAGAAGTAGCTCCACAATTTAAAGTACATTAACAAGCATGTCTTCTTCGTAAGCGTTAACAAATATTGAGACAAACATGACTGCATTAAGAATATTAAAACATTCAAAATATTATATGGTATAATTAAGCTTTAATTAATAGTGTGTCTATTGTGTACATTTTCATTTGAACGAAATTAGATACTCTTAGTATCCATTTCCAAAATCAGTACTTTAAAAAATATATATATGTCTTAATTAAGCAACAATTTAATTATGAACTCGATATCCTTTTCCAAATCAGTATTTTTTTCAAAACAAATATACTTTTTTTATTATGCCACCATATATATATCGTAATTACGTACACATGGCAACTTCTGACTCGAGAGAATCGTGTTAAAATATGGCTATTTAAACATTATAAAACAAGCAGAATTTGTAATATTACCACGTAACTAATATTAATTGGCAAGTGACATAAAATAAAACATTACCTTAATTTATAAATATATCAATGCATACTACACAGCACTTTAAAAAATAAAATAATTTAATGTATCTTTATATAATATGTTAGGTTTAAACATCTCTTTTAAAATATGAATAAGTGTAAATATCTCATTTAAAAGATCTCATATTTTTTTAAAATGTCTTGATCACTACTTTTAAGAATGCCAACATGTACACAAAATATGGACAGACAATTCTATCATCAATCATGTATCTAGGGGTGAACGTGAAACTATTCGAACTACGGTTACGTGTTAAATGCACCATTTTGACGACCCGGCTTTTCCTAAATGCCTTTCTGTACATGCCAAATCATTATCAAGACATTAACCTTTGTTTCAAATCAGAATAACAGTCATTTCAATCTGGCGAAGTACCATAACCAAAAATTGTAAATTTTCGTGTTTTTTTCAAAAATACAGATATTTTTCTGAAAATCTATAAAATTCTCGTATGGAAATGGAATAAATTTATTTATTTAATATTCTAGCATTCATGTCTTAAAATGAATTAATGGCAAAAGGCAGAAATCCACATGCTTCGTTTTAGGGATAAAAGGTGACTTTTTGGAGAAAACGAAAATTTTACAAATGTTTGCATACTACACACTTCACAGAATCGGAAGGACTGTAATTCTGATTTGCAACAAAAGTTTAATGTCTTGATAAGCATTTGGCATAAAAACTGTGTTTGTACAGAAAGGCATTTATGAAAAGCCGGGCCGTCAAAAATGGTGCATTTAACACGTAACCATAAGTAAAATCGACAAGCAATTCGTCAATATTTTTTAGCAGTGTATATATGAATAAAGAACAAAATAAACGTGTTTCGCAGTGAGCCCTCATTGTGGTTCTCTGAAAGCTAAGCCTACATATTTGCATTCATATCGAGGGCTTAACGCGAAACAATTGCATCTTCGTCTTTATTTATATATAGTTACAAATAGTTTGGAGTTCATCCCCTCAGTGTGCGTTAACACCCCGGTCCTATTTCCGCCGAGGTGGTCCAGCAGGTCTTGAACGTGTGTTTTTACAGTGAGGTATATGGCGCTCGGCAGTTCCCGGGTTGAACCTCCTGGTACAGTGCGGACACTGGACATAGTCGGGGTTCTCTGTTACTGGTGGAGGTGGCAGATCGGCAAGGTTACCGCCACTGTCTTCTATTTCCTTCACTTTCTTGGCGTACTTTATTGCGTTCATGAAACTCTCATGCTTTGCGCGCCAATTGCTTTTCTTTCCCTACAACATGCGTAAAATAAATTAGTTATTTTATGTCCATATATTCTACATTGCGTATACAAAGTTGTAGCATGGTCGGTGAATTTCCTTTGATGAATGCAAAGCATTAAATCGTTTAATTTAGGGTAACTAAAGGGGCGT